>CM042016.1:49584083-50169083 GCA_023525715.1 Cichorium intybus | reverse complement strand
ACAGTTATGAATCTAGATTGCCCAAATCCTAGGTTAGGTGGACAAAGTAATGAACTTTAATGTCTAATCCTTGCATTTTATGACCATTCTATGTTATAATTAATCCTTATGGCCATTGAAATAAATAAAAGATTAAACAAACAAAGGAAACTAATTGTTTTATAACCATTAGACGGGGTTATGAATCTTGCATGCTATAAACTTAATGACTGATAATAAGGATAACCTGTTTAACATGACCATTGTGACCAGATGTCCTTAGAATCATTAGGATTAGTAAACAACCCAAGGAAACTAATTAACTTAGAAATCAATAAAGTCCAAGGAATA
This sequence comes from Cichorium intybus, assembly GCA_023525715.1. Lineage (NCBI taxonomy): Eukaryota > Viridiplantae > Streptophyta > Magnoliopsida > Asterales > Asteraceae > Cichorium > Cichorium intybus. The sequence goes on along the minus strand of CM042016.1, from coordinate 50,168,753 downwards.
ACACCTTTATAATTTAAGGGTGAAGTCAAGTTCAATTAAGAGCACCTTTAGATCTATTTCCAAATCAGTTTTCCATGTTTCCTTTGTCTGTTTCTAGTTTAAGTTAAAATAAATTCCCTTATTTACTTTATGTTTTTAGTGTTGACCAACATTCATATGCTTTAAATTTGTTTCATACCTGTTCATATGCTCTAAATTTGTTTCATACTTGTTCCCCTATTGTTCGACACCCTTTCTTACCATACTATATTGCTACACGATTAGGTAAATCCCCTGGTGTGTAACAATCCTTAGTTTGATGATATCGGCTTATAAATGTTTGGGTGTTATGCATTAGTATTTAGCACCTGCCATGGATTGGTCCCACGTGAACAGATCAACGGACGTGGGTAATTTTTGGATTATGTATGAAATAATATGCACACACTCCTTCTAAAGTTCTATGGGAAGAGAAACTTGAAACCACAATGTTATTGTAGCTTCCCAATATGTGTTGGTGTTTCATCTTCACCACAAAAATTTCTTGTGGTGTATATGGACAAGAGGTTTTAAGCACAGTCCCATTTCTTATAAAACTCTAACATGTAATGTGATCTAAAATGTGATCCATTGTTTGTGCTAATTCTTTTTTTATTGTTTTTCCAAACTGTGTTTGCAACATGTTGATAGCGTGAAATACATTTTTAATATTAAAAATATTCAGTTTACTTTTCCAAGTATCATATAAGAACTTACATTATTTTATCAAAATACTAATATAAGGTCTTACACACGGACCTTTTTGGTCATGATTTTGAGGGCATTTGACGAATTTGTGATCTAGAATGAAGATAAACAACATAACAAATACATCCAACACAATAATCATTTTGTAACTTATCATATATTTTGAAACATTCTCGTAAAATTTAATTTTAAAACAAGTTTTTGTCATAAAAAATAATTAAAAAATAATAGTGTGTTGTAGCAATGGAAGCAAAAATAAAGAACCTATAAAACAAATTGAGAAGAAACTTCAATCAAGATTGGATCAACTGATCGTTTATTCGGTTTATTTTGTAAACATACATGAAAGAACTGTTAGATTTTGGGGTTAAGAATATAGATAAATACTTGGATAAATATAGGATCGTGTATAAAACACTTTTCAAAATTTGTGTTTTCGATCCTTTTGCCTATGGGATCACGGAGCCAAATTTGGGATAATCCAAGAAGAACAACATTTGGATTTCAAGAAAAATTCAAGATTTAATCATAGAATACTTTGTTTCGTTTGATGTTTTGTTAGATAGAAATATGATAAAGTAAAACTACTATCCTACTGTATGTATTTTTCTAGAACATGTTTAGTCTAGATTGGTTGTGACAGTCAAACATGATTAGTTTTTTCTTGATGCTAAATTCTTATTGGAGGATCATGAGAGGCATAAGGCTACTTTACATGCCATATAAACATATTTGGGCGGTTGATTGGATGAGCAATTAATGAAAGATCTGCTTTTTCTATCATAACTCGAGTACACCCTCAGATATCCCATATAGACACGTTACAACACCACTTTCCAACCTTACCGATCCTTCACATTCTCTTAAAGCCTTATGTTCATCTTCTTATTCACACAAAACCCTAACTTTTTATACACATAATGGTTGCTACTATTGGAATTCTTGATGACATTTCATTTAGTGAAGCTCAGGTAGCTTCTTCAATCCCTCAGTTGTTGATTCAATTTAGAAATTGTATGTTTAATTTGTATTTGACACTTTATCCTGAATCTTTGAAACATTGATCGAATTCTTGAAATACTTTATTCTCTCCAAATCCTTTATTGCTACAAGAGATGTTCCACACGAGTTTGTTAGTTGAGCATTCTCAATAACTAAATATAAAAGTAGAGTGAATTAGTGACTTTTCATCTCACTACTTGCAAGTCTATTTCAATTTCGAAGCATTATTTTGGGAGTCGATTGGATCTATCGACTGAATTTGACTTTTAACCCTAACCATGGAACAAATGATTGAGATTTTAATTATATGGGTTTCACACCATCAATGACCAATGTATCACGGATCAATAAAAATCATTGCCCTGGATTTGGAGCTTTTTCTTTGGATTGATGCTTAAATGTCTTTCTGGGAGGAAATTAGGATCAAATTCAATAGGGCATGTCATCTGCTTTATATAAAGTTTTACTTGTTGTTGCTGTTGATGATAAGATGATTTTTTGGATATAGTTTACAGAAAGTATTAATCATTCCAAGAGGGATACTAAAATCAGTTCACACTGATACTAGACTTTGAATGTTCATGGGGAATATGCTCACCAACATATCTCCTTTGGTGAATTTGATCATCCATTAATGGAGATTCAAGAGATAGGGATATATCCAATTTTACATTTGTTGGTCAAATTTTTGCAAGCCATGCTCTTAAGGGTTCCGACGAATAATGAAGTTATCAATACGTAATGATCAACTCTTAATATTCCTTGTGGCAACAAAAAAATTGTCATATGTAAGATAAGAAACTATGCAAGTATTCAATGTAAAAGAGTTGGATGCTTAAATGAACTAAATGTATTATGAAAGGACGGACAGGTCAAATAAGATGAAAATATGGAAATGTATGGGTTAAGACATTTTATTAAGATATGATGAGATATTACCTCAATTAGAATTTGGTTTTAATGACCTATGCAGTTATCGCGGTCAAAACCGTAATCGCGGTAACCTACCGATATTTAATTTTGCGGTTCTCGCGGTGGTATAGCGGTTTTTTTGTAATGCTACTTTTATTCTATTAGTACAATGTAGAATTAAATTAATATCACAAAAAAGTTATATATAAACATGAAATGAAGATGTTAAATATGGTCAACTAAACAAGTAATTTGTATAGATGGAAATGTTTACATGAGATGTTTTTATCGGTTACATTTAGCAAACAAAAATGTAACAAAAATGTAAAGAACCAATAGATATTCAAACTAGAAATATAGAAAGTGCAAATTTGACCGGAACCCTCCTATGATCATTGCATCATATTTTGAAATCTAAACTGGGTGGTGAGACCTTTAATCGGATGTTCTAAACTCACAAATTGAATCATCATTTTCTTTGAGGCATATGATCGAGCACCTTGAATGCATATAACTTCAACCATTTTTGTTATGCAATCTCTTAAGATATCTTTATCCACTTCAATCGTATTCATAATCTGCATTCGTCATCGATTCAAGTCATTCATCAAATTTATCAACATTTCTTTGGAAATATAACCTAATTTGATCCATACCCAAGTCAATTCACGACAATACTAAACGATTCTTCAAAATAATAAGAATCAGAAACATAAACAAATATAGAAAGAGAAGCCCATTTATTTGTTAATAGTCAAATAGAAAGAAGACGGAGAAACCGAAACTTGCCCAAATAGCTTCAATCGATTATGCATATGATTTATGTAACCCGGTTTTGTGAAAAAACATAGAGGATTCACAGCAAACATCGCTTAAAAAATAAAAACATTGAATCGAAATTTGCCCAAATAGCTTCAATCGAAATTTGCGTATCTCATTCCTTAGATGCGTAAACCAGAAATAGAAAGAAGAAGGAGAAATCGAGAAGGGGAGAATAAGCACAGAGGATTCACAGCACACACACACTCGATTTCATGTGCGTGTGTGTGTTCGTATCTTATGAACAAGAGATAGAGTGGGATTTAGAGAGGAGGTCGCGAGACAGGTTCGACGGGAAGGATTACTGTTCGATGGGAAGGATTACCTTGTTAACGGGAATGAATGAGGAGAAGAATATGAATGAGTTATCCCACATCGCTTAAAAATAAAAACATTGAGTGAACCCTTTTATTATAAATAGCAAGCGTGGTAGAGAGTTTCACCCATTGAGCTGATTATGAATGGGTTTAAACCTAGTTCTCTTTGGCTTAGTCAATAGGTGTGCCTTTAGGTGAACCCTAGTCTAAAGTGTTCAAAAATTTTTATAGTGGGCTCAAATTGCTATAGCGGTTTTTTTACTGGTATAGCGGTTTCATTTTCTCGGTAAATCGCGGTATTTATTGGCACAAATAGCGGAACCGTGATAACCAACCGCTAAATAGCATCGCTATTTTGCCTGGAAGCAAGAACCGCGATACCACTGCTATACCGCCGGTATAGCGGCGCGATTGACTGCATAGTTAATGACCCAAAGGCAAAAGGATGAATAAAGGACTAAAAGTGAAATTTTTATTGAACAATCTTTAAAAATTAATATCTCAAAATCTAGAAGGAATTGATGTGATTGATATGATATTTTGAATACCTATTTGTAAACTTTGACTACTCACAAAGAGGGACATTGTTGAGTCAAGATTTCTTGTGACAGTCAGTTCGTAACGAGTATCTTGATTTTGCAATGGGTGAAGGTGTTTTGTATACCGAAGTCACTATATTTCTTAGATACTCCTTCGTTATTGACTATGGATCGATCATGCTCCTAGGTACATCTAGTTGTATTTTTTGTGAATGTGTTTTCTGTGAGCAGTTTGTTAATTCACCTAGGTACATCCAGTTTTATTTTTGTGATTGGTTGTAGATTTACACCGACTTCCTTGTATATGTATACACTGGTGTAGATCAGAATCAGTTACATAATTTTTTTGTGAGGGTTCGTGTTTCTAAAACACTTGCGCCTTACTTTGTAACTATTCTCCAACTAATCAATTGAACTTCATCTTTGACATTGACTCTTGTTTATTGATTTCAATTTCGCATTCTATTTGTCATTGTTCTTGTACTTCTACAATTTGAAACCTTCAATTTATAAATATAAAGATGGCGGTTAAAATCAGTTAAATTTGGTGAGAAATCACAAGTGTTGGGAACAACCGTAACTATTGGGATTTTTGTGGAAAAATAACGACCAAACCCATTTGAAACATATTGATCCGGTTTACGGCAGCGGGATCGCTGCCAAGGGCTCTGGCTCTTGGACCTTGTTAGGGGTGTTTCCCTAAACACTACCAAGAGTGATGCCCTTTATAGCCCCACCAACGGCGCTGCTCCTAGAACTTCGTATTATCGAGTTCAGATTAACTTATCCAAGTGTGTAATTCATATCTCAAATCTCGAAATTATATCTAAAGTTCAACTTAACCTATTTTGAATTATATTGAGTGCAATAAATGATATGATAACACTACAGTCACCAACAAAAATATATCACAGGGCATGAATATGTCTAAAACTTAACTGAAAGTGAAGTTAAGTAAATCAAGTGATGCGTTCTGTTTTATCAAACTTGTCAAACTTACAATACATAAAGCACGCATGCTATCACAAAAGATCACTGATTGGTCTTGTTAGTTACCCAAATCCCCAATTGGAGCCTTCAACCAAAATGGCATCTTTGGACTATGTTTGGCAAACTACCTAGTAGCTAAAAAACTTGTTGATAGCTTAAAAGCTAGCTGGTATCTGATAAAAAATGATGTTTGGTAAAAATTGGCCGATATTGTAGCCGAAAAATTAAAATAACATAAAAGAGTATATTGAAAAATGAATTTGAATGTATTTAATTAAGATATATTCGGAAGAATCCAACAAAAAAATAAATAAAATAAAACTCAATTAGCTTGTCGAAAAACTAGTCTAAGTAGCTTCTAAAAAAGTTGGCTTATAATATATTTTTGGTTTATCAAACATAACCTAAAAAAAACTCGAAAAATAAGGTACTTGTGTCACAACAAACATAACCTTAGTCATCTCTATAACACCCAAGCACTCGGCCTCTATCATGGAAAAAGCAAGTAAATACTAAAGTCTTGCATTCCAACCGAATATAAGCGCACGGTTTAAAAACGATTGTATGTTTTCTTTATCTTGAATTATTAGAAAAAATTCAATTAATTTTTCCAAAAGTTTTACTTTCAACTTATTTTCTAATTTATGGTACGTATCTGTTTAGACAATTCTGGAACTGGGAAGGCGCCACACCGAGTATATGGTCGTACGACTTCGCAAAGAACTCTATTTTTGGTGAATAATCGCCCATGTCGGGTCAAAGACTTCGTTATATAACAAGACAAATGAACTAAACAACGGTGTGTGGAAGCTTGGCTTCAATATGTCATCATCCCAATACCTGTCAAGTCCAACCCAAACGTAAATCTTGATGCAGTATTTGTCTTTGCCCAATCTATTGTCTTATCAATCATTGACAAATATATTCCTTATGATCTAATAAAGTATGAAATGTAAATTTAAACTCTAGAAAAAGTCATACCTACCCAATTTGCAATTAATCTGTACGTGTAGTATAATAACAAATATTTGAAGGAAACATTAGAGTGAAAACTATTTATACTTATAGTACAAATTGTTCATTTGATGGTATGCAAATCACTTTGTTCATCTTTGTTCGTTTATGCTAAGTTTATATTATTTAAGATGTTAAACGATTGTAAACAAACATAAATGAATATACACATAAAAATCAAGAATCATACAGAAATAAATGGAAGTAAAATTCAAACCAAAAACGAACATACATGAACAAGCCGTTATATAGATGTTACTAGAAAAGAGTTAATAAAATAAGAAAAGAGTTATATAGATGTTACTAGAAAACGAATATAAATGACATAAACAATAAATAATGAACGAACATAAATGAGCGATCGAAACCACTGTTCATGTTCGTTCGTTTAAGTAAACAAAAACAAAAAATCTTGTACATATTCGTTACGAACTTTCTGTCGGACGGTTAACGAACGATGTGTTTGTTATAGCCCTAGCTCTAACTTATTTCTCTGGTATTTTTCTTTGTGTGTGTTTGATTGTGCTTTTAGAAATTTGACAAAGTTGTTCCATACGAAAATAAGTTACTTAATAAAACCCTTTTGTACATCATACAACTTAACGATATGCCTTTTAATCGTGTACCATGCATCGTAACCTTGTACGTTCTACCTATGGGCTTATCGAATCCAATATGGCAATATATAACTATTTTTAGATATTATTGTACGACCCAGTCATGCACATGGTAAGGTCGTACCAATGTACGTACGGCTTGACGAAAACATCCCAAGGTCGTACAAACACATCCCAAAATCATCCTACTATCCACTGGCCTTGTAAAGTTGTACCACAAGTATTATTATTTGTCCAATTTATGAAATTCCAAAATTTACATAAAAAACCTAAAACCTCTTTCCTTCGACGTGTAGGTCGTATTAGAGGGCATTTCTATCAATTTTGGAATAATCAAATTAATAATCAAATAATAATAATAGATAAAACATAAAGGTAAAACAAAAATTAATGACAATGAAAATACTAAAAATCAAATCAAACGGGTATATAAAATAAAATAAAACAACAAACTGATAAAAAAAATTATGTCAAAAAGGGTGCATGAAGTAATTTTGAAAAATTGGAAGGGTACGGATAGCAGCACCCATATTCATAGTTGTCAAACTCGTACGAGTCACGAGTCGACTCGTACGAGTCGAGTCATTTGTAACCTAAAATGAGGTGACTCGCAGTGTGACTCAGATTCAGATCTGACTCGGTCAAAATTCTCTGATTCACTACCGACTTGTACCGAGTCGATTCAATTCGTGACTCGGACGAGCCACATCTCCTGTGGGAAATCGGGTTAAGTCGATTCAATTCGTGACTCGGACAAGCCACATCTTTTGAACCATAGTTAGTACAGTTTAAGTATCTACAAGATAAGGAGGCCAATGATCGTGACGTAGAGGAGATGGAAAGAAGTTGTGAAGTGTGAGAGTTACTTATGCATTTTTCTTTAGGCTCTGCATTCTTTTTTACTCTTTCTGATTCCATCGAGGGGAAGAATGTCACAAGGGTGTGGGTTGTGTACTTATGTACCACCTGATGTGAAAACTCAATGACAACGTTTTATATTTTTTAGAAGAATGCGGCCTTTTTATTACTATTTGACATTTAACAGTTTTTCTTTTCTTTTTCTTTATGTTTAGGCCTAAGCATCCGGTTCCATGTTAAATATATGGCTTTTCAAATAAACATAATGGTTTACTTGTGCTTTAATATTTCAATAAATATTAAGCCTTTGTAATATATATATATATATATATATATATATATATATATATATATATATATATATATATATATATATATATATATATATATATATATATATATATATATATATATATGTATATATATATATATATGTATATATATATATATATATATATATATATATATATATATATATATATATATATATATATATATATGTGTAGGGTTAAGGTATATTAAGGATTCAAATTATTGTGTGGATGTAGGGCATTATATGGACCATTTGATCACCTAGATTAAAATTTATATTTGATTAGAATTAAAAATAAAAATTAAATGTGAAAACCTGATACACCGAGTAACTAAGGGCATTGTGGGTATTCTAATAAAATGACATAAAAGGTAATTAGCAAGTTTCAAGGAATCGTATTCCTTCATTCCCGGGTGAAGATTACGTATCCCAAAAAAACGTCTCTTCAAATTCAAAGAAATCGGATTACAACTTCAATCTAATCTAGTTTTAGATTTCAACAGATTTTCTTCCCATTCTAAAGAATTCAATAAGCGTCAACCATAAAACACAGCTGTGGTGCGATCATTTTGTTCGAAGTGTAGAGTTGGAATTGCAAAAGTTAAAACGTAATCTAGAGGAATGAAGTGAAAGGTTTTCTGCAAATCTATGAACTAAATAACCTAAGTTCACATGCAACCTATGAGGATCTATGTTTTCTTCTAATTAAACATATAACTAATTCCTAGAGGCTGAAAGAATTAAACTAAAAGAAAAAAAATCAGAAAAATCAACCTTTTGTGAATCTTGGAAGCAAAGCAACAGAAACCTCTTGCCTCAAATGCAGTCACACCCTTAGCTTGGAATGTTGGCCGAAAATTCCTTCAGAGAGATAGTCAAAATCATGGTCTTAGGGTTTGTGAGCCTCCCTATTTATAGGCTCCAAGCAGATGACCAGATAAACCTTTAGAGATAAACCTTTTGAATTCAAATCAAGATAAACTATTATCTTATTAATTCAAATCCTTTATCCTCATTATTAAAATCGAAAATATATATGTTTCCATATATAATTTCGCTGGTCACACACTCACTCAAACTGACACTTACTCAACTATTAAATAATTACAGTTTTAGTCCCTATAGCTTTAATTAATTAATTTAACCACCAAATTAATTCCAATTAATTCTAGAAAAATTACTAATTAATTATTATAGTTTCTCATTAATATATTATCACTTAAATATATTAATAAACTATTTATTTAATTTCTATTGATTTATTAATCACATAATAAATCAATATTTCTCTCTACCGGACTTTCTGCCAATCCTCCAACTATGAGGGCAACCCAAATGGACTATGCTACTATTAATTAGGTAAATACTAATTATTAGTCATGGCTTAGACACCTAATCCAACAGTCTCCCACTTGGATAAGTCTATGACTAAAATTACCAATTTAACCTCTAATTAATTAGCAACTGTAGCTTCCTAGAAACCGCTGCCGAACTCTGACCTAGTCAGTTCTGTCCAATGATAAGTGATCAGATGATCCTCCGTCCAACAAGATATTTTTCAGACTCAAGACATGGATTAGAATCAATCCTGGTCTGATTCTCTGTTTCCCGATTTCTGATTTGCATATGACTTTAAGACTACTAATTGAGCATATCAATTTAGTCCTGGTTGGCCAACCCTTTTAGTCAACTTCAAAATCATCAAGAGGCCTACATATATTTGTTTTCCCGACAGGGTCAAGGGACGAATAAGTTTTGACTCATATACTTATGTCCTTTACTAGTCAAATCATTCACAACAACACGTTTTATAAAACCGTGTTACCGATGCGGTTTCGCATTGTCAATGAACAACCGCTTGGTAAAACATAACTCATATGTCTCTACTTAAAGATAAAAAGACATTATTGTCTCAACATTGCTTATGATGAAATCCATGAAGCAATCTGTTGAGCGTGGGTTTATCCAATACTCAAATCCTTATTTTCTAAGTACTCATGAATATTGTAGCAATATTATTTCTATGTCTAACTCATTAGACAATCTACAAAACAATTCATGACAGTCTTCATTCATACTTACTCCCTAAAAAAGTATGAGTGACTATAGATATTCGAATAATAATTAAATTACTCAGGAAGTAAACATGCAAAATTGAAACACAATGATAAACAATCAACAAATGGTAGTATCAAATACTCATCAACAAAACTATATTATTAATTCACCAAAGTTAATTACATTTATATTGCAACAAGTTTCAAATCCTATCTAATTACAAAAACTAATATCATCTGTTAATCCTATGCGTCGTGCATGCTGATAGTGCTTAACCCTACTCAGAGCCTTTGTCAAGGGATCTGTAGGATTATCTTCTGATGATACCCTCTTCACTATGAGGTGACCTTCTTCTACCTTATGTCTTATGTAGTGGTACTTTCTGTCGATATGTCTGGACTTTCCATGATCTCTCGGTTCCTTCGTCAAAGCAACCGCTCCTTCGTTATCGCAGAACAGTTCCACAGGCTCCTGAATACTCGGGACTACTCCAAGGTCACCAATGAAGTTCTTCAGCCAAGCCGCTTCCTTTGCCGCTTCACTCACTACGATGTACTCTGATTCACATGTTGAATCAGCCACCGTCTCTTGCTTGGAACTTTTCCAAGTCACTGCTCCCCCATTCAACAGTAATACCCAGCCTGACTGAGACCGACCGTTGTCTCTATCTGTCTGAAAGCTGGCATCAGTATACCCGTCAACTCTCAAGGTATCACTGCCACCAAGGACTAACACAAAGTTCTTCGTCCTGCGCAGATACTTGAGTATGTTTTTGACCGCTGTCTAATGCGCCCTACCAGGGTTCCCCTGGTATCGACTGACCATGCTCAAGGCAAAGGCCACGTCGGGACGAGTACACATCATGGCGTACATGATCGACCCTACAGCCGAAGCGTAAGGTACCTGACTCATGTCTGCAATTTCCTCGTCTGTACTTGGACTCTGAGTCTTACTCAGCTTAGCATTACTTTGCATTGGTAGCTCTCCCTTCTTGGAATTTTCCATACTAAATCTTTTCAGTACCTTGTCCAAGTATGTACTCTGACTAAGTCCAATTAGTCTCTTCTTCCTATCTCTCAATATTCTTATCCCGAGAATATAGCCTGCCTCTCCTAGGTCTTTCATGGCGAAACACTTCCCGAGCCAAGACTTGACATCTTGCAAGGTCGGGACGTTGTTTCCCATGAGCAGTATGTCATCTACATACAGCACCAGGAAAGTGACTATACTCCCACTAGCTTTGACATATACGCAAGACTCGTCCTCGCTCCTAGAGAAACCAAATTCTTTGACTTTCTCATGGAAACAAAGATTCCAGCTGCGAGAAGCTTATTTTAATCCATAGATGGATTTCTCAAGCTTACACACTTTGTCAGGATACTTTGCATCAACAAAACCCTCTGGCTGATTCATGTAAACATCCTCAGTCAACTTCCCATTAAGGAAAGCGGTTTTGACGTCCATCTGCCAAATTTCATAGTCATGAAATGCAGCTATGACCAGCATAATCCTAATTGACTTTATCTTAGCCACTGGTGAGAAGGTCTCATCATAGTCAATCCCTGGGGTTTGAGTAAAGCCCTTCGCAACCAGTCTTGCTTTAAAAGTGTGTACCTTTCCGTCCATGTCGGTCTTCTTCTTGAAGATCCATTTGCACCCGACTGTCTTTCGACCCGGTACATTGTCAACCAAGTTCCAAACTTGATTGTCATACATGGACTTGATCTCGCTGTCCATTGCCTATTTCCACTTGGCAGACTCAGGGCCCGCCACCGCTTCCCGGTAGTTAGCAGGTTCATCCAAATTTGTCAGTGTCCTATCACTGACAAACGTATCTCCATCCGTAGTTACATGGAATCCATAAAACTCGGGTGGCATGCTAACTCTACTAGAGCGTCTAAGAGGTAAGGATATGTCAGTCGGACCAATAGGAACTTCTTCCTCTTGTTGGTTGCTAGTTTCTCCTAAGGTTGCATCATCGGGTGACTCTTGAATCTCTTCAAGGTCAATGGTACTCCCACTGTCCTCTTTGAATATGAGTTCTCTCTCTCGAAAGAATCCCCGTCTCGCTACGAAGACCACGTCCTCGCTTGGTCTATAGAACAGGTATCCAAAGGACTGTTTGGGATATCCAATGAAAAAACATTTATCGCTTCTCTCTGCGAGTTTATCGTGAGTCTCTCGTCTAACGAAAGCCTCACAACCCCAGACTTTGATATGTGCTAACGAGGGAACTTTCCCCGTCCACATCTCATGAGGTGTTTTAGCAACCTTCTTAGTAGGGACAAGATTAAGGATGTGAGCGGCAGTCTCTAAGGCATACCCCCAAAAGTGGATGGGAAGTGAAGCTCGACTCATCATGGAACGAACCATGTCTAACAAGGTTCGGTTATGTCTCTCGGCAACACCGTTCAACTGTGGTGTCCGAGGAGGCGATAACTGTGAAACTATTCCACATTCCTTCAGATAGTCTAGGAACTCGATACTAAGATACTCTCTGCCTCTATCGGACCTGAGCATCTTTATCTTCCTGCCCAATTGATTCTCAACTTCATTTTTGAACTCTTTGAACTTTTCAAAGGTGTCTGACTTGTGTTTGATCAAGTAGATATACCCGTATCTACTAAAATCGTCAGTGAAGGTCACGTAGAACCGTGTGCCGTCTTTTGTGGTAGATCTGAAGGGACCACACACATCTGTGTGTATGATGTCCAAAAGACCTTCACCTCTTTCAAAGGAACCCTTGAAAGGTGATTTCGTCATCTTGCCCAAAAGACAAGACTCGCATACATCATCCGATTTGAGGTCGAATGATTCCAACACTCCATCCTTTTGGAGTTGGGCGATGCGTTTCTTGTTAATGTGCCCAAGACGACAGTGCCACAAGCACGCCTTTTCTACACCACTAGAAGAATCAATAAAGTTTACACTATGACCTAAATTGTCTACACATTGCACAGTTTCATACACACCATCACAAGGTAAAGCAGTAAATACAGAAATACCATTTTGAAAAACAGAAATGGAACCATTACTATTATCAAACGAAAACTGTAAACCTTGTCTAAACAATGCATGAAATGAAATAATATTCCTTGCCATTTCTGGCGAATAGCAACAATTAAAAAGATCTAAACTAACACCACTACTGAGCACTAAACTATAAGTCCCGATCTTGGTCACAGGCGACGATCTCCTATTCCCCATGATCAGGTTGAGTCTACCGTGCTCCACCTACCTGCTTTCCCTTAGGCCCTGCAAATCAGAACAAATGTGAAAACCACATCCTGTATCAAGGACCCAAGAAACGGAAGATAGTGAGTTTTTAAAGATAGTGTAAATACCTGCCGAAGACGGCTTGACTTTGCCATCCTTCAAATCTTGCAGGTATGTACGGTAGCTTCTCTTCCAATGGCCCCTTGCTTTGCAATAGAAGCACTCTGCTTCCTTGGGATTGGCATTATGAGGAATGCCAGAAGTCTTGGGTTTGGAGCCGTTGCTGGACGATCCAACATGCACCTTTTCCCTCCAATTCTGCTTAGGAAGGCCCTTTCTCTTCTTCCCCTTTCCACCAGTAATAGCCAGGACGACTTCATTAGCTACGGGTACACTCTTACCCTTCATTCCGTTCTCAGCGGTACGAAGCATGCGATGCAGTTCGGCCAGAGTGTCCTGAGAATTGTTCAGATGATACGCCAACGTGAACTGGTCATATGAACAAGGCAGAGAATTTAGCACTATGTCTACTGCTAAATCCTCGTGAACTGGCATCTCAAGCTTCCTAAGCCTTTCCACGTATCCTTGCATCCTCTGCACGTGGTTACAGATAGACTCTCCATCCTTTGGCTTCGCATTGGTGAAAGCTTTGACTACTTCACACCTTTCTATGCGCTCCTGCTTGCGGAACTTTTCCGCCAGCTCTTTGTGCATTTCATAGGGCCAGTAGTCTTCATATATTCTTTGCAATTCCGGGTTCATTGTAGCTATCATGATGCAAGCCATTTTGGTTGCATCATCAGAATGTTTTGAGTATTGAGCGATTTCATCGGGAGTAGCATTATCAGGATCAATTTCAACCAGCTTGGTTTCCAGAACATACTCTTTATGTTCAAACCTTAGAGCCATCTTGATGTTACGGATCCAGTCATTATAGTTGGTACCGTCCAACGTAACTTTGGAGCATAATGACAAGATAGAGGTAACATTGGAGTTTGATTGGGGGTCGGTTTGATCAGCAGAAGACATCTATAAAAGAATATAGTTTTAATTAGATATTAATAATAATCCTTATAATAACCCAATAATAATTATAAGGCTAGGATCCTACAATAACAATTTACAATCTCGAAGAGGGATGTCGTAATCAATATTGTAAATTTTATAAGGTAGGCGAATGACGATTCAGCCAATTCCACCACGGAAAGATAATCATATTAAAATGGAATTCCTAGATTCTTTGAGATTTATTGAACTTTTTAATAGCATGTTTTAATCTCGGATGTGCCCCACTGTTTGTGACTGGGATGCCGAGGATCACAAACCGGGTGTGAATAACCATGCAAATAAGCTCGGTACTCTCGGGATCAGTTACCATCTCTAGTTGATGTGCCGGTAAACCACACACGCTCCATCAACAATGATAACACCCGGGAAACCCATTGCCACTCTTTATAAACCCCAATTGGCATGCCGGTAAACCACACACGCTCTACCAATGTTTCATAAAGTGCAATGTGCAATTTCATGGATTAGCACCAATTCACATTTTTCCTAAAGTAACTAGATTGGGATTTTATTAAATGTTCTAGTACTTTGAATCATTATACTTTTAGTGATTATTAGGCGGTCCTATCAAACCTGTTCGGCTAACGACCCTCCACTGATCAGGCGAGCGGTGGGTGAGAGTGTTCACCCATTAGACCGCCATTTTATAGGCAGTCTCCTTATACCCACTTTATAGATCAGCTTCGTGAATGAGGCCTACTAATGATTTGACTAACCATTTTAATCTTATACATATAATAATAACTTAATAATTATAATATATATAAGATGTAATTTTTTAAACCTTTAAAAAATTATTTCTGGTTTATCTTTTAATTTATTGTCGATTTAAACTATTAAATTTAAAATTAAATTAAACCTTCAATTTATCTTTTAATTAAACAATTAATTAAATTTAGATATTTTAAAGTTTTAAAATATTTCTGGATTTATCTCTTAATTTTCGGAATTTAAAACCATTAATTAGAAATTAATTAAAATCCTTTTAATTATCTTTTAATTAAACAATTAATTAAATTAATTAATTCTAAGATAGGTATCACAAAATAATCAAATTAATTTAAACCTATCATAATCCCCTAATTTTCTATTTTTTGGATAAGAGGTTTAAGGTTTATCTATTTAAACAATTAAAGTTATCAAAAATAGAAAACCTTCTAAACCCTAATCACAAAAACACGCCAAGCAGGAGGGGAGGGGCTAGGGTTTTCAAAACCCTAACCCTAATTTTCTAATTGGCAATATTAGGGTTTAAAAACATTAAACCCTAATTTAAAGATAACAGTTATAGCAATTTAACAAGAAAACAACCAAAATGCTCTGATACCACTGAAAGGTTTTCTGCAAATCTATGAACTAAATAACCTAAGTTCACATGCAACCTATGAGGATCTATGTTTTCTTTTAATTATATATATAACTAATTCCTAGAGGCTGAAAGAATTAAACTAAAAGAAAAAAAATCAGAAAAAGCAACCTTTTGTGAATCTTGGAAGCAAAGCAACAGAAACCTCTTGCCTCAAATGCAGTCACACCCTTAGCTTGGAATGTTGGCCGAAAATTCCTTCAGAGAGAGAGTCAAAATCACGGTCTTAGGGTTTGTGAGCCTCCCTATTTATAGGCTCCAAGCAGATGACCAGATAAACCTTTAGAGATAAACCTTTTGAATTCAAATCAAGATTAACTATTATCTTATTAATTCAAATCCTTTTATCCTCATTATTAAAATCTAAAATATATATGTTTCCATATATAATTTCTCTGGTCACACACTCACTCAAACTGTCACTTACTCAACTATTGAATAATTACAATTTTAGTCCCTATACCTTTAATTAATTAATTTAACCACCAAATTAATTCTAATTAATTCCAGAAACATTACTAATTAATTATTATAGTTTCTAATTAATATATTATCACTTAAATATATTAATAAACTATTTATTTAATTTCTATTGATTTATTAATCACATAATAAATCAATCTTTCTCTCTACCAGACTTTCTGTCAATCCTCCAACTATGAGGGCAACCCAAATGGACTATGCTACTATTAATTAGGTAAATACTAATTATTAGTCATGGCTTAGACACCTAATCCAACATGAAGGGGACTAGATCAAGTTTAAGGTTGAGGGAAAACTTCAAGAACAAGTTTACGAACACAGTAGATACAACATTAAATTTAGAGAATGATGATTTTGTTAATCCTCCTAAAGGTATGTGTTATTCTAATTTTGAAGTAATCGGTGTTGTTTGAGAAAAATTTGGGTGAGTTCAGTTTGCATGTATGATTTTGCGTTTAGTATCAATGTTAGAATGCTATGAAGTTTATGGTAATTTACGATTAGGGTTTGACGGGACTATGAGAATGGTGAAATTTATAATTACAAAGAAAAACAGGGCATAATCATTCTGATAGAATTAAAAAATAATTCTCTTAGAATAAAATCTTTGATAGCATCAAGTTAATGTGTGTGTGTGTGTATTTGACTTTTGAAACAATGGTATTCTTTATTTGGATGAAATTGACATTTTTTTTCAGAATATGCAAGTCCGTTTTTAAACTTGTTACTTTGTTTATTTTCTTGTGAATAAAGTACATGTGTGTGTCATTGTGAATTTTGATAGAATATGAGCATTTGTTTGTGTAAAGAATATGCTAATTTGTTAGAATACTTTTATGTGAATGTATTTATGATAGAATATGATCATTTGTGTGGTTATAATATGGTAATTTGTTAGAAAAATCTAATGTAGCTGATTCGTTAAGTCAATGTAGCTGAATTAGTGTGGTAATTTGTTAGAATGTTATGCATTCTGAAAGAATTGTATTCCTTATATTGATGAACTTCACATTTTTTAGAATATGGTTAGCTGTTTATTTTGTTTTGAATAAACTCAATGTGTTTGTGTTTTTGATAGAATATGATCATCTGATTCTTTTGTTTTGAATAAAGTCAATGTGTGTGTATGATCATCTGCTTTTTTAGTCGTCTGTTTGTATGCTAACATAATGTTATTGAGTTATACCTTAATATATAAGCATGCAAATTATGAAAACATTTGCTTGTTTTAGAATAATGGATTGTGTATATGTTTCTATGAGATAAAGGCAGTTTGGTATGTGTTTTCTAAGCAAATTCTAAAAAACAATTTAGGAGTGAATTCTGTTAGAATAAGGTAGAAAACAATAATGAATATTTTATTAATGTAACACTTGTATGGGTATTTTGTTAGGACTTACCTTATCCTTGTTATTGTAGGAGCACACATTGTTAATGAAGGCCAACCTTTAGAAGGTGTTACACACGAAGGACAAAATGCCACGCCTAAGATACTTAATCAACCCATATGTATTGAAAGTACAACAATAAAGAAAAGGAAGGCGACGAATGTCGGTTCATCTTCAAAAGTGAGACAAAATAGTGTGGCACAACGTGTAATAAACCAAATGAGAGAAGTGCGATCGAAGAGGAAGTTTGAAAAGGCACATTTTACAACACAGGCCAAAATAACTACGGAAATCGTGATGAAGGTTGATAAAACTTATGGCCCCGGTCTAAGAATATTACCGTCGAGAATGACACCGAGTAGGATAACGATGGCAGTTAAAACACTATCGAAAAGCCAAAAAAGGCGGTTTAAGAGATGGGGTTCGGATCGATGTTATCCCTGAACATCGAATATGTCCCAGGACTTCTAAATTATTTTTTCTTGGATAATTATGATCCACAACAGAATATGATTGTGTTGGAAAATGCAGTCATAGAGATAACTGCAGAATTGGTACACAAACTACTTGGATTACCAATCAGTGGTTTATACCTTTTTTTCAACATCCCAAGCTGCGAGAAAGACAATGTCATTCTAAAAAGTTAGAAAGCGCAATATCCGGGAGGAAAATATAACGGTGAAGCTACTTAAGAATGATCAAACACTCAACAGAAGACGATAAGATGTTTCGGCTCAACTTTCTAACTTTGTTCATCAACACGTTTGTAGAGTCTATGTTAATGGGAACATGTCAAGTTAAAGTTTTAGAAAAGTTGATTTTAATTGAAAACTACATTAAGATAGACCGGTGCAGATACATTGTCGATTGCTTGAAAACGAAAAAGGACATATGGAAGCAGGATGACAAAACATCTTATTACACCTGCCCCATAACTGTTTTTGATGGTAAGCTTAAAACTGTAACTAACAATTAATATCAATCTTTGTTTTTAAATATATATTCAATTACATCATATAGTGTATTTGATTCTACATGTTTGATGTGTCTACAGCTGGCCTATGTCTATCAGTTGACATTCAGTTTCATACCATTGACAAAAACTGGCCCCATTTGTAAAACATATAACCGGGATAATTTGGAACACATACAAAATTATGAAGTTGCGAATGGTGGGTTTGTAAAAGCGGTGGAGGATAAAACGTTCGACGAGGGTGAAGATGATGAAAAAACCGAAAGTGAATATTTAAATACAATACCAAAAGAATATGTTGGCTTTGAGATTTAATATTCTGGTTGTGGTATTCTGTCAGAATGTTAACCATTGTGAAAGCATTAGACAAATGGTAATAAATTTATGGGTGAATTTCACGTATACCCTTGTTAAACAACAAAATATCGTATTCGTACGTTCTAAAATCTAAATATCGTATTTACCCTTTTTAAATCTCAAAATATCGTGTTTACCCAAACTTTGATTTTATACATTTTTTTTGAATTTTATAATCAATTCTCATATTTAATAATCATTTTAATTCAAAATAAGAAACCAAATGGACCACTTTGCCCCTAAAAAATAAAACCATTTTAACCTAAAATGAATTGACCTTAATACCTTTTTTCTTTTCTTACCCTTTGAGAAGTCTGATCACGTAATTGAGAAATTTCTTCTGTATACGTCTTCAACATTGGAATCAATAGGGTATACCTAGTTCACGCATTGCAGCAATCAAGTTCATGCATTGCAACAATCAATAAGTTCGTATTGAAGAAAATCGTACACAAGCTTCATTGTTTCTTGGTAAGTATACATGTCTGATCACGCTATTTATTGGCTATTGCAGCAATCAGATTTACCTGTTCAACATCACAACAATCTTTGCAATTCAGATCACGTTACACATCACAACCCTTGTTACTTTTGGTTTAAAGAACCTGCACCTCCATTGGTATTCAGCAAGTTCATAGTGTCTGTACTTGTTGCTCGTCTTTTTGAAGTCCGAATTTAGGCGTCAAATTAGTCAATGACCCGCAACAGTAATCACCATCGATTTATGGAAGCTTTCTGTCGATAGGTAAAAACAGAGATCCTATTGATGGATTAAAAGAGAAAGAAATTACGAGTTAGGGATTTGAATACTTGAAATTAGATCTTCATCATCTATGGGGTTGTTAAAGAGTGAAGCATGACACAGGTTGAAGGAGACGAGGGAGGCGGACTCCTTCCAATTGAACGCATGTTGAAGATGACGAGGTTGGTGGATCCGTGGTTGAAGGCAACAAGGGAGGCAGACTCCCTTCGATTGCTGCAATATGGCAACAAGGGAGGCAGACTCCCTTCGATTGCTGCAATATGTCCGTGGTTTTTCAGATTGGTTAGGGAAGGAGGGGTAGTATGGTCACCTGTATTTTATATCAAAAGTTAGGGGTAAATTGGTCCATTTGGTTTCTTATTTTGAATTAAAATGATTATTAAATATAAGAATTGATTATAAAATTCAAAAAAAATGTTTAAAATTAAATTTTGGGTAAATACGATATTTCGAGAGTTAAAGAGGGTAAATATGATATTTAGATTTTAGAACGGGCGAATACGATATTTTGATGTTTAGCAAGGGTATACACGAAATTCACCCTAAATTTATAGGTTAACTGTAAAATACACATTCAAAAATGGGCATTTTGCCCGAATATTACACATTCTTACCACTTTATGTTATTTTAAAATAAGAATCTTGAAATAATTAATTAGTTAGTACATTGGGGCTATAGTTTGTGTTATATAACCCGAAAACTGTAGTTTTATAGTGGAAACACAGAATATTTATGAATTATGATTGACCACTGATTTTACGTTGAATTGTATATGAATTTTAGGCGT
Source organism: Cichorium intybus (assembly GCA_023525715.1). NCBI lineage: Eukaryota > Viridiplantae > Streptophyta > Magnoliopsida > Asterales > Asteraceae > Cichorium > Cichorium intybus. Next base: position 50,148,186 of record CM042016.1, on the reverse strand, counting down.
ATGCGGTAATTCTGGTGCATGCATACGAAAGATTTTAACAGAAAAAAAAATAACATGGAAGTACCATTGCAAGAAGGCCTTGCTAAGCATCCTAATTTCCCTGAACTCTTAGAATGGTTAGAAAAATAGAATACCATATATTGAGCTCATCTTACTACATATAACATTCTAAAAAATTTGTAGGTTTTCTTCTCGATTGTTGACAAACAAGTTTATAACTTGTTGTGCTTTGATTTAAGAAAACCAAGCTACGTCATAATTCATTATTTGAAGCGAAAAGGGCCAAATCTTAAAGCTTATTGAACAAAGCCTAATCTTGTTGTAAATAATCCGGAAATATTTTATTGTATTATAATTATCTGATTTATATATTAACAAATACAAATATAATGTTGCTTTTAAATTACAGCAAAAATTCTTTTGCACTATCTCATATCCCAAAAGCATCTGCATGGTAGAAGTATACTAAAAATGATGCCAAATGTTATGAGGTTGTCGTGGCAAGTGAACGAGGAAGGGCCAAATTGTGGATTGTATCTTATGCGACACATGGAATGTTATATGGGAGAAGGTGAAGGGAAATGGTCAAGTAGACTGACAGGGAATAAGCACAACGATGCAAATGCTTTTATGTGAATGAGAATTAAATACATGTCAACGCTGATGACATCAACTGCTAATATACATAGAGAACAAGTTGGTAAAGGATGGTGAAGCATTTGGGAAACTTGACTTGCTACAAAAGACCAAACTGCTGCAACAATTGGAAGAGGCAAAAAAGAGGAAAAGAAGAGGAAAAGGAGGACGAAAATGAAAGGTTTAAATAGCTTATTTTGCTGGTTCTTAAAAATAGTCGTATGAACAATTTATTTTTGAATATTTTGGATATTAAATATTTTGTAGTGTAGGCACGTTTGAAATGTCAATTTCATGTTTAAGGTTATAGAATCTTTTGCATGATCGATTGGAATGCCCAAAATACATAAAAAGTGTTAACGGCTTGGAATAATCGCTAATATACGTGAAAATTATGTGTTGTAAAATAATTATGATAGTGTGTTTGTGAAATATGTGGAAGGTTATGTTTAAGTATATAAAAAAACATAAGGAATGTATTTGATATTCTGATAGAACGAGGCATATTCAGATAGAATGAAACTGCAAATTCCGGTAGAATGAAGAATACATTCTGTCAGAATTTAGTTACATATTATTAACCTAAAAAGTGAATTGCTATTTTATATATGACATATTGAATAACATACTGAATGAAAGTTGACATAAAAAACATTTTGTAATAGTTTTATGTAACAACATCAATGAAGTCTACATTCTGGTAAAAAAACAATTGTAGACTAAAATTAATGAATGTACAGTTTACAACAATGCATTCCAATAAAACAACTGCAGACTTAAAATGAATAACATACTGAATGGAAGTTGACATAAAAAACATTTTGTAATAGTTTTGTGGTTATGACGAAATTATAGGAATAAAACTTTGTCAAAGTCAACCTGCAATCCACCTCGAATGGAACACCTACCTTGAATACATGTATATTTTCTTTGTTAGGACAAATCCAGTTGCCTCATCGCACATGAAAAATGTATATTTTCTTTGTTAATTAGTGGATGATTGTGTGCCTCAACAAAATCTTTTACAAAATACTTCTCCATGCAATCAATAAGATTTAAAATTATTTTCTCCTTGCACTCTGTCCTAAATATGTCTTTCCTTCTTTGGGTTTTATTCTATTGAATGTCTATTGTATCAAGTATACCAGTATTAGGTTTCCCTTCTCTATTGCATAACAAATATCTTACTCTAATTGTGTCATCATTCTTCTTTTTGGTTGATCCTTTCCTAACATCAAACCCAACCTCCAATGTATATGTTTTATACATTTGAACTGCTGCATAAAAGGAATGAAAAACTGCTTTGATTTTTGGTTTTAAAACATTAGATGGAACTTCTGGTATGTATATATACTCATCTGTAACATACATAGCAACTTATTGTATCAGTGGCAATTATACAAAAAAAATTCCATACGATGTATCATTGACAAAAAAAACAAAAAAACATCCAAATTAATTATATCAAGGTCGACACATCATCACATCACATCACAGTCCCCTGCTCTTTCACAAAGCCTCCAATCAGTTATCCATCCCATCCTCAACCCCCGCGATCTCTAGTCACAAAGATGCACCGTACCCCCTCCCTTATGTGTGATAGAACAGCCGGGACAAGGGCCATCACAACACATATATTGGGCGATTAAGCCTAAACCCTCGGCTACACAGGCTTAAATGAACTCTAACCCGCAAAGGCTCAACAGCTAGCACCGAACCACAAAGGCTTTACAACCACATATCACAGAGGGTAAATCATTGATTGCTCACCTGATCAACTACTCTGCTATCACTCTAGAAGGAGTGAGCTAGTAAACAGCGTGCTCCCGTTCTATTAGTTCCCAACTATACCTACATTGTCCTATATACAACACTTATAATCACTCTATATTCATTCAACTATACCACTCGAGAATAAGGTGCCAAATTTTCTGATTTCTACCTGAAAAACACATGAGTATCACTCAACTCATAGATAGCGCCGCTATCAGCCTAGATAGCGTCACTATCTAGGCTGTTCAACCCTTCTCCCGTTTTGGTCCAACCTAACTGACCGAAACCCCATTCTAGGGTCCCAATTCAATAGTTTAGCATAAATTGCAGCTATTGGGCCTGATATAATAAATTTTATGCATTAGGGTTTGAGTTTAAACCCTTTTCTCCAACTAATCTCATGCTAATTCTCTCTAATTCATCCTATTCACAAGTCATTGCACCATCTACTCTATAACTACCACAATCTCAGCAAACCATCATGAAATCAAAAACAACCAACACAAATCCTTACCTCAATTAATGCAAAGGATAGTGAATTTAGTCACTTTCTTGCTAAAAACCTTAATCCCTCCATTCTCTATCTCCATGACCTTAGGAACTCCTTCCTGCTTCAAAGAATCGTGTTTCCAACTTTTAGAACTCAACAAATGACCTCAACATAGCTTAAAGCCCTTTTTAAGTCGGTTTAATGAAAGCGTCGCTATCTCTGGATAGTGTCGTTATCTAATTCAGAGTCGCTATTCTCCTTTTAGCAATGCTATCCCTTGTGATTCCCAAATAGGAATGTACTTTCACTTAGCGGTGCTATCCCTACCCGATAACGTCGCTAACTCTTCTGTGACACTTTTCTTGTCCAATTTCCTGCTTAAAGCACCAACACACATACACTTAACACCATATATGATCCAACAAGATTTAACTAAGTTTTCAATCTAATAATCACAACTCCCACCTCCGGTCATCACATATTTATAGTAATGACCAAAATGTCCCTTAAAGGTAATTAGTCATCCTAACTAACCCTAACCACTTTAGGATATAAATTTAGAATACTTACCAATCGAAACACGGTGTTACAGAATAAGATGTTATAAGAACTTACCCAGCCTTATCAGGGATGGTATACTGCCAAACCATCAAATTCACTAAACCACCTAACATGTTTTGCATTTTTTGATCAGGCGCTTTCGCAATCTGTGTCTAGATTGTATGGCAATTAGAAATATTGACAATATTCAAAGTGCTCTTTTATAAACGCTGATAAGAAACGTAGGGTGGGGGGAATACGTAGAGCATTGAAGAAATCTTGTCTGCAGTTTTGGGTTTACATTGGGTTTCAAAGAGAAATAGTTGAAAATAGGAATCATAGTAGAAGCCATTGGTAGACAAGCTTGCTGATTTCGTATATAAAGACAAAGAAATAGACGATGATTTGGTTTCCAAAAGCTTGAAGCAAAATTAGGGAAGATTGTCTGAGTGAATGCGGAATAAAATGATAAACTTCAAAAACTGAAATCGTGATTTAAGCCTACATAATTGGAAATTAAAGCGTGATTGGGAGAAAGGCTTTAAACACGAAATGAGAATCCAGTAGGTCTAAAAGAGTGACATGTGGCAAAGAAAGGGTTTAAAAAAAAGGCTATATGACATTCAAGGTTTGTTTTATTAGAATAGACTATGTTACAAACTCGTGTGTCACACGGTTGACAATTAAAAATTTTATATAATAATAAAACATTTTATTTAATTCTACAATTTGATTTACTAATGGTTTTTTTTTTTTTTTTTTTTTTTTTTTTTTTTTTTTTTTTGCACTTCACTCGTTTCAACAAAGTACAAATAAGCTCAAAACCTTAAAATGCCAAAAGTAGATTTACCCACCATGAGGAGGCGATCGTCGTTATCAAACCTACGATCGAGAAAATGAAGCCATTAGTGTTTCCGTCGATGTATACTTGAAAACAGATACGAATCAATCCATTTATCTCGTTAATTTGCAGATATATAGGGAATTATGTGTGCAAAATTATGATCGTAAATTTAGAGAAGGAAGCATATTATGCGTAAGAACACCACGAAGCATATTGATAGAGAGGAATTTATTGACTACGATAGAGAGGGAATTATGTATGCCCAAATTATGCGTAAGAACACCACGAAGCATATTGATCAGAAATTCAAACAAAAATCCTGCAAAAAATTTTAATTGAAGAAATTAAAATTCAAATAAAAATCCCTAGCATTCAATTTGATTGATCAAAACTTTAGAAAATAATCCACTAATCCACAAACAAACGAAGAGCAGCATGAGTTAAGTCAATGTAGAGAGGGAGATTTGAAGAAGAAATCAGATGCGTAGTGATAAAAAAGAACGAACAGTAAATTATATAAATGGATTGGATTAGATAGACTATATCTTTTCATGTTTTTAGGAATTTATTGACTTTTAATTTGAATAAAAATTGAATTACTGATATTTACGTTTGATTTTTTGTATTGTTTAGATTTTTTGGTATTATTATTAGGATTATAAAAAAATATGGTAATATGTTTATAGACGGGAAAAAAATCTAAAAACAAATATTAGCATGCCACTTATCATATTAAAGATCTAAAAAATGTCATGTCACATCTTTAAATTTGCTTTATTATAAAAAAATTTTGACAAAAATAGCCTAATCTCATAAGATTTTTCTAAAAAAATAGCTAAAAATTAGCCAAATGACCAAAATAGTCATGGTTTTTCCAAATGGGGAGAGCCATTTGGGAAAACCACCCCTGATATGTGAAAATGACCTTTAATCTGTGATTTTTTTATCAGGAAAATGCCAATATGCGAAAATCCCTCATAATTTGCGATACTCTCTCACCCATCTGTGAATTTTTTTTATTTTTTTATGATTATTAATGTTTTTTATACGTAAAGTTGTTTGGGAAAAGTTGAGTATTTATTGCGAAAAGTAGAACTTTGACCGGACAAAGTAGAACTTTAACTGCGAAAAGTAGAGCTTTGACTACGAAAAGTTGGAGATTGATTGGGAAAAGTTTTAAATTGAAAAACTTCTTATAAAATAACAAACATGTTATAAAAAATTTACACAGATTGATATACTTACAAATTTTTATATTTTTTTAAAAAAATTAAGAGAATGAGTTCATCCGAAGAAGTTTTGGTTCTTGTTTGTACCGGTGGCCAATGGAAACTGTAAATGGGAATCCGGAATACGTTGGGCCATTTATTAGTAATTACGCTTTGGAAATATCCAAATGTATAACTTAAACAGAGTTATTGAAGTTGGTTAAATAGAATACATACATGGAAGATAGATCAGGCATTATGTTGTGTTTTCAACATCCTAATTTGTTTTACGTGTTTAACGTTGTCGATGATAGTGATGTACGTCTCATGGTCAAATGGAAGACATACGTCATATTAAATATAAAACGACATTATCCTAGCATTTATAATTTATTATCGAACTTTTACATAGTTTTTGAAATAAATTACGCAATTTTATTTAATAAAATGTAACTATTCTCCATTTATTAAATATAAAACGAAATTGGAAAATATTTTTACAATTTTTATTTCACCATAAAAATCTTTAATTACCCATCAATTTTAAAAATTAAAAACCGATACTTATTAATAAAAATATCATTTTTTTCAACAAAAAAAATATCAATTTTAAGGAAAAATAATTTTATTTCAACAAAATTTTTTTTGAAAAATGTAGGCATTATTTTCAGAACTTTACCTATTTATTTATATTTTTTTCGAAAATTTTTAAAACAAAAAAAATCCCATATACACACTATCTGCGAAAGTACAAGTGTTGAATGCACAAAATGTGCATTAAACACTTGTACATTCACTAAAAAACCTTTTTCACCCAAAAAAAGAGAAACTTTTTTTAAAAAATATACCCATTATTTTCGGAAGTTTAGCTACATATTTATATTTTTTTCGAATTTAAAAAAAATTATTTGTGAAAGTACAAGTGTTTAATGCACAAAATATGCATTAAACACTTGTACTTTCACAGATCAAGACCCATCTGCGATACTCTCTCATGTAAATCCGATTTTTTTTTCGAAAATTCAAGGTTTAACACGATAAATCTAGAGGAAGACATATTAAACAACATTAAAATGTAAAAAATTAGAAAACTAATATTATTATCGGGATAATCTTGAGCCATTTTGAGATAGAAAAAATAAATAGTTTTCAAGATGGTTGAAGTGAAAATGAGGTGATATGAGAAAATTTCTAGCTTTTATACTTAAGAAATACCAATGGGTTAAAACAATTGACTTTTCCCAGATTATAGCTATTTTTTTCAAATGACTCTCCTCGTCTAAAAAAATTATGACTATTTTGATAATTTGGTTTTTCCTTTTGCTATTTAAAAAAAAAATTAAAGAATTAAGCTAAATTTGTTATTTTCTCTTAGACTTCTCAAAATAGTCACACGCTCCGTGCCAAGAGCCCAAGAAAAACGATTACTTATTCACATTCATCTCTCTATAAATACCTCTATCTACTAAAGTCTCATTCATCTACCTGTTCACATACGATCATAAAAATACCAAAAGATTACTTGAGTCGTTCAGAGAAATGGACCAGCAGGAGGAAATCGGTGATTCCGGATTCAGTCCTAGCTTCAGTGTTTACTCTTCTGATACTTCAACATCCACGGCAGCCGCCAAAGTCATCCGTGAAGAAGAAACAGCTCGATTTCATGAAATTGGGTATGTCGAGGAAGACGATTTTGAGTTTTCAGTCGAGTTAAGTGACAATGATGTTTCAGCAAATGATATTGATTCGTGGACTGTTTTTCCTGTTTTCAATCGCGATATTACCGTGAAAGATGAGGTAGATCGTGAGGTTAAATCGAAGGATGATGAGATTGACGCTTCTGCTTCTATTACCAGTTCGTTACAGAAGCTATTTATCACAGAACGAGAAGAATCTTCATCGTGCTCATCATCAGAAGTCGATGAACTGGAAGCTCTACCTTCCGGAACATACTGCGTGTGGAGACCTAAGGCCGACGGCGGATCGTCACCTGTTTTGACTGAAATTAAGAAGAGCAGTTCTACCGGATCTGGAACGAAGAGGTGGAGAATCCGGTATTTGCTCCGGCGAAGCAACAGTGCAGGGAAGGAACCGGTGTTGTTGTTAACTCCTAAGAAGGTCGATAATCCAAAACAAAAACGGAACTCCGATGAGGTATCCAAAGTCGCCGGCCGGCTGAAAGCTCAAACTCCTGTTCACGAACAGTTTTACGTGCAAAGAAGAGCTGAAAATGAAGTCGGTAAGAGGAAATCGTTTCTACCTTATAGGCAAGTAGGACTGTTTACAAATGTTAACGTAATGGGGAAGATGCTTCCATTTTAGAATAATCAAACGCAAGTTTTGTTTAATTTTGTCACTGTAATTGATCTGTTCAAGTTCAGTTCATACTGTGTATATTTTTCAGTGAGAATTTCGTTTCTTGTGTAGACGAAACTTTGAAAATGTAAGGTTTTAACTTTTAACTACAACCATACGTGATACGACAGTTGACCAGATTTCAAATTTATTTATGACTTTAATTTCAACCTGTTTACACATTCAATTCCTACTTTGTACATATTTGAGTCTATAGATAATAAATGTATTTATTCCTTCTAGATAAATATAAATAGTTGACAATATTGCATGTATAAGTTTTACGCTTAGATATGGCATATCGAGGGTTCTAATCTCGTTCGAGATATCGGGTGTAATTTAGGTATAGATTACTAGGATAGACTAGGTACCGTTAAAGAAAAAAAAATATGGCATATTGATATATCAAATAATCCAAGTCCAAAGATGTGTAGAGATGATTTATAGAATTATAATGATATATTATCTTTAGGAACATTGATACAAGAATTAGAAGTAATGCTTTTCACATGTTTCATCTTTGAAACATAAAAAATTCAAAAACACTATGATCCAATTGTTTGTTAAAGTACCAATTCCACGGTCCACAGTCATGTATCCCTTTGCAGCTCTTTTCCCTCTATCCATGCCACTAGTACCTGCAACACAAAGTCAATATCTATGAGCTACAAGAGCTCAGTGAGTAATCACTCTAGTTCGGTGGTTATGCGATTACTCATCAATGAGTTGTAGTGTGCAAACAGCTATACACTTGGAACCTCTCCCAACTCATACTCTTTTGACTATTGAAGTCAATTAGTGTGCTCAACCACACTCACAACTCGGTTATAGAAAATAACTCGTAGTTACTCTTTAACTCATAATCTTTGGCTATCTCAGTCAGTTATAACAATTTACAATTCAGTTGCATCACAAATCATATCACAAGTCATTTATATAACTACTAACTTGTGGTTGGATCGAAACGTGTCACCCTTGAGGTCCTCGTACCGGCCTCCTTCCTATAAGTATCAACTGTGGTACAACATCATAGATCAGGTCTCAATCATCCTCAAACATCTCAACAAAATTTTGACCAAAAAGGTCAAGCTAAAACAAAGATATGAAGGGTCTGTTAACACAGAGGATAATGGCGCTATCTCTAAGGATAGCGTCACGAACCCTATAGATATCGTCCCTATCTATGTTGCACAGTCTTCTTTTCGCATCTGAACGATTTCAGCCACGGAAACACAATAATTTACATCTCAATGGTCAAGGAAATCGTACAACAACTAATTACTAACATCATATACTACTGCAACTCGTCAATTTCTCGAATTATGACAATTAGTGATTCAACCCCCCCCCCCCCAATTCATCAAAAACCGACTCATCTATTTGATTTATGGATTAAGAATACGTGCTTGATGTTAGATTCGAGTTCTCTAACTTCTTCCTTCTGTTCTATGGTTAGTTTCGTGGTTTACTCGCTCAATCGCCACTGTGTAAGGTTGGGAAGTGTTTTTGGGTTCGAATGACACACTTACAGACATAAAACCCCTGCTAGCTCGCGACGAATTCACTCATAACAAGTTTAAACTCATAACTAACACACAAGGAAAGACTTTTACCGCTTCTTACACTATAACTACTCAAAACACAAAGGCAACCACAAAGATTTGCTATATATCTACTTTTTAGCATCTCACAACTACACTTAGCAAAAATTACTACTAACTTACTTGCACAAGCACCTCGGGTAGAAAATAGGTCTCACATAAATTTTCTTCATGAGTTATTAATTAAACTGAGAACGAGAAATTACATATGACATAATATTACATAAGACCTAACTACTCATCATAACGAAGTTTGGATTTCACATCATAAACCCATTTATGGTTGTACCATATATTATTCTCAGAGCATGCCATATGAAAAGCGCCAATGATCAAGTGAAAGAGTGTTTTTAACATATTTGTTTAGGGGTTGCAATAACATACTTTGTGACTTAATTTCAAAGCTACCCTATGTTTCCAACCTATCTTTACTTAAACACCTTAAGTGTTTCCTGAGACGTCCATAAACTTAATTTTCTTAGTTTGCTAAGAACACACATGTCCTAAAACCTACGAAAACAATATTTTATGACGAATTTCGCATATGGAATTTCTCAGACAACTTTTTGTTTGAGGGAACCACATTTTCGTATAACATATTTGAAAATGTTATTTCTCGGCAAACAATAATGTTGTTTGAGAAAAAACATTCACATATACCATCAGTAAAACATTTAGGGTGAAACAGTTGGTACTTATTTGAATATGACAATTTTTGTTGAGAAATATACCTTATGTTATTCCCATATAATTTTTTTTTGTTGAGAAATACAATTTTTGTAGATGTCATGCCGAAATATCATTATACCTTATGTTTTGGTGAGCTCTAACATAGTTGGTACTTATATTAAGATGAACATTTTCAAATTATCAAAAAACATGCGTCCTAAAAAAACAATTAAAAATGTTAGGTTTAACTTTTAACTATAACCATACAACATTTGACCAGATTTCAAATTGAATTATTACTTTAATTTCAACCCGTTTACACATTCAATTCCTACTTTGTACATATTTGAGTCTATAGATAATAAATGTATATATTCCTTCTAGATAAATATAAATAATTGACACAACTGCATGTATAAAGTCATACGCTTAGATATGGCATATTGAGGTATCGTATAAAAACGAAAAATTGTTAAGAAAAATTCAAATATAGTTAATTGATTACATTAAACACTATAAAATAAAAGGAAATTACACCATTTTAATCATGAATTTTGCGAATGGTTTTCAGGTATATAAACTTCGTTTCGAGTGAATTTTTAATTTCCATATGAGATTTTCGCAGATGTATCTGCGGAATTCTCTAGTTCCATCTGCAAAAATCTAATTTTTTTGCTGATACGTCTATGAAATTACCAAATTTTCCCAAATGCATCTCCAAGATCCTCAGATTTTCGGAGATGATGCTTTTGGAAAACATGTATTTTTACAGTCATTCGTATCGCAAATTTGACACCCGTACTGTGATATCTAACACCCGTACTATGAAAGCTGATATTAAAAGTAATTTTTTGACATGACTTCCACTTTTGAAACATAAAAAAATTTAAAAAAAAATGTGATATCATTTTTCGAAGAAACAATTGTGTGATTTTATTTTAAGCAGAAAAAGTAAATATGAGTTCAACTTCTATAAATGCATTTTTTGTATTGTTTATATTGGTGGTTTGTGACAGGCATTAAATGGTGAAAGTTAATATTTTAGACCTTTGGTTACAAATCATAGTGTAGATTTGTGTCTCATATAAATTTCTCTAGTTTATCAAATTTAGTCATGATGAATATAGGCTTGAAATTTTGTAACGTCATTAAAATTTTCATTTTTGAAAGCGGGTTAAATACGTAAAAACGGGTTGGAAATAAAAATCATTTGTTCCTAGTTCAGTAGTTAAAACATTTTAAACCATAGCTATCAAATCGAGTACAAAACATTAACCAGCAGAAGGCTTGAATACCAAATGTCGGATGCGATACAGTCACGTCACGCTCCAAAGCTAAAATTTGAGAGTACCTGAAAAACATTTAGGGTGAAAGAGTAAGTACAAATCTTAGTTAATTTTCCAAAATATCACACGTCCAATTACATAACATACGTCTGGGAAGAAGGTCTCCGGGCTCATCCCGAACGACCTGCCTCTCGGGCTCACCCCGATCCGCCTCAGCTAAGAACTCGCGGACACACTTTGTTCCATCACGTGCCGGTACATCGTTGGACTCTTAGGATCACCTCGATCCGTCCGGCTCTCGGGCTTGCCCCAATCCGTCGACATTCTCCAGTCGCAAGAATGGATCCTGCGATTACCACATAGCAGCACATACGCATAAGCATACAGTTTGACCCAGTGGGTCCCTAATCTCGACCTTGTCGTCATATAACATAAGGCACGTCCAACTTAAACATATGTTACTACACTTAGTAAAATAAAAATGCCTACGCATGTAACATCACCAATAGTATAATGAAAAAACTCACCTGATCCGCAAGGCTGATACACATACCCACAATTCCAAAATCCTCACACGCTAAGCAGCATGAACTCCTAACTTATCATAAAGTCACAAATCAGCCACCGAAAGACCCATAACCGATCCTATGGTCGAAATTCCTAATTCACCCAAGTGGACCCAAAAGTCAACCGGTCAAAGTTAAAGGCCAAAGGTCAATGATCAACGTCAAGGTCGAGATAGCGTCACTATCCCCTCGAGATAATGTCGATATCTACATGATTCATATCAGACAATCACTATAGTTATCGTCGCTATCTCCATTAGATAGCGGCGTTAACTACAAACTTCTCCATAACTCTTTAAATCACTTAATACATTCTGTCACGGGGTCAAGCCCTTCCAAAACTTACCCAAAATACCATTGATCCATAAATTTTCCACCTTTATGGTCATGTATGTCCAATACATGTCCAGATCTTAAAACCTAAGTTCAAAAGCTTAAAACTAACCAAAACCACCATGCAAATCACTCAAGAGAGTTTGGCTAACTCTCAAATCAGGCTCAAAGCTCCAGAGATGGTTCTAGGGACATAAAGATTTGAATTTTTTCATCAAACTCCAAGGACGAAGCAACAAAGGGACCAAAAATCCATAAATAGTCACTTATGCAATGAGATAAGGCTTCAAAACACAAAAACGGTGGAGACTTTAAGCTTACCTAAGTCCAGAGAGTATAGATCTTGTTGATTCCCACCAGAAGAAAGCTTCCTTGCACCACCACCCTCCTTCTTCTTCATCAAGCAACCTTCCCAGATGAGTTAAGGAGCCAAAATCACCAAAAATAGGCTAGGGTTTCGAGAAGGAGAGAGAGAGTGTGTGAGAGAGAGTTCCAGAGGCTGTAAAAGGTAAAATGACAACTCCATAGGTTTAGAATCCTTAAATATGGCCTAAAGTCCGAGATGTAGGGTTTTGTGCGTTTGAGGTGGATAGCATCTTTATCCCCATGAAATAGTGTCGCTATCCCTAGCTTCGTACATATGCTCATCTGCGCTCGATAGCATCGCTAACACTAGAGTTAGTGCCGCTATCTGCCATTACCACCCTAATTCAATACTTAAACATAATAAAGAGGTTTACCTGGAAACAGGTCTTACAAAACTAGCCTAATATCAGTTGTTCGTATTGCGAAATATAAGATGCGAACTGCAAAATCCGATACCCGTACTAGCGGAAAATAGTCCAGTGATATACGATCTAGGTAGAGGAAAAAGATTTGGTGAGAACCGATATAAAAAAAGGTAGAAACAGTCAAGCTGGCACTATAATCTCTCAAAGTATTTCTCAATATGTTCCTTGATATCGTCATGGATATGTTGCATATAAAAAACCAGCACAACCTCACTTTCATTATGTCCACTCATTACAACCATAAAGTATTGGACCAATTCATTATGTCAATCTAAAAACTTGTAAATATGTTAGTGATGACGATGTTGGTACATGTCATAATAACGACACAGATGTTGGTAAAAAAGATACAAATTATTGAGAACTACTTTTGTTGGTCGAGATGCCAATTTACTTCTCTATGGGGAGACAACATTTTTGTCAAAGCATATATGACCTTGAAAAAGGTGACAGTGGAAATGAATGATCAATGACGAATACATATGCATACAAAACTCTATGGTTTTCCTGCTACATCATATTATCTTGACCCGATATATACACATACTTCATCACACAGCCTAAAATCGATCCATAGGATTAAAAACCTACAAAACTTCAAAATACAAATTAGCTTTTCAACTAGTATTAGGTCTGGAAAGTGTTCATGAGAGGTTTCAACAAAAAAACTCTTAGATCTAATAAGAAAAGGTTTCAAGGATCATGGTAGCTATAAAATTATATTTGGTTTATATCGACTATGAGACTGGAGTAAATTAGCTTATTCCATGTCAGAAAACTTGTGGGTGAACACACTTGTTATTAAACAAAATTTAACCTAAATCGTCGCCAATAAAACAAAAGGTTGTTGACCAATTAATTGCCTAGGTAATGGGTTACTGATCATTGCAGAGGCTACCATGGAATTGACATTCAATGGGATTTTTGTTCATAGTACAAAATGTTAGGCGCGGAAGCAGCCAATAAACACGACTAAGCACCTCGACAAACAATTAATCAAGCAACTATCTAGACTAGTGAGAAATACGAAGATAAGGCTGAGAAACACAAGAATATAAAGTGGTTAACTCGACACAACTCGAGCTACGTCCACTGTGAGAATCGAGAGATTTACATTGATAAATCTTCAAATTTTTACAAGAGAGATTCTGTGACCACCACTACACAATGTTCATAATCTGAACATTGGACATGACAACATTATGTAGTGAACGAGATGTATAAATAGCAAAGTATGGAAGGCCAAACATGAAAGGTCTTGGGCGGGAAATGCCAAACTAGACCTAAGCACTATAGTCAACTTTTCTAGCCTCAAAAGTGACAATACCTTGTTCCCCACGCTGCCCTAACACACAGACGTGTGTCACTCGTGTATTCCCAAGATAACTTCTGACAGTTGGTGTGACAACAGCAATATTGGGTCCAACTGAGGGCTCCGCCTCGGTTGGAAGACTCCCAATCAGTATTCGGTCGAGTACCTCCTCCAGACGAGACTATGTAATGGTCTGACTAGCTTATTCGCTTCTGTCGGATTCCAATTCGTATGAGGGCCAATTCTTCCTTCTTAGAAAACTCTCCTCTCTGAATTTCTGTCTGAGTATACTACTGACTCACCTTCTTCTGCTGTTGATGCGTTCACTCTAGTGACCGTAGCCCAAGCTACTACTGCCACAATGAACTGCAGTCCGTATAAGATACTGATGATAAGATTTCCTCAGACACCGCCCTTTGGTTCGGATGGAGTTCTCTCTTTATCATAATCCTTCGGTCTGGTAACCTGCCTCCGTCACCACCAACTCCTACCGTTAATCTTGGATGCCTTCTTCGTATGCTTAACCTTAGACAAGACTCTTGATCCGGATAAGGCATGGTTGCCTCGGTCGTACTGATCTCTTGCCCTTGGTCCCAACCTTTGCTGATCTCCTAAAGAACGACTTTGTCATCCTGGGTGAGATGCACCCGACTTGTGATACTTCTTCCAACTTTCATTTGCTTTGGTTGGTCTAACCGGAGCAAAGAACTCCTTCAACGAAATACTAAGGATTCGTCCGAGGCACAGACTTCAACAACACTAGTTTCCTTTGCCTCTATTTTTGGTTACTCTGGACAGCTGATCCTCTTCGGTTTTCTGGACATCTTCAGTTCTGATCAGACTCCACACTTGCTCAACACAAAATTAATATTTCATAAAAAACAAGCATGGAGTGTGAAAGAGGACGTGCTCAAACTTATAGGGGGCTAAGAGAATTCATTTTTTGGAGTCCTCGTCTACTGTTACAAATTGGAGAAGCATAATCCTTGAACGTATATTTAAACGGACAATCAAGACCGATCTGGCTTATTCTTCATTTCGATTGGTGACATGGTAATCTTATTTATTTAGGAGTTCATATGTTCATATAGCATGCACGAAACCTTATGATTGTTTTGTAGCTATAGGTCTTCCTCAATTATCGTAGGCATACCCTCATTATAGATGTGGCTTACTTATACGAAACTTCAAGGGCATCATGTTATCTCTGGTTGCGATGGACGAGAAAAACATGTTGTGTATGGAATACAAGAGTTAGTGCATAGAGACATGGGGATAGTTCCTAAAAAAACATAATGATTGCATTAGCTACTTGCATAATTTAACCTTCATTTTCGACATGGCACCATCAATTGTTGTTTCCATTTCAAATATATATATTCCTGAATGTACATTATGGTGTTTGTTGTAATCATCATTTGTCAAAACTTACAAGTTATGTTTAAAAAAAGTAAGATGATAAAAAGTTTGTTTTGGAAGGCGATCAGAGCGTACAAAAAGTGAGAATTTGATTATTATTTTCAAATTCTAAAGATTACAAAAGAAGAAAAATATGAATATGGCGCAGATCAACAAAATGTTCAGGGATATATTTCTCTTTGATTCATTATAATATTATGACCTCAAATAGTGTAAAGCCCATCAACGTGTTATTGAGATATACGTAAAAGATATCGATTGTGATGCTTGTAGAGTTCTTCCGCATGACGATACAGTAATGGTATATTCAAAGTTGAAACCAATGATGTAGAATATAGAAGTTATTAATAATGTGTATATAATTTTCAATTTAAAATACATAGAACTTAATAGTGTTAATTGGGTATGCAGCAGAAGCAAGAATAAGACTTACCCTATATACCAATAAGAAGGTTGGCAAAAGAACAATTAAAAGTAAAAAGTGGCAGGTTTGTTTGATTTAAAATTCAATATTTGAGGTCATAGAATTCTAGAAGAACAACATTTATTATTTCGAGGACAAAACTTGTTCATGTCAAAAGTGGTAATTTCCAGCCCTACCTTGTGGGCATGTCATATGCATCTTCAAACATTTAAGACATAAGGATTGTTCTGGTGTGGCTATCAAAGCCTTTCTTATATATTGTTATCGCCAAGCATATGAGAAGTTATCCAACCCTCTTCCCGTCCCTTGTAAATATGAGAAACCTGATGATATTATAATTGTTAAAGCATCACTAATGAAAAAGAATCAACATGTAGGCCCAAAAACAGTAATCGTATTTTGTCATAAGGGGAGGGTTCATTCGTAAATGAGTTTTCATGATGCCGCCAGAAAGGTCATACAGGAAACAAATGTATATTCGTTGCGTGAATCTGTAGAGAATGATCATCAACATATACTAGGAAGTTGAGAAAGAAAGGAGCAGCAGTACGAAGGGGCTTCAGGAGACGTGTCACAAAGAGAAAGTAATTTTTCAACTTATGAGTTAGAACATGTTATGATAGGACCTAACATTGTTATTTAGTTTTGTTGTATAGTTATTCGTATCTGCTAAAACTTTATTCACGAGTTATTGATTAAAGTGAGAACAAGAAATACATACGGCATAATATTACATAAGATCTAACTTCTCATCATAAGGGAATTTGGATTTCACACTATAAATCTATTTTGTTTGTACCATATATCATTCTCAACATGTCATATGAAATTGTGTTCTGATCAATGTTGAAAAAAACGTTTTTACATATTTGTTTGGGGCTTCCAATAACGGATTCAGTGGCTTCAATTTTGGAACTACCCCATGTTTTCGGCCCTCTCCACTTAAACTCCCAAAGTGTTTCATGAGACGTCAAAAAACTTAATTTTCTCAGTTTGATAACAACACAAATGTCCCAAAACCTGGAAAAAAAACAATACTTTATTAACAATTTCACATATGGAACTTCTCATACAATTGGAAACCACATTTGAACATAGCATCAACAAAAATACAATTTCCTAGCCAAAAAAAGTTGTTTAGAATACATGTTCATATATACCATCTGCGAAATGTCTTTCTCAACCAACGTTTTTGTTATGAAATGACATTTTCGTAGATGCCATTTTCCAAAATGTCATATTTTTCAGTAAAAAAAAGTGTATGATATACTGCATTTTCGCAGATAACTTATGTTTATGTAAGATCTAAAATTGTTAATACTTATATTAAGATAAATATTTAAAAATCAACAAAAACCATGTATCCTAAAAATCATTTAAAAGTACAAAGAAAATTCAGTATACCTTAGAAAATGAAATTTGAAACAAGAACGATGTTCAGGTGTAAAATTGATATATATGTGTTTGAAAGTACTTTCGATATACAATATATATATATATATATATATATATATATATATATATATATATATATATATATATATATATATATATATATATATATATATATATATATATATATATATATTATAAAATAAACATTTTTACTCTAACCAAACTCATTTGATACCTCTAATTTTTCAACTTCCTTTTCAATTAATACATTAAATCTTTTATTATTGTAATTCCAAAATATCAATATTAACTCTTTATTTTTCAACATATTATAACTAATTTGTTAGTTTAAATATGTTGTTAAATTCAAAATATTAAATATTATTTTTTTGAAACTCTCACTTTATAATTATTAATCTAATATACTTATTTTAATCGATTATTTTTATTGTTCAATAATAAGTACTATATTTTTATTAAATAACTTCATAGATATGTTTATATTGTTGGTAAATTTATATTATCATATTAAACAAATAACTTATAATGTTATTTAAATATTATCTAGGATCGAGATAAATAGTTTTTTTCTAACCAAACAACTCAGTTTTAGAAGCTAGCTTTTTTACTTATTTATTCAAAGATAAGCTAGATTATGAATTTCTTTTATTACAAGTTAAAGGAGTAAAATGAAAAAGTATAACTAACATAATTAAATAAAGGGTTAAGGTCATTTTTGGTCATTTAACTTTCTGGTTTGTGCACATTTGGTCACTTAACTTTGTTTAAGTTATACAAGGTCACCTAACTTTTTATTTTGTCCCGAAATGGTCATTGTAACCTGTTATAGCCGGTTACAGTGACCATTTTGAGAATAAATAAAAAGTTAAGTGAATTATTATAACTTAAATAAAGTTAAGTGACCAGATGAACACAAAACAGAAATTTAAATGACCAAATGAGAACATTAACCCTGAACAATTTGATTTTATGAAACGTTGGATTTTTGGGACTTGCATTAGTTGTATATGTTACTCCAATATAATAAATTTTTATAAATGAACAAATATGTTTGAGTCGTGTTAAGTTGGAACCATGGAAACCGTTTCTATGTTCATTTTACTCTCATAATTCATCTTTATAAACGAACGAAAAAAACTACTTAAATAAAGAAGAAGGACCTCGAAATTATTGGTTCATCTTTATTATAAATCATCTGCATAACATTGTTCGGTATAAATTGTAAATAAGGTTTTATTGAGTTGTAACACATAACCATTTCTCTTTTTAGACAATTATAACATTTTATTAGAAGCTAAAACCAATCAATTAAAAAAATACCAAACAATTATAACATATACTAGAAGCTAAAACCAACGAATTAAAAAATCACCAAACCAGAACCGATCAACCGATCCTTCTTCTTTATCTACGTAGTTTTTTTTCGTTCGTTTATAAAGATGAATTAGGAGAGTAAAATGAACATAGAAACGGTTTCCATGGTTCCAACTTAACACAGCTCAAACACATTTGTTCATCTATAAAAATGTATTATCGGATTATCATATACAACTAATGCAAGTCCCAAAAATCCAACTTTTCAAAAAATCAATTTGTTCTGGGTTAATGTTCTCATTTGGTCACTTAACTTTCTGGTTTGTGCTCATTTGGTCACTTAACTTTATTTAAGTTATAATAGGTCACTTAACTTTTTATTTATTCTCGAAATGGTCACTGTAACCGGCTATAACAGGTTACAGTGACCATTTCGAGACAAAATAAAAAGTTAGGTGACCTTGTAGAACTTAAACAAAGTTAAGTGACCAAATGTGCACAAACCAGAAAGTTAAGTGACCAAATTTGACCTTAACCCTTAAATAAACAAATGGATTAAAAAATTAAAGATGTATTCAAATATTTACAACCTTTAAATTATTTGTAATTATCACATAGTTATTTTATTTAAATATCCAATAAATTTTCAAATGTTTTAATATCAGTAACTTTTTAATAAACACTAGGATTTTTTTAATAATAGTAAATGGATGTTAACAAAAAATAATAATCGTTGATATTTTTAAATAATAATCATGATGAAAATTAAAATATGTTATTTTCAAATTAATTAATCATAACAATATTCAAAAATAACATTAAATCAACAATTATTCTTAATTTAATTAAGGCACAAGTTGCATATAAAGTTTATTGAGTACAAAATAGTTGCGATTTTATGTATCAACTTAGTGTTAGAATTATTATTTCATAGTTAATGTTAAGAAGATAATTATTTTCAACAAGCGTATTTGTTAAAAGAATTAGCTACATAACTTTCAATTACGCGTTCGCTTAGTTTATTGATAAAATAAGAAATATTAAAAAAAATCAAATCTGTAAACTGAAAACGGTAAGTCCATGAGTTTCGTAGTTTATTTGAGAATATTGGCTAAAATAGTACTTGACCTTTCTTTGTTGGAAAGTATTTAATGTAACGAGCCATATTGTTTTCTCTCTAGATTGTTTTGGACACATATTAACCAACACAATATCTTATTTTAAAAACATCGTTCTTATATGTAAATATTATATAGTTATTCGGAAAAAAGAGCAATAAAATAAAATAAAAAAAACGTTTTTCTCAATTTTGATATTAATCAACATGATACTTTATCTCCATAAATGTGGTTCATCATATATAAATATGTTATTGGTTCTCGACAAACAAGCAAATATAAAATTTGAAACTATGAGCTTCAGTAAATAGCTTTCAAAATATTAATCAATATGATGTTTTCTCTTCATAAGCCAGTAAGTCCCGAGTGTTTGTATAAACACATGTTATTTCTTGTTAATTAACGAGCAAGAAAAGAAAATTTAATTGTTTAAAACGAATCTTCAATATGTAATTTTTACGTATTAACCAGTAAGATATTTTTCTACGGAGCTCTTATACAAAGTTCAAACACAACATATTATTTTCAAAACGTTTTCCAATACATAAACTTCAGGTATTAATCAATACGAAATTTTATCTTCACGAAACACGGTTTTTATATACAAACAGGTTCTTTCTTGGTGAACAAAAAACAATATTATATTAAACATAATTCTTACAAGTACGGTGCTTTTTAAAATCATTAATCAATACAATGTTTATTTCCACAAGCAACGCTAATCTAATGAAATTGATCGTTTTCTGACTAAAAAACAAAAGTAAATGTTGAAAAGGTCTTTTCTGTATTAATTCTTGGGACTTAAGGAATAAATTATCTTTACGACATTAACACAAGTATCGTATAAAACTGCAATTTGTTTTCTATAAAAAACAAAATTAAATTTCAAAAATGTTTTTTGAACGTAAGTTTCATTTGATAATAAATACGATATATTTGTAGGTGAATTAAATGATCACAACTAATGAGACCGCCCATGGAGACATGTCTTTAAATTTAAATTTGTTTTTTACTATTAGATACGTATAGTTGGTTCGAATAATGACTAAAAAGGGTCCATCAGTAACTACTAGGCCCGCTATATACAAGAGTAAAAAAACTGGCAAAATGGTCCATGCGACTCGTATTAATTCTTTGGGTCGGAAAAAAAAATTAATATATTTTTTCAATTTTGGTATTTATGTAAAGGTCCTTTTTGGGTTTTTTGGTTTGTTGCCCGGTTTATCTATTGATCCGAATTTTATGTAGGTAAATTTTTTGTTTTAATTTGTATAATTTGGTTTAATCGAAATAAACAAATAAAAACTTTTTTATCTTTATTTTTGTTTTGATCGGTCTGTAACATTAATTCCCCTCCAAACTTGATTTGGGACTTATGTCTCCTAATCGAGTCGAGCACATAATTCAGACAACACTAAGACTGAAATCAAACGTACAATGTAACACACCAGTGTCCTAATGTAATAATCGTTCGATCACCATTCATATAATGTTTCACAAAAACAATTTGTAAAAAGTATACAGGTAAGGCTCCGTTTGGTAGGATCTTAATTTTTAAGATCTTAATTTTTAAGAGGTCTCAATTTTTAAGTGGGTCTCAATTTTTAAGATCTGATTATTAACATGTTGTTTGGTATAACATCTTAATTGTTGTGCTTAATAATGAAAATGACAATTTTACCCTTCTCTCATGTCTTTGTTCAAAATTAATAATCTCAAACATTTCAGCAAATCGACATCGTGCAAAACATATGATTCAGAAATATATCTATATTTCAGCAAGCAAAACAACATCGTGCAAAACATATGATTCCATATATCAAAATAAAACCACCGTAGATTTTTAGGAAAAGAAATCAAAACATCATCATGCAAAACATATGAGTCTAGATATAAAGAAACAATTTCAACTAATTTCAGAACAAAAACATCTAGGTCTGATTCTAGAAAAAAACAACATACAACGTTAAGCAAACGGGGAGCAGTCGGTGGCGGAGGGAGCAGTCGGCGTGGCTTCTATGGCGTCGCCTACAGTTGGAGGTAGCCGGCCGAAGTTGCAGATCGGAGATAATGGGAGGGAGATAGGTGAATCGTTTTTAGGGCAAGAAAGACGTTATCGGGAAGGTTGCAGATCGGAGATAATTGGAGGGAGATCGGCGACGTTACTGGTGAAGGTTGCGACGTTGCTTCCGGTCGTGGCTAGTGTGGCATCGCCGGCAAAAGGAGGCAGTCGGTCGAAGTTGCAGATCGGAGATAGTGGGAGGGAGAAGTGGCTGTGGCGTGAAGTAGAAAGAAAGGGAAAAATGTTGTTGATAAAAACTTAGGGCACAAAAGGAAATACAGCCTCTTTTTTTCATACAGACACGTTCCCACATCTGAAGGTTTAAGAGGCTTTTTTTAAATTAAGAGGCCAAAATTAAGAGGCTGCCAAACACACTTAATCTTAAAAATTAAGAGCATGCCTCTTAATTTTCAATTAAGAGGCTATCAAACAACCCCTAAATGCAACATTCGATCCACACAATTTTTGAAACATCATTTTAAATACCCATTTAAATAATAAATGTTTACTTCAAAAAGTTTATTTGTTGCAGAAATTAGGTTCCAAAGTCTCGACACACAGTTAAGTTACACGAGAAAGTTACAATCATTACAAAACATAGCTTAAGTAAAACAAATGTTATTACATGACAAATGGCTTCTAAATGTAAACGTTATTTACAAACGTTCATCTCAATTTGACCTAATTTGAATACATGTCAAAATATAAAGGTGATCTTAAAAAAGCCCCCTCAATACGTGTAGGTGAGTGTGTTGTGTGGGTTGACTCTCACACACACATGTCAGATCACATGGGGTTCTTTTACCAATACCTAAATATAAGTACTAGGCCAATGGCAAAGTCAAACCCAAAAGTAGTTTTCAAAGAATCCAAAGATCATTAGGATCAAGGCTTGGGGAAAAACATCTCAAAACCAAAAAAAAATATAATACTAAATGATGAAATATTTCAACAAAAAGAAGTATGCAATGCATATGTAACTAGGGCTGTTCATTATTTGGATAAAACCGAATTATCCAATTGGACTATTTAGATTAGACTATTTGGTTCGGATATTTGGATATTTGGATTGGTTTTTAAGCAAAACCGAATTATTATTTTGGATTTTGGATTGCTTTTGGTTCATAAATCAAGAACCGAATAGTCCAAAAAAACTGAATAGACAATTATTTATTTATTTATTTATATTTATATTTTTTAATTATATCTTTAATTATTTATTGAATTCTAGTAATTGTTTTTAGTATATTAGAAATTACCGCCCAATGAAAAACATTAATATGTACTTTTTCTTAATAGTTTTTTATCTGTAAAATATAAATTGTAATTTAATTTTATTAGCAGTTGTTTATAAATTTTAATTCAAAACTAAATAGTTTGTTTGTTTTTTATAAGATTTGGCTAATATTCAAGTTATATACATTTGTTTAAAATGACTTGATGCATTAAAACCGAATCAAAAAAACCGATCCAACCAATTTGTAATTTGGTTGGTTCGGATCGGATTTGATTTTTAGTTTAGACTAATTGGATCCATGTTTTGAAAACCGAAATCTATTTGGATTCACTAGATTGGATCGGATTGAGTCGATCCATCCAAACGAACACCCCTATATGTAACTACTCACATCTTAAGACCAAATATCTCAAGTAGGATCATAAAAGCTATTGATGCTTGAAATCAAATCGGCTAAAGGGGATCGAATCACTAATAGCTTATCTGATTATGCTAGCCACTGAACTTGTTATCAGCAAATGTTAAAGTTGACAATTTCGGTGAACTCGTTGTATCAGAATTGAAATAAAAATTTCTTGTAGTCGCAAATGTGGTTACCAATGTCTCCAAGCCTGTATCTGAACTTTAAATTTCTAGAGTCGCAATTTGATTTTACCTGAATTGCTAATCCAATCTCGTTAATTCAGAAGTCGAAATTGTCGCTTGTCATTAATGGGATTGAATCACTAAATGTAAGTCGCCAAATCTCGTGTCGCCAAATCAGAAATTGAAAGATGACGACTCTGATCACTAATTCTCGGTTCGATGTCGCCATTTGATCGATCGTCAATTAGATGTTTAACGAACCTCGGTTTTTGATCGCTAAGTATACATGATGGTGGATCGCTAACCATGTCTCGACAAACAGTGAATCTTAGCGATCATGTTGCCAAATCAGTGTTGTCTTAGCGATTCATGGCTGATCTTGACCAAATAACCTTAATGGGCTGGAGTATTAAGTGGGCCGAACTGATCTTATGTCGGCTTATGGACTAGATATAAAAGCTGACAACAGAATTTATATGGGTTGGAGTTTATTTTTGGGCTTAAACAGATTTGATATATGGGGTTGGGTGGGGAATTGAAACTCAAAACTTCGCGAACAGTAGTAGACCAAGAATTCAAGATAAATGAATAATACAAAGTTTATTTCCAAAATTTTGAGGTTAAATGTTAAAATTCCCAACGTCATATTTTTCGATTTTTTTGGATTTGGAGCTTATTGTGTATTCCACTTGTGGAAGGGGAGTTTGGTAATATTTTATTTGATCGAGCATATTATCATGTCCATTTGAAGGTTTTATAATGTTTTTTCGATTTTAAAAAGTGGAAGAACTTAGTATGAACATTCGAAAGATGATTGTAATTTTTCAATAACGGTGATTCATAGTAAAGATTGGGGGAGATTTTTTGAGGTTGAGAAATTATTTTCGTCTCGATGTGCTCATGGAGATTATTTCATGCGATGACGTGGCCGTTAATGTCTCTCGACTTTGGTTTTTCTGAGTCAAGTTTGGTTGAGAATCGAGTTTGGTAGAGAATCGAGTTTTTGAGTTGTTACATGACATGTTTGGGTGACTATACTTTTGGCAAATGTTCTTAATTGATTTGGGAAGCATAGAAGTAATTCGGAAATTTGATTCTAAAGTGGGTTTTTATGGCGGGTTTGGTTTCTTGAATATCTTTAGGATTGCTTTTGGAGCTCAATGATGACTATACTTTTGGCAAATGTTCTTAATTGATTTTGGATTTCTTCATCATTGTTCTCATCATGATGTCACGATTGCATTTCTTAGAGCTTTGTCTCCCATTCCAAGCTTGGGAAGAATGTTAGGGTGCAAAGCTTTATATGGGAGACGACT
This sequence comes from Cichorium intybus, assembly GCA_023525715.1. Lineage (NCBI taxonomy): Eukaryota > Viridiplantae > Streptophyta > Magnoliopsida > Asterales > Asteraceae > Cichorium > Cichorium intybus. The sequence continues at coordinate 50,122,891 of CM042016.1, read as the reverse complement.
TGAGGAGGCTTGGAAAACCCATTTAGCCATGTAGGTTTTTAACACCTTTTGCCTTGTGTGTACAACTATAAATACCCATGTAATATTAAATTGAGTTTATTTCATAAAAAACTTTATACTTTCAACTTTTTTCTGTTTAAACCTAAAACATTATTTTTTCAAAAAAAGACCTAAATTTTGGAGAAACTTTTTAATTTAGCCCCTATAACCGGTTTACAGGTTATATATACTCTTTTTTTTCCAGAAAAAACCCTAATTTTTTTTCATTTTTCTGAAAAAAAAAACCCTCAATCTTTTTTTTTCAAAAAACTTTTGAATTTAACCTCGTTACGTGGTCAGTTGTTTATCCGCAAGTTAAACAATTTTTCTAGGACTTTTTCACAAAGAAAATGATTTTTCTTTATTTTTGTAATTGACATATCTTTCATATAGGATGTCCAAATTCTACCAACTTTATATCCTTGAAAAGGTCGTATGTAATACGACAACGTTGTTTTACTGACTTTTGTTTGAATATGTTCAAATTTTTTGATACAGTCCCATAAACATGAGCATAAACATATTTAAACAACTATTTTGCGGTTTTCAAACGTTCATATCACCTTCATTATAACTCTAATGGATATGAAACTTTTTCTCGGTTTTTATTAATTCAAATAGTATCCTTTTCATAATGATGACTTTTTCCCAATTCCTCATACGTTTTGGAGTTCATATAAAGATAAAAAAAGAATCAGCACAATTGAGGTTCATATAAAGAAACTATAAGACCAAACGAAGTGGTCAACCCGCATACTGCGGGCTCTGACATGGACTCAAAAACCCGCGCGTGTACACCGGCCCGGATGGGTGGGTGACCGCGGGTTCCTCCCTTATACGGGTTCCTCAAACCGTGCAGTTATTTTTTTTACACTTTACCCCCTCCCCCAACGTCCGAGTCATGCCACCATACTACATTGTCGGAAGCTCGTATCAATATAGATTTGAGCGTGGGGGAGGTGGAAGAGGACGAGCATGAGTTTAGTGATTTCGTCTGACCGACATGGAGAGATGCGGCAAAACGGAATAGAAAAGTGACTTCGTCTAGTGGGACGAGGTTGCAAAAAAGCGACGACGTGGCACTTATGCGGTTGGAGTTTGAACGATACAATTTAAACATCCACGAGCGGATGAAATTTGAAAAAAAAACTTACCAAGACAAACAACGAGCCTGCCACGATCGACAATGAGCCCACGAATAAAAACAACGAATCCGCGAATAAAAATAACGACTAAAAGACATAAAGTTTTTGTCATCGAATCCGGAGGCAGGTCTGAAGGGGGAAGCATTGGAAATCGTTTTAAAATACAAAGCCCATATCATAAAAAAAGATCGATCGTAGTTTCGTTTTTTTTTACGTTTGTGGTTTGTCATTTTTTTGTAGTTTGTCGTTTTAGTTTACGTTTATAATTTTATTTTATTAATTAATGAAGTGTTTTAATTTAATTTAATTATATTTAATGTAATTAATTTTTCAAATTTAGATATATTTAATTATATTTATGCTCATGTTTAAGAGACTGTAGCAAAAGATGTACATAATCAAACAAAAGTCAACATAACAAAGTTGTAGTATTATTTACGACCTTTTCAGGGATATAAAGTTGGTAGAATTTGGATATCGTATATGAAAGATATGTCAATTACAAAAAAAAATTATTTTATTTATGAAAAAGTCCCTGAAAAATTATTTAACTTGCGGATAAACCCCCTGACCACGTAAAGGGGTTAAATTAAAAAGTTTTTTGAAAAAAGGAAAATTGAGGGTTTTTTTTAGGAAAAAGAAAAGAAATTAGGGTTTTTTCTGAATATATATATATATATATATATATATATATATATATATATATATATATATATATATATATATATATATATATATATATATATATTGTGCTCAAAGATGTAGTAAAGGATATAGTGAGATGAGATAAGTTATTTTAGATGTTGCAACAACAATATTTTACTTTCCTCAAAATATCAATTACATCTTTAACACCACAACAAAAGATCTCAATTGTTTATTAGTTCTGCAATTCCTCATGCCAAATCAAATATCGATCCCATAGTATTTAGCAAACAAAACTTTTCTATCTCCTTAAGATGAAGTCCAATTGATGATGATCCTACAATATTATAGACTCCCAATCCAGAGATGGATGCGTTACGGTACACCACCATATCCTCATTCCCCTCAGGTAGTGTCAGAACACGAGCCTGACATAATCTTTGCCTCAAAGTCTCAAAGGCAGTCTACCGGTCCTCGCCCCATCAAAAGCCACATTCTTCTTTGTCAGTCGAGTCAAAGGCACTGCATTCTTCGAAAAGTCCTGTATAAACCTCCGATAGTATCCAGCCAAACCCAAGAAACTCCTAATCTCATAGGGAGTCTTCAGAACCTCCCACTGCATCAAGACCTCAACATTGGTCAGATCCAACATAATGCCTTCCTAGTTGACTAGATGTCCCAAAAATTGAACCTCCCTCAACTAAGAATCACACTTAGAGAACATGGCATAAAGCTTCTCCCTCCTCAAAGTCTCCAAGACACCTCTCAAATGTCTCTCATGCTGCTCCTTGGTCCTCAAATAGACCAAGATATCATTATTAAACACAATAATTGATATATCCAACATGGCCTACACACCTAGTTCATGAGATCCGTGAAATCTGTTTGCGCATTAGTGAGCCCGAAAGACATCACTATGAAGTCATAATAGCCATACCTCATCTGGAATGTTGTCTTCTACACATCTTCTTCCCTCACTCAAATATGATGATATACGGATCGCTGATCGATCTTAGAGAACCAAGAAGCTCCCTGCAGCTGGTCAAACAAATAATCAATCATCAGCAGTGAGTATTGGTTCTTTACCATGAGCTTATTCAACTCCTAAAAATCAATACACATCCGGTTATACCCATCATTCTTCTTAACAAACAATATTGATGCCCCGAAGACGAACTGTTGGGTCTGGTGAATCCTTCGTCCAACAGCTCCTGAAGCTGGATAGATAACTCCTTTCATCTTCGGATGTGTGAGACGATATAGTACCTTAGCTATCGAAGCCGTACCTGGAAATAAGTTAATACGGAACTTCAACTGCCTCTCGAGAGGCACACTCGGTAACTCCTCAGGAAACAAGTCAAAGAACTCCCGAACCACAGGCACCTCATTTACGGTCTTCCCCATCTCCTCCCGAGTATCAACAACATATGCCAAGAATCTGGTGCCCTTATGCTAGAGGTGCCTATGCGCCCTAGCAGCCGGGCAGAAAGTCACGCTGCCTCTCGTTCCCTAGCCCTGAATATTCAGTACTCCCCTACTTGGGGTTCGAAGTTGCACCAGTCGATGCTCACAGTCAATCAATGCTTCGGAACAACTCCACCAATCCATACTCGCTGTCACACCCACATTGCCTATCAAAATAGGAATGAGGTCTATCAAATGCCTCACCCTATAGATCTCTAAAACGTAGTCGCGGTACACCCGAGTTGCCCTCACAGTGTGATCATCCACTATCTCCATCTCCAATGGGTGGTCTGGTACACTTATGGTAGCGCTAAGGCCCTTGCTAAAAGCAAGTGATACAAAGGAGTGACTTGCTCTCGAGTCAAACAATACTAATGCAGGCAAAGAGTTGACTAGAAACGTACATAATCAACATACATCATAATAAGAACATAAACAAAAGGGCAAAACAAAAGGTTAATAAATGAATACCCGTGACGACATCCGGCACAACTCGCGCCTCCTGTGCAGTGAGCTGGTATGCCCTTTTCCTTCCCTTGGTATCCATCAGTAATCCTCAAAGTCGCAGGTGTTGGATTATGTACCGTTCCCTATGCTAGCCTTGGGTATTTGGCCTTGACATGGCCAACCTGGCCGAAATGATAGCATATCCTCGTCTCCTGTCGACAATCTTTGCTAAAATGGCCGTTCTTGCCACATTTATGGCATGTTGTCGATCGAAATTGACCGTCATGGGTCTTCCCACACTTGCCACATTAACCATGAGCATTCTGTCCCCCCTACTCTCTAATCAGCAACCTTGAATTTCTTCATTGTCGGTTGCGTCTGCACTGGTGTCTGTCGCTTTTCCCTTTGTCGGGTCTCCAACTCCAACTCTCGTGCCAGAGTAGTAGCTATCATATTAGTAAGGGTCTGGTGTCGGGCTGCCAACACAAACTCCTAGATCTCCGTCTGTAGCATCATCAAATATTGTGACATCTGCATCTTCGCGTACTCAAGAAAAAATAGCGCCCTTTCCATGAACCTACTGGTGATCTCAGTTACCGACTCCATGGTCTGTGTCATGCTCAGATACTCTTGTGTCAGACATTCCATCTCGACTTATGGAACGTACTCCTCTCGGAATTGGACCGTAAATTTTGCCCAGGTAATCTGTTCACGCTCAGCTAGGGTAAGGTGCTTCGTGCTCAATCCCCACCAATCCTTCGCTCCTCCACATAAAAGATTCATGCTTAGTTTTGCATCCTCGGGACAGAAACATGTGCTGAACGCACCCTTGACCTCAGAAATCCCACGTATGTTGGCAATTGGATCCTTGCCTCCAGAAAACATCGGAGGCTGGCAAGCAGAAAAACCTTGGTACGTTACGGTCCTGGTTCTAGGCTAGCCAACATCAGCAAGTCTCTCTTCTAACATAGTCATGAGCTCAGTCTTTATCATGCCAAAGAACTAAGGAATTGTCACAAGTACCTCACGGGATATTTCTATAATAATCATGTCTCGCATGCCGTCATCATTATGTCTGGCCCACCTTGTCCGCTCGCTCCTAAATTGGACCCTAAACCACTCTCGCCTCTCCTCGTCATCACCATACTGTAGACACAAAAGAAAGTAGGTCAAGTTGAATTTATAACAATCATACATGATTCCCTCGACTTCTGGTTCCTTAGAATCCCTAGGACTTTCCCTGTTTCAGGTACGAATCATGTACTTCCAATAGTACGGGCCCTTGTACTACCTTTCACACCTATTTATACTTGCCCCAGGAACCGTCCCCAAGCCCCTAAGTCGCCTCTTACCACTACAGGGCACACATATCTCATTCATACTCCCCGCACATAAGCTCCCTAGCATTCTTCCTAGATTACCTAGGATTCCACACCCCACACGTGCCTAGTGGAACTTCTGCGAACATTTTCTGGTTGCCCTATGAATGCACAGTTGCACGTAATCACATATAAGATAGATGGTTAAATAGGTGACCCCAACCTAAAGTCACAACCAAACTACGAACAGCTAGTAAGGCTGGATCAAGAATCTAAGGCTATCTGACCCTAATTGCATGCAACCCTAAAGCATTCATCTAACATCCTAATGGTATTGGCATGGGTTATAAGTAGCACAAAACAAGCAACATTCAAGGCAATAAGGCATCCTTATGATCTAGGCCAATTCTAGCATGCAATTCCTGAGTGAATCCTTAGCCTACATTCTAGCATGTGTATCCAATAATGTAAACAAAACATGGATATTTTGGGAATCACTTTTCTTACTTGGCTTCGGTTGACTGCACGCATCGCATCTTTTCTTGTCTTAAAATCCTTTTTATAAAAATTTTCACCAATCCTCTTTTTGGGTTTGTATTCACACTATTGTTCATTCAAATCTTTCAAATCAAGGATTTAATACCAACTTGTAACGTCTTAAATTTTAGACTAAAATATTCTTTTGAAATTAGAGCATTAAGTTAAAAAAATATATTCAATTAACCCAAAATATTCGTTCAAGTAAATAAAACATCGTGTCCAAAAACCAACAATATTGTATCCAAAAACATAATCGAACAACAGAAGACTAAAAATGATAATGCCAATGCGATGTGGTCACGTTGTGCCGTTCCCCTTTTCACCTGAAGTACCTAAAAACATTTAAACTGAAACAATAAGCAAAAAGCTTAGTGAGTTCCCCTAATGTACCACACATATCATCATATGACATACAACTCGACAATGAGACACGACGCAGTCCTACCCTCATGGGACTCTCCACCGTCCTACCATTTCAACATTTTACATCGGGACTATCGACACATTCCTACCCCTAATGGGACATGATACCGTCCTACCCATATCAAGCAATATTACTAGTACTCGGCACAACCCTACCTCTAACGAGACTCAACACTGTCCTACCCATTTCATATAACAAGCAACCTATAGGCATCAGAGCGCATCATATGACTAACATCAAATCAAGTAAAACTACGATAACCAACTCACGGTCTCACCCTACAAGTTTAATGCAACGTCACACATAGTATAGTGATAAAACTTACATGAGTCTCAAGTCGTGCGAATACCCACAACCCCTCTCTCGTCACCCGATCAACACAGACCTCCTAAATCATGAATAGGTATAAATCAGTAACTTAATCCAACACGAGGTTAACCCTTTGGTCAACCCTTAAATCCTTCCAAGTCTGACCAAAAGTAAAATTGTTTAAAAAGTCAACAGTAAAAGTCAGCACAACATGTAGTGTCGCTACCTGGGACCTTAGCGTCACTAAGGGACACAATCCAGAAATGGGTTTCACCAGGGGTAGCGTCTCTATCCACTAATGTTAGCGACGCTAACCCCGATCATACCAACTTTCATTTTAAGCACTTAATTTGTTAAGTTCAATGCTAATAACTTCCAGAACCCGTCCACTAGGTCTGTAGATCCATAAAAATATGAACTCTATGGACATGCATGTCTACCTAAAACCTAGGTCAAAAGTAGCTTTAAACAACCAACAGGGCTTGAATGGACTCATGAGGGCTTATTACCCTCATCCAAGGTCTAAGAGCTCCAGAAAGTGCTTCAAAACCATCTTGGTGGCTTGGAGTTAACATAACCATAAGGGACCAAACTCGTCATAACCAAGCTTTAACTCTTAAACCTAGATAAGATAAGCACTAAATACAAGGCTAAAGCACTTAAAATGGTCTGAGATCTAAAGGACAAGTCGGATCTAGACTGAATAAGGCTCCTTTGCACTAACACCCTTCTTCTTCTTCCTCAAGCAACCTTCACAAGCCAAGAAATGGAGCTGGAACACAAAGCGAAAGGTTACACACAAGCTAGGGTTAATATAGAAGTTGGAGGCTAATAAGAGAGACAACCCTAGGGTTTAGAGCTCCTTCGATAGAGCTTAAAGCCTAAAACCTAGGGTTTTGAACTTGTGGCGCGTCGCGCCGCTATTAGCTGTACTTCGCATGTTGATTAAACCCTCCTTCGCGTTGCTACCCCATTCAGGGATAGTGTCGCAAGTCTATTTTCTCCAAAATAATTATGATTTTTATTTCTTTAAGCTTTTGTAAATAATACCTAGGACACGGGTCTTACACCACCTTTGGTGTCGAATTCAAGATCGGAAATTAAGTGTGAAATAGAAGAATGATTGTAATTTACCTATTTTATACGAGTCAAGTATTTCCAAAATACAAAGAATTTCATTATAAGAATTTTGTAATGTCAATACAAGTAATAATTTGAAATAGCCATTTTCGAATAAATGGAATATGAAAACTATCTAATTTTCATAACTTAATGTATTTTTATGTAAGGGTTAAATAGGTGTATTGGAATATTTTTAAAACAAAATGCAACTTGTACTTGTTAAAATATTTTCGAAAATAATGACTATCTTCGAATGGATTTTGTTAATGATAATACAATTAGTACTTTTGAAATAATTATTTAAGAAAATGGGGTTGGAACCTTAATGTAGTTCATAACTCAAAAGAAATCATAGAATAAGGGTTATTTTCTTGAAAGGTTTTCATTATAAAATGAAAAATAAAATATTTATAGAAGTATGAAAAAGTTTCGAGATTTACATTGGATCTTGATTTAAATACTTAGAAATATAGGATATATCATTTGACAAATAAGAACTTAATGTTATGGTTAAGGGTTACCTATAAGATATATAATAACAACAAAGTATGAAAGTATATATGTTGGAATTTAGAAACTCAAAAGGAATATGATTAAATTGTGGTAATGTAATATTTTCAAAGGAAGTATAATTTTTTTTTGGAAACTTGTGTGAAAGCAAGCCTTTAAAAAGTGTGTATATATATATATATATATATATATATATATATATATATATATATATATATATATATATATATATATATATATATATATATATATATATATATATATATATATATATATATATATATATATATATATATATATATATATATATATATATATATATATATATATACTACCTTAAAAAGGAAAAATGGTTTCTAAAAATGGAAACTCTTAAAATTAAGAGGTCCAAATAATTATGCATTATATACAAGTTTTAAAGCATGCTTATCATATGCTTATCATTTCAGACGTGAATGTGGCATTGAGTTCGATACCAAACATCCCCCCTTCTCGCTTCTATCTCTTTCGAATATCATTCAAATCCTGCTCTAATTCAACTTCTTCCTCGACTGAATATTCTATCTATCTCTTGATCTTGAATTCGTTTTTTCTTAAACCCTAACTCAACAAGCAGCCACCCAAACTACCGCCCTCAAACTATAGCCCATCATCACTACTCATCGCCGATTATGCTTCACCTCTACCATCATCGCCGCTGATTCTGCTTCACCTAAACCATCATCACTAGCTGCCATCATCACCACTGCACCAGTGCACATCACCACAGCGAGTTTGGTTTTTTGATTTTAGGTTTTATACATTCAAGCCAAGGCGGCGACCGAAGAAGCTAATATTATATGTACGAAGATGACCATGAATTTAAGGAGTTTGTTATCAATTGAGGTGATTTATCTTCCCTAACTTGGCCAATGATTTTCTTATTTCCATATAAATTCCATGTTCCTCTTTTTATACCAGTAATCTGTAAGTCGAACACATCAATGCCCATGTGAAAACTGGGATTTTGATAAAACATATTACAAAACTCCAGCAGTACGCTCAAGTTTCAGTACCTTGTTATTCGATTCAACACCACCACTAACACCAGATGTACTGCAGTTATTTCTACCTTTTGAATGGGTTGACTTGGGATTTATTGGCGAGCAAATGTGCAGCTTATTAAGGTTTAAGGAATTATCTTTGTGTTTGTGCCTTTGTGGACGCAAAGAAAATTTATAGAAGAAGGTAATTAGTTTCTTTACGTACCCTTTATTTAATGAGTATGAAAGAGTAACTAATTAGTGATATTTTAGGAAATTGTGGAGAAAGAAGCTCTAGGGTTGATGAAGGAAGCCGAAAGGTTTATGATATTGAGCAATACAGATAGGCTATGGAAAGAACACTGGCAAGCACTTAAATTTGTTCAACAAGCTGCAGGTCTGCGTGAATATGCACAAAGTGCAAGTTTTATCTATAAATATTATCAACAAATCATAATATTTAAAACCTAAACTCCTCCGATCTTGGCTTCTAACTCTTTCTATTTATCAATATATCGCCACCAACATACGACCAACAGACCACCAGCGCTCCACCGGACCACCACCACACCACAGGACCGACACTGCACGACCGCTACCGTGACCCAACCTAATCCATTCTCTCCCTCTGCCTTTTCTCTAATCCTAAATATAGCCACTGTAACTCACACTTTTGAACCACTAACCACCGCTGTCTTCTCCATTCATCACCTCCATGGAACAAGTTTGAGACTTCATTCGGTGTTCCAAAGAGGGTTGAGACTACATATTCGAAATTTAGAAGAATTTTTGATATAAGGTATTGAGTTGGTTCCTTTTTTTATTCTTTACCTTATGTTTTGTAATTTATGTTATTTTGTCTACCGGAATAGATCGGAAGTGGGATTTGGGTTCATCACAATTCATTATTCTTGGCTTTCTGAATGATTGGTCAAATCAAAGCTCACTGGTTTGATTATTTTATTTCCATGTGAGTTCTTTTTTGATTTGTTCATTATTCTTATAATTTTCAGATATTGTGGGTATAACATTGATGATGGTGATACATTTGTGGATGTTTACCTCCTCCAACCCTAGGTTTATGGCTCTCTATTCATGTTTACTGCCAAGTGGTTTCTTATTTTCTTAAACTCATTATTGTAGTATATATATTTTCCTCCTCCTCAATTAATGTAATATGTTCCTAATTTTTTTATTTTGTTTTTCTATTTGCATATGCTAGGAGTTCGAATTTATATAAGAGGTTCTCTCAAACCTTCTCACCATCCTTTACATTAATTGTTTCTCAAGGTTTTTGCCATTAGGTGTTTACATATTTGTATTTTTTTCTGTATTAATAAAGAACTTGAATCTGGTCACTGTGAATGCATTTTTTGGTTAGCCTCTACTCAGCCTGGAGGTGATAATCTCTACACGGCCTACATATGATCATCGAAATGTCCAAATTGGTTTGTTAGACCTTATATTGAAATCATTTCCTTGCTTTTGGTTTATTTTGTATGATCAAGAATTGGAACCCATTTTAGTGGACATTGCTGAAAACAAGACAAATGGGGACTTTATCTTGAACTTCCATTTTAGTGGATGTTTCTGGTTTGTCAGAAACGCTTTTGACTTAGAACGTTTATGCAATATGAAGGATTATATTATGCAACAACGCCTTTTGTTTAATGCAAAAAATACGCTTGAATCTAATTCAAGCAGTGGCAAGGTCTTTTACCCCTATCTTCGCAGTTTCAGAATTATGCAAGGTAAATTCTTACCGATTGAAGATGACATGTTATTTTTATTGAATTAAGTTGTTTCTAATCACTATGCTTCTTAAGCTAATTTTAACTTTGTGTATATGTTAATAGGGGTGAATAAACGTTTGGCAACACCTTTTTATTTCCCAAATAAAGACACCAACCTACTCTTAAGTTAAGTGTTAGAAATAGCAACATACTATTGATGAACAAAAAACGTTAAATTAAATGTCTAAATGGAAATATAATCATTTGACTTGAAAAATGGACCAAATTAGCAATTTATTTATACTTATCTAGAGAAGCATATGTTTCAAAAGTATTCTACATTTTCTCAATTTTTTTTTTTAAATTTCATGTGTGTGCTCTGTATGTATATGTGCTGTAATTCTGTTGTTATAAAGAGCAATGTGGATCATATCAGTTCTAGAACCAGACTAAACGTACCCGAAACTAAAACCGAAAATGGAAATCTAAAGGCAGGTATCCAAAATAACTATTCTAAGAAACACTACCAAACCAAATTACCTAGAATAACTCCCCCCCCCCCCCCCCACATTAGTATCCCGCCGCATTGCGCGGGTACACCGCTAGTATATATATATATATATATATATATATATATATATATATATATATATATATATATATATATATATATATATATATATATATATATATATATATATATATATATATATATATATATATATATATATATATATATATATATATAGGGAGAGGTTATATAGAGTTCCAATAAAAGGTGGAGAACTAGAGACCAAACGTGGATCAATCATTTTATAAGGACATATTAGTAATAGTGTATTTTAGTTAAATTATAATAGAATAAATTAATTGATAATTTCCTAAAATCTAAGGATTTGATTATTTGTTACCTAAAAAAGTAATTGTCATTTAATATTTTTTTTCAAAAAACGTTTTTATTTATAAATCAAAGTATCAATGATATTGAAAATTTTATATATTTTATCATAAATTTTATAATCATGTATGAATAAACGCATTTTGTATTCATATATCAATATGGTTGTAATCGTAAATGAATAAAGCATAAATTGAAGATAATTTCAATACAATTATAATCATAAGTGAATAAAGTACATTACATAAATTAATAGATTATACCATTATTCTGAAATGTATAATACAAAAAGAAAAAAAATTACAATGTAGAAATTTAATATTTTTCTTATAATCATAATTGAAAACATGAAAATAACATTATATTCATAAATGAATAAAACAATGATATAACATTAAAGTTCTATTCGTTAATGAAAATCATATAATCATCAATGATAAATCATGATCTTCTCCACTTTTGGTTGTATATTAGCATTCCAATACTTCATTCCAAAATGATCGAGATTCTTGATTTATCTTGATAATCTTGATTTTTTCTGTACATTGTCAAACATAAAATAAATATATCAATAACAGTAACTAAATCAAAAGTAATTTGAAAAGACACATTGACATTAACTAGTACAAATCATGTAATCATCAATGAATAAAACATTGTAATCATCAATGAATAAGATATTGTAATCATCGATGAACAATGCATATAATCATTTATGAAACGACAGTTCTAATCATAAGTGATTGTATTTCTATTCATTGATGAATAACATTATATTCCATTTACTATAAAATAAAGTTTGTTTGGTAAAAAAAAAATTCATTATATATGCCGAAGAAAAACATAAAACTTGTGTGAATGATCAGCAAGTTGGTGCTTATTAATTCCAACTAAAATAAAAATTCACCACTTACAAAATTATATTTTCTTGGTGTCTCAAGTTTTATAATTATATAAAAACTTGTGTGAATGATCGGCAAGTGGATGCTTATCATACCTAAGTCAACTAAATATATAAAAATTACTAATTCAATTAGTTAAATTTAAAACAGTGAGGAAACAAAGAAAAAGGTTCAACATCATCCATAAAATTACTTTATTATAATAAAATAAAATTAAAATAGATTAAAAACTCTAGCAAAATACATGATAAAGTAATTGAAAATCAAAACTTTACGTCTATACCGAGATAACCCAAAATATTATTTTAAAATACAATCTATCATTTGTTTAAAAAATATGCAGGGATCAAACGACTTAGTAAAAATGTTTACTCAATAGTAAAGAAAAGTGCATAAAAGCGATAGAAGAAAAAAACCACACGTTAGACGGAACGACTTGATTTAAAATAATTATAAAACTTGCGACACCAAGAAAATAATTAAAATGGATGGATGCTTTACCTTCTTCGTTTTAATGGCATTATCAACCTTGAGATCCAAAAAAAAGGATTAAAGATCGATGGAATCATTACCTTCCGGTCGATGTTGCTATGTGCATAAATTGAAAACTTTTAATCGAGATATAACTGATGCTCTAAAGATAAAAGACGGATGATTTTGAATTGAGAAGTTCTATATCCTTCTAAAAAATCTTCATAATTATCTTCTTACTTACAAGATTAAGACAAGTGTCAAAATCAAGAGAATAAATTAATATAGATAATTAATGGATTCCACATGTCATAATTTAGTGGTTAGGATGATGAATTAGGAGGATAAATTAGAAACAAATAGAATTTTCGTTTTGAATTTATTGTTTGTGATTTTGTGGGATTTGAATTTATTTTGTATCATGCCATATTTAAAAGGCGGATTTTTTGGAAATAAAAATACTAAATTCCATTAATACCCTTGATGCATATTTTAAAGTTACAAATTAGTCCAATTAATTTTATAAATTACATAAAAGGCACATTAATATTGACCTTAGATCTTAATATTTGAAAGGCCTAGATTTGTCTCCAGTTCTCTACATTTTATTAGTTCTCTATTGAACTTACCTATATATATATATATATATATATATATATATATATATATATATATATATATATATAATTGAATAGATATTTTATTATTGGAATATTACAAAAGATATAGTCCAAGTGATAGTTTTGGCTAAAAAAATGATTGGCTATGACATTAGAAATTTGGGTGGGTAGTTTGGAGAATGTGGTTAGTGAAGGTTAAGGTAAAATGTTTTATTGGAAGTGTTATTTGATTGAATATAAGGCATCCTAGCACCAATGAAAGGATATGCCATTAGAAATTTGACAATTTTGATTTTTGGGAGAACTCGATAATAGGAATAGAATATTCAAGAGTTATAGTGTGGAGGGAGAGTTGGTGAAATCAGGTTGCGATTTGTATTCTAAAGATGTGTGTGTTATATCTTTATACGATAAATAGGTGGCTATGGTGATCACACTAGATTTTGGCAAGACGTTTGGGTGGGTAATTGACCATTACGCTTATTATGTCCGTAACTTTTTGTTCTGGAGAATGAGAGATTGTTTGATCTCAAACCGTCTTTTAGTGGGCCATGTGGAGTTGGCTTAGACATGGCATTCGTGTGATGATGAACTTGAAAAAAACAAAGTTGGATTCTTTTCTAGAGTTTGCTATTTTTCGAATTCAAGTGATACATGGATATGGGATTTATCTTCTACCGATATTTTTCCTGCATCTAGTTTGTGCAAATTTATAGATGATTAGATGTTAGGCACAAGTTTATAGATGATATTAACACAGTGGCGTTGAATGAACTATCTTCCTACTAGAGATAACTTGGACAAAAGGGATATATATTTGGATCCATTTTTTTTTTTGTTTATCAAATTTATGATTTAGAGATTAAGACAACTCAACTTTGCTTCATCAATTTCTCGTTGGCTACAAATGTATTAGGTAAAATTATTAGATGTTGAGATATTACCTAGTTCCGGACAATAACAGTTCATGAAAGGTTGATGGTTGTGGATCAATTGAAAGACAAATGTCAAATACACCTGGATTTAGGTTGTAGGCCAAGGTGGAGATTTTAGGAAAATGGCTTAAAATTGTAAGTCTATGAACTATTGTGTAAATATGGGGAAAAGGTTAAAAGTGAATGTGGTTAAAAGGTGCATGGGGGAGAACTACTTTTCTAATTCGATTTTTATAATGAAAGGGCATACATCTCTATTGACTATTTTGTGTCATGTCATCAAGAAAAATAATAAAAAGCCATGGATATTGACAATTGTTGTTAATTCATTGATTTAATTTTCTCCTTGAGTTTTGATATTCCTTCCCTGTATGCACAACATAGGGATATATGAGTGAATTTTGACAAGGTCGGATCGGACAGGACCGACCTAATCAGACATGATTTTCGTGTTATGAGATTAGACCATCCTTAATTTATGGGTAATTTAAATAAACCTTCATTTGAAGTGACATATGTGTGTAGATGTGTATGTATATATGTTTGACTTTACACATACATGTCCCATCAGACGAGGTTTTATTAGCAACACCCTTAATTTATTTGCAGAAAGATTTTTGTTGGTGTAGATGAAAATTGGACCTTAGCCTTTCTTATACTTAATTTTTTTATTTAAAAGATAGTTTTTTTCTTAGTTTTTAATACCCAATTAAACGATTACCTTTTTTTTTTTTTTGGTTTTTTTTTGTGGTTTTTTAGAGTTTCGCTTTTCTATACACAGACTCAATCGGGAATACGCATTCCCTTGTGAATGAGCCACACGTATCCTTCTAAACATAGAAAGTTTATCTGATATATGTTAAACAGACGTTTTATATTTACCCTATTGTGTACATGATGCAAATTATAACGGTTTACAAGACTCTTCATTATTCCATTACCATTATGTCCAAATACTCAATAACCAACTACTCATGGCCCACGAACATTTGTTAGTAATTTTTAAATAAAGGGCCCAAACTTATATCAAATAACATGCTTAATACAACAAATAATCTGTAAATGTGACAAAAGGATGTCAACATGTATGTTGAAATAGCATCTAACAAGTTAAATGGGATTCTTTGGATTATTTCTTTATGGCTCCTAGAATGACGCCATCATGTGTACATTGAGTTTTCCATGACCCCTTTATAAATCAATCCTCTTATACTTCAAACTATATGAAACTCTAAGTTAGAATCTAGATATAAACTTATGCATTCGAACCTTGTGCTATTACAAGGCCTCATGGCATTCAAGTATAACTCTTATATAAATTTCATAACATCATTTTCAAAGCCAAAAGTTTCCAAATTTAGAATCTTACATTTATCCGTCTCTCTAACCAAATTATCATCAACTTCTTCATCTCAAGCACAGACATGGACACGCGCATGTACTTGTTTATGTACGTAAAGGTATAGTTGTCAAGCTCAATAAATTCTCGTGTTTACAGTCTTACATTATACAATTTTATGTCTCTAACCAAATTCTGGTCAATATTTTCAGTCGTACTCGAGCATTGACTTGGAAATATGGGCAAGGAATTGTATTAGTTCATTATTTGATTCTCCTTTTATTAATTTTCTTGTTTACTTTTGATTGAAACTATGTGAATGAGATGATGCAAATACTTTGTACCACATATTTTATGAAATCTAGCTATATGTCAAAAGAAGCTAAAATAGACAAGGATAGAAAAGGCAAAGGGTAAAGAGAGGATCAATATGCCATCCAATGTAGATAAAGAGAGCATCTCATACCACCACCACCTTATCCCTCTATCATCATACCCTCCATCCTTTGCCATTCATCTTTTTTCATGGCAGAATCCATCCTTTGTATTACAACGGTAACATGACTAATATCATATCATTATTTGTATTGTATTCTCGTATAAGAAAATAAAAAAAAATCAAAAAATAAATATACCACATTATGCATTTTGTAGCATTGGAATGGTGTCATTGTCGTGAAGAGCTTATTGGGATAAAACACACTGAAATTAAGATGGTTGTCTTACAATTAAATGGTAAATCAACGAGAAAAAAAATACATCATACACACACTGTCTTAATAATTTTCTGAAAAATAAAATATTGTACTTTCAAAATCTACTCAACTAAAATGTTGTACTTGTTTTTCTTGTCAGGACATTATTATTATTTTTTAATTAGATTGTGATACTAAAAGTTGCTTTGTATTATAGATCTTTTAAAGTAGAAAATTGAAGAAAGTAAAATTTGGAAAATGGACCACTATGAATCACTATACAAATCAATGCATTTACTTCTAATGGTTTCAACTAATTGTTAATATAAAATAAAAGCCGAAATTAAATTAACAAAATGACTAGACTATTTTTAGAAAATATAACATGTAGGCTGATTTTCAAAAAATAAAAAAAAAAAAAAAAAACAAAAAAAAAAAACTGCTTTTACATACTTTATCTAGAATGGTCATTTTCTATTCTTTCCAACCACACACCGGCAATGGTAATATATCATGATTACTTTCACATGTATCATACATACATCTATCCATGGCCATCATCCATCATATATAATGTCACCATGCCCGCTTAGAATTCAAATTATCCAAGTCACATTTGACTCTTGATAATTGAGTTGTAAAAAAACATGAATTGTTCACCATTTTCAAAGAAATCGAATAGACTATTTTCAAGATAATCAAGTGATCTGCACATAACAGTTTTTAATCATATATAACATTTTAAAGTATTTTACACATAATGTAATACTTTTTAATACATAAATTGTTGCGTATGATTAAAACTGTTATGTTTGTTATGTATGGTTAAAAACTATTGTATACGAAACATTTTATTTTCTTTTGTGAAACCCATGTTCAATTGTCATGAACATTAAATAAAATTCTATTTGTAATTAATCACCGAATAACTTGGTGACACCACATCGGGTCCATCAATGGCGATGATGTGTTAGTGTATGAGAAATACACATAACAACCATGCAAGTTGTCCGTGGCGAACAGTAAATTCATGGGCCCTGGACTCTTTTCCTTGAATCCATTTTAGTTTTTGCCTAAAATACAAATCAAACGAAAAACAGAAATGAAGAATAACTGAATAAAAGAATACTGGTGTATGAAGATATGCATGGAGACGAAAACGTGTGAGTGGTCTGAAATGCTCGTACCTCATCGGTTTATCTGAAGAATTAGTATAAAGCCCCGAAGGAGACATGATATCAAGTAGTTTCGTGAGTAATCGTGAAAAATGTCGACCGCACCTGCTTTCGCCATTAACGCTCCCTGTTTCCTCAATGCTTCTTCTCTGAAGAAATCAGCCAGATCTCCGTCGTTTTCCGCCAGATTTACATGTAATTCTACGCCGTCTTCTTCCTCCTCATCTGCAACTCCGCCACGTCTAATCCGTAACGAGCCTGTTTTTGCTGCTCCTGCTCCGATCATCACACCGAAGTGGGTACGTTTTCTGTTTGATTAGTTTTGTAAATCTCTCTCACACATAAATACGCACTTGATCGTGAATTTAGCCTTTGATCTAACCACATTATGCTGTAAAATCCGAGTTGTCCGCCATTAATGGAGGGAAACTGGATGAGCTTGTATTCATACGTCATTCCGTTTTCGGAAACTTAAACAAGATCAAATCTACGTAAATGATCAATACGATCTGAATCGTTAAGATGCAAAATGCACAATAAACACTTACTTCGATCGAGAAATAAACAAACCGTGTTAATGTTTAAATGTAGACGGAAGACATGGCAAACGAGTCATACGAAGAAGCCATGGATGCACTGAAGAAACTTCTAATGTAAGTAAACTTTCACATTCGAAAACACTAATTTCACAACGATTCAAAACAAAACAACGAGTAAATTTACGGTTATTCAACAGTGAAAGAGGCGAATTAGAGCCAGTCGCAGCAGCAAGAATCGACCAAATCACAGCCGAGCTTCAAACACCAGACGCCAAAGCTCCATTCGACCCCGTCGAGAGGATCAAATCCGGATTCGTCAAGTTCAAGAGAGAGAAATACGAGTAAATTTCAATCCAAAACAAACTCGTAACCAATCCTTTAACAGTTTCTTCACCTTTTTCTCAATGTAACGTCATTAATTTGAATTTGATGCGTGTGTTTGTAGAACAAACCCTGCATTGTACGATGAACTCTCCAAAGGCCAGAGCCCAAAGGTACAACTCGTTATCTAATTTACATACACACAATTAACGAGTTCATGATGTAATGTAGAAACTAATTAATTCATACGGATTATTTGTTGCAGTTCATGGTTTTTGCATGTTCAGATTCTCGTGTTTGCCCATCACATGTTCTTGATTTTCAACCTGGTGAGGCGTTTGTGGTCCGTAATGTCGCAAACATGGTGCCTCCATTTGACAAGGTTAGTTTATAGTTATTACAGTTAGTTATTACTGTTACTGCTATTATATATACTATTCTTAACATGGTTTTTTTTTTTTTTCGTGCAAAACAGACTAAATATGCTGGAGTAGGAGCTGCTGTTGAGTATGCAGTTTTGCATCTCAAGGTAATTTTGGCCAATTTGGATTATACTTGATTGATATATAGCAAGTCAAATGAGTAATTATTTTTAGAAAAATAGCTGAAAAGAAATAAGTTAACGGGAAACAGTTTAAAAATTATTCATAATTAAATATTGAGTAAATTACAGTTTTGGTCCCTGTAGTTTACATCAAATTGCAGTTTTAGTCCAAGTTTGAAATCTTGCACCAATGATCCCTATGGATTCCAAATCTTTCACTTTTGGTCCCTATGGTTTCCAAATCTTTCATTTTCGGTCCCTATGGTTTACACAAATGGTAACAGAGGGAGGGACCAAAAGTGAAAGATTTGGAAACCACATGGACCACCGGTGCAAGATTTTCAAAACTAGGACCAAAACTGTAATTTTGTGTAAACCACAGGGACCAAAACTGTAATTTGCTATTAAATATTTACAAATTGATATGTTAGAAAAATGGATTATTTACGATTGTTGGAAAATATAATAAAGGTAACGGGTCTAAATGGGTTGAAACAAAATTTGTTAGGTCGGGTTGACCTCCGATATTTCAAAAAAAAATATTATAAATAAATAATATGTTATAAGTATTAATATAAAAATCAGGTTGTAAGTGTTTTAAAATATAACTAGTCATGAATATTAGTATGTAAAATTAGTTGTTTAATTTAAAAGGGATTATATTTATTAAAATAAATAATAAGTAATTATATAATCCACAGGGACCTAAACTGTAGTTTAACTTGGAAAAATATCATTATATCAAAATATGGACCAAAAGTGCAAAGAATTGCAAAGTATAAAGACCAAACATTTAACTCACTAATTTATCGCAAATTAAAAACTACGCCGACAAAAAATATAATTTCTGAAAAACTAAAACCACAAAAACATGAAATATAAGTAATGAAATCTAAAATTTTACGGACCAAAAATGTAATCCCAGAAAATTAAAACTTTAAACCAACATGTGTTTTGCTTATTCCAGTTGGCGAAATAAAAAGTATATGAACCAAAAGTGTAATTCCCACAATTTAAAATTATAGGGATCAAAAATATAATTTATGCAAATTAACAAATTAAAAACTAAACAAACTAAAAATGTAATTTCGAGAAAACTACATAAACTAAAAATGTCATTTGATCCTTTTCAGCGATTTGAAAAGTGTATAAAATTTGAACTAGAGCTTTGTACGACCTCTTCAATTTAAAATATAACTAAAATCAATATATTTTCATAAACGACCCAAATGTCATAGTCACCCAAATGTATACATAATTGAATTGTACCCAATATACAAACATGATGAAATTCAAAATTATTAATTGTATATGTAAAAGCTAAACCATGTTACAAATTAATAAATTTTAATGGTTGCAGGTAGAGCAAATAATCGTAATTGGACACAGCCGTTGTGGAGGGATCAAGGGTCTCATGACTTTCCCCGATGAAGGACCTCACGTCACGTCAGTCAATTCATCCATATCCATTTTCTTAATCTGGGATCATTTTTTATGCCAAAATACATATTTATATCATCTTACATGCAAACCTCTACAGCGATTTCATTGAGGACTGGGTTAAAGTATGTGCTCCCGCCAAGAAGAAAGTTGTAGCAGAATCTGGCAGTTCAGCTCTCGATGATCAATGTGTTAGCTGTGAAAAGGTAAACGACTAAGCTCAAATTTACCTGTTACCTAATCAGATTCAGGATAAGTCTGACTGGATCAGACACTGACTCAATCAGCACTTACTCAATCAGCAAGTATCAAACAGCTCCTAAATTAAAAAAAAAATAAAATATCTAAAACAACATTATCTTATACTTTTATTTATGACGATTCTTGGGTATACAGGAAGCTGTGAACGTGTCACTCGGTCACTTGCTAACCTACCCGTTTGTCAGAGAAGGATTGGTGAAGAAAACACTCGCACTCAAGGGTGGTCACTACGATTTTGTTAACGGTACCTTCGAGCTATGGGGACTCGACTTTGGCCTTTCGCCACCTACCTCTGTATGAACGAGTTAAACATCTTTTCCTTCATTACCCTTTTGTATTTCGAATAATAAAAGGAAATTGTCATTACTCATTACTATTTCATAATATATAATACATACAATTCAAGTGGTTACTATATATATTTTGTCCATTTTTTCATTTGCTAGGTAAAAGATGTTGCCACTATACTCCATTGGAAGCTTTTCTAAGAGGGTGGGATGAAGCATATGACGTGGTTATGTAGAAAGTCCATTTTTATAACAAAATCATAACCGTGTAGACCCTATAAATTAAATAACAACATGTTTCTCAATTAACCGTGTCGATTTTATATGGTGTGTGAATTATATCGAGACTAACCAAAATGTTACTATCACAATTCACAATTTACTGAGCACAAATTTTTATTTATTTATTTTAACACAAAATTTGAAGTAAAAGCAATCTAACACCACGATTTTGATACGTTATACAACAATGGAAAATGAAACCCCAACACTAACGTTACGATGTTATATTCCAACCATTTTGTAAAATAAAGTAAAAACAAAAAAAAAAAACAAATTAGGCGTCAAGAAGGAATTCGAGTGATAGTGTTTTCTTATTCCGATTCCGGCCAGCATCGTCTAGCAATTCCGCCAGTCTCCGCTTCTCGTCGTCCACGTCCGGATTCGCGGTTCCGAGCTTCTCCTCTCTCATCCCAACCACATATTCCAATATCTCAATCGCGTCGTCCCATCTACACACGTCAAATACTTAATCTTAACTATAATTAAGCTGTTAGACTATGTTTGTTATATTGGATGAAATGATACTGGACTAGTGTTTTACAGTTATTTTAGATGATCGAATATTACAAAGACATTTACGCCTTTTGTACAGACGAGATACTAAAAGTTAAACACTGTCCCACCTTGTTTCATATTTTTTAGATGGAACAATTTTTTGTAATTTTTGTCTCATTAATATCAATCACAATGTATATGCATGTCAAACGCTGTATAAACCGTTATGTCATGTCTTTTGTTAGACATAACCGAACATAATATATACTCTGTTTGAGATACATTGACACTTTGATTACTATCAATTAGACAAAAGTTACAATAATTTGTTCATTTTAATCTTAAAATTTCGCTTTCAAAAAACTACTAGAAATGGAATGCTTTCTATTTAGAAACAATACCTTCCCATGGCATCATAAGTGCCGGCAAGATTACTATAAACCCCAAGAGTGTCAGGATGGTGAGGGCCATACTCTGTCTCCAAAATCCCTCTCGCTTCTTCAAAAAGATCTGCCGCCTCATTTATCGAGTGAATCTGAACACAAGCAAGCCCCATTTGATTCAAAGCCACCCCAAAAAGCGCCGATTTCTTCTCCCCCACCGCCCTCAGCTTCCCAATCGCCGCCTTCAAACACCCGTACGACTCCAAATACCGTCCCGTCATATAGTACAACACTCCGATCTGAGCTTCAATTCCGGCCACCGTGCTCAACTGACCTACCGCCTTTCCGTAAACCTTCAGCGCCTTCTTCAGTAAGTTAATCGCCTGATCGATTTCATTCATTGACTCATAAATCGCCGAAACTTCAATTAAACCAGTAGCGATTTCTTCTCTAGGGATTCCAGCAACCGGTTTTACGTAAATCCGTAACGCGTTTTCGCAGTACGATTTCGATTCACGTAATTTTCCGATTTTGTTGTTAACATCGGCCAATCGGACGAAAACTGAAGCAACCGACGGATGATTATCACCTTTTGCTGATTTGAAAAGATTTAGCGCTTTCTGATACGAGAAAATCGCTTCATCGTAACGAGACAATGATAAATAAGAATCTCCGATGCAAACATCGATAGCAGCAACATCCGTTTCGTGTCCATCTCCCGCCATGGCGACGCTCGCCAAAACGTAATGCTCGAGGGCGGTTTCGTAATCTCCCATCGCGTCACATATCAGCCCCATGAGCCGCCGGTCGGCGGCTTCTTCCGGTGAGCCGTTTTTGTGTATATCGAGAGCCATTTGACATAAGCGTTTAGCTTCATCGAACTGCATTCCTTGAACATGAGCTTCGGCTACGTACCGACACGTTTCGCCAAATCGGGAATCGGTTTCGCCTAGAACTTGACGTTGGATTTCTAAACCGGCGGTGTAACAAAGTATCGCGTTTTCGATGTTTCCGAGCATTGAATACGTGTCGCCTAACTGCATACACCCTGCGAATTTAGCGAGTGAGTGTTTTTGACCTTCGTCCATGTTTGGGATCTCGATTGAACGTTCCAACAAAGGAATGGCGTCGGTGTAACGTCCGGAACTGCAATTCAAAGCTGCGACGATGTGAAGACACATGACGAGTTCCAAATTTGGTTTCTCAGATTGAATGCTTTCAAATGATTTCAATGCTCGTTGAGCCAATTCGAAAGCCCTTTTCGGATTTTCACCTGTCGACAACAAATCCCGTGCTTGTTTAAGTAAATAAGTCCCAAGGTAAGCCGGATCATCGGTTGGTGAAATTTTTTGTTGTTTTTTCGGATTTATCTTCGAGGCAATCTTTTTTCGAGAAGGAAGTCGGGATTTTGGAGTTGAAGATTCGTCAGGTTTCGGGATGATAGGATTAGAATTGCTGTCGTTTGATGTTTCGTTGAGTTCTTTTTCATCGGTCGCTACGGTGGTTTCTTTTGTAGCGCCGCCGTCTGGTTTTGTAAAGTCACCTCCGGCGAGGAAGCGGAGCTCGGAATCTATACGTGATTCTTGACCATATGATAAGTAACTGAACCTGGAAGGTGACTGGTCGGAGCTTTGCATTTCGCAAACGTTATTATACAGCTGTTCAATGGAGGTGTCGACGCCGCCTGGACTGTCAACGGATAAACCCATTGAATCGCTTTCTGGACTGTGTGTGGTCAACGGGCTCCTCGGCGATGTGTAGCCGAATAGCTCCTTGTGTGGGAGGTACGCGCCGCCGCCTGGTATGTTTCCGGTGCTCGATTGTTCCGTCACAAGTTCAGGCATTTTGAACTGATACACGATGTTAAGTCTCACAGAGGCAAATGATCGAACACCTGGAATGCGCACGAATATGACAGCAGAAAACCAGGTTTTTGAGTAATCATAGCCATGGAGCCAATCAAAATCAGACAAAAATATTATTTTATGAATTAAAATATAATTATTTTCAACAAATTTTAGACCAACGAACATCTATGAAACAATTATTTTATACTTCCTACTATTGAATTTCCTTGACATTTCTAAAAGATTAGGTTTATATTTATTTCTAAAATATTGATATTTTGAGCTAGAAAAGATTAATTTTTTCACCAAATTTGTTAGAAATATAATCATTTTAAGTTTGAAAAAAGAGACTTTTATGAGTTTATATGGATATCATGAAACACAAAATTTTCTACTAAAACGTGTGCACCACTTTTGAGTATCAAATAATCATGGGACATGCATGAATCTTAAAAGAATATTGAAAAAGAAAAAAGGGAATAATTGGAGTAACATTTAATGGTTGTTTCATCAAATCCTAAGCGAAATTAATGTCAACTTCACATTTCTTACGCAAAGTTACTTCTACCAAAAATTAAAAAAATGAATTGCAATAAAAAGAGTTGAAAATTTAAGAATCCCAAAACGTGAAATTCAATGCATGATCGAGAAAAGGATAAATTGCGTCAAGTTTTAGGTTAAATTGATTTGATAGCAAACCAAAACCGATCTCTTTCTTTATGTTTCTAATATAATAAATAATTAATTTTAATTAAAACAACACTATCACAATCTGTTGAACATAGCAAATATATTCTGGATTTTAGTATGAAACTTACAGATATGCAATAACAGACAAAAAAATTGCATTCTAAAATTGAAAATTAAACAAACTATCAACTATTATTATAAAAACCACTTGTTTACATAATAATCATTTTTTTCTGAATAAAATGATTTAAACATTTGTAATCAGTCAAATACATTTTCAGCACTCTAAAACTCATCTCATATTCAGGTAGGTTTTCATTTATTACTCATTCAAACTGATAGATGTAATTGACACTATAATCTCCAGGATTAAACTAATAAACAAATATTCATCCATGAAGAACCGCGAAAGAAGAGATCTTAAACAATTCCAGAAACAACGATTTTCTAATTCAAAATTTACGAACCGGAATCATGAAAAACGAGCGGGAAATTGATCACTTACCTCGATAAACGCACAAACGCACAATTCGAAATCGCTTCGATGTGTATGATTTATGAAGCACGAAGAACACCAGGAAGAACAGAGGAAGAAGAAGAAGAATCGAAAGACGTGTTTGTGAATGTGACTCCTTGTAGGTGTTGTATGTGTATATATATAGAGGTATATACCGATTGAAATACAGAGAAAAGGTTGTTGGTGAATGATGAAGGAGATAAGGAACAAAAATGGAATCAAAGCTAAAATAATCCGGTTGATAGATGTATAAATTAATGTATAAATGGAGATGTTGAGAGAGATTTAATGGTGAAAAAATGGAGGTGGAGAGAGGTGGAATGTTACAAGCAAATGAAGGGGACTTATTATCTCCCACCAACACCGCCCCCCCAGCAACCGCAACCCCCCGCCTCCCTTTCTCCATCTTGTTACTTGGCATGTCATTTTTGAGTGTCTTTTTATTTTTAGTTTGCACTCTCCAATCAAATATTTAATTGGGTTAATATGTGATAATAATCGATGAAAACCCAAGTTGACCTGTTCAACCCGTTAGTCGAACGGGTTAGACTGGGACCCATTAGACAGGGCAGATCAAATATGATTGAGTTTTTGTTAATTTCTTATCTGGATTGAATTGATCGGTTTTCTAAAAAATCTGATTGGACTGGTGACCTGGAACTGGGTTGACCCGACAGTTGAAACAAAAAATTAGAATTTCTGGCTTTTAAAACATGGTTAAAGAGTTCAAGCTCAATTTAAAATTAGTCTACCGTTAGTTTATCAACTTTAGTAAAAAAATTTCTATAAAAACTTGACAAATTATCTTTTTTGATACAAAAAATGTGAAATTGCATTGTTTTTGTTTTATAAATAATTAAATATATAATTATACTGAAAAATATATGAAAATTGTAAAAACCGGTCTGACCCGGTGGTTGAACTAGTTGGACTGATTGACCCGTGACTTGGTCACTATATTGGTCAATTAAAAACTCGAGTTTTAGAACATTGATAATAATTGATTTTCTAGATTAATTTTATTTGAAGTACTTTATGTTTATGAAATATATTATGTGTTAACCTTTGTCAAATTTAAGATGAATTATTGTGTATTTTGTGTAAAACGAGAAAAGTTGATTATGTGAGTATAATGAAAGTTGTATTATGTTTCCGAAAACCATAGTTGCTTAAAAAAATAATTGGTTAACAGGATGTTATTATATATATAGAACCCTGCTTAGTTTATATTTGACAGAATTTGTAAAAGGGTTATTGTAGTATTTTTTGTGCTTTTTGATTAAATATTGAAATAATAAAGTATTCGTCAATCATATGTTATGTTGTGCTTGTATAATATTTATCTTGTATCATCTCGATTATTGTAAATCAATTTCAACAAATATATTTGGAGAAGCTATCTTTATTAAGTATATTTTTATTCAAATGATTTATGTGTAAGTAAAATTATATTTAAGGATATTAACAAAAAATAACTATTAGGAATGTGAGTTTATTTTTATATATAGTCACTTTCCAGATTTCAGAGTCATGTTTCAGATTTCGGACACAGAAAAGAAAAACATATTTCAAAATTTTAAGAACATATTCAAAATCCCATAAGCAAGTCTGAAATCCCGATAAAATGTTTCGTTTTTTTATGAAAATCTAATACAAAGTTAAAGAAAAAATAGTGACATGAAGTAGTTCACATTATTACAAATGCATAAACGGTGTCATTTTGTTGATACAATGAACCTAAGTTTTCATATTTGAGAAGTAGAAAGAATTTTAAAAAAATAGTACAAAAGAAAATATGCACATTACATATCATATTAAAGTGAATTGCTCATTTCAAATTTGATAGTCATTTTGATAAATGGATAAAAGTTTGGTCAATTACTAATATCTTCCATAACAATGTGGTCATTTTTGTAATATATCAATTATCTATGACTTATAAGTAAGTCGATCTGGACCGATTGCTTGCAGGAGAATGCACCTTTTTTTTGCCACTGGTTGCCTTCCACCTTATTTTAGACATCGAACTAGTATTTTTTTTGCCACTATAGTATAAACATATGTAAGTATGATTCCATAATATACATATAGATGCAATTACACTATAGTATTTTTTTTTTGCCACTATAGATTCCATAATATCGGTCTTGACGGCCAATTAATCGGTCTTGGCGGTCTTTTTTTAATTTTTTAATTTTTTAATTATTTTTTATTTTTAAATGATGACACAAACACTCTCTAATAACTCAATAAAACTGAAAAAAATTAATATTAAAGCATAAAAATAAACAAATGTATAATTTTTGATGTATAACTTGGAATAAAATATATCAAACTTTGCTATTTTGTTATATTTATATATTTTTAAATAGTTCCTTTATAGTTTAGGGTCTCCGATTAATCCTCTATTAATCTGATTAATCTCTTAACCCACTCGACCACCAAGCTACCGTCAAGTGATTTTTATAACATTGATATATATATATATATATATATATATATATATATATATATATATATATATATATATATATATATATATATATATATATATATATATATATATATATATATATATATATATATATATATATATATATATATATATCAATCATTCATTGACGACAATGGTCCTATTTAACCAAACTATGAATTTAAAAAACAAGAAGAAAGTTGGTGACAATAAAATACATTAAAATCCTTAAAAGGGAGCTTTTTTTTTTATAAGAAAGATATGCTAGAAAACAATCCCAACCACGGCATATTCTGATGGTGCAACCCCTCCCTCACCCTGGCCCGGTCTAAGCTTCTTTCTGGCTTCTGCATGCGCCCCACTTTTCTCAATGTAGTTCGCTGTGGTTTCTTTAGGCCGTGGGGTATGCCGCACGCGGCCCCCCCTGCGTCCTCCACGTAGGCGACGAAGACGCGGCAAACACCGCCCCCCCCCCCCCCCCCCCGCGTCCTCGAGTTGGTGCGTCCCCAGGTCGTCAGCGTTTGAACGCGTGAAGACGGAAGATTTCAAAATATAACCGTTGTTCTTCGAGCCGTTGGAAACAAAAAAAAAAAAAATTAATTTTTTTTACATATTATAAATATAAACCACACACACGACTTATATTTTACACACACATCTACAATTTACACACACACAAACACATATTTCTCTCTCAATTTTACTAACCATTTCAAGATGGAGAACGATCCGAACACCCCTCCGTCAAATCGGAACACGCCCCGCGGCGAATTCAACTACAACTTTTCCACGAATTGCACATTTACGAGTATGCTTACGGGTTCGTCGCAACAACCGCAATACCCGTATCCATATCCACCACCGAACCAATACCAATACCCGCCACAACCTTACCCGTACGCACCCTTCCAACAACCGTTTCTATCACAATCGCCACCGCTTCCATCACCACCGCCACAAGCATCACCCGAAGAGGTCGTGATGGAAACACAAGCCCCCGCGTCTTCCTCCAAAAAGAAAAAGAAAAACAATAGACAAAAGAACAAAACGCGAAACGCGCAAGAGGCGAAGGTGTCGTGGACGACCGACGAAGAGGTTCAAGTGGTTCGCTCGTGGCTCGCTATTTCCATGGATTCGCAAAAAGGAAATAGCCAAAGTTCCACATCGTTGTGGGAACGCATTTTAGACCACTACCACGCGGCGATGGGTCGTGGGGTGTACCGAAACAACGACGGTATTAACGGGAAGTGGCGGAAACTTCGTATCGAGTGCACCAAGTTCAACGGCATTTACAACAACTTGGTGAACATGCGACGAAGCGGCGAGAACGATTTTGGGATTTTCACAACGGCTATGGAACAATATGCACGAGTTGTCGGGAAGCCGTTTAAACATATGCGAAGTTGGGAGTTGATGCGTACCGGTCCTAAATGGCTACTAACTCCCGATTCGCCTCACTCGAGCACGGGTTCCAAACGTGGGAGGACCCCGGATGACGATATTTCGGATGCTCGAGACCCGATCGACCTCGACGACGACACCGAACCACAAACCGAGATGCCTCCGCCTCGACGCCCCATCGGCCGCGACCGAGCGAAAAGAGCAAGCCGAGATGCCTCCGGCTCGTCTTCGAAAGACGATGTCGAGGAAAAAGTCGACCGGCTCGTTGAACAATTCTACCGCCACAACGAAATTGCGGAATCGCGGTTGGATTACGTTTTGTTTAGCCGATCCGGGACCGAAGAGGACCTCGAGGCGATCCGATTGATGACGGAACAACGACACAAGAAATATTTAAATAAGTAGTTTTTTTTTTTTTAATTTTAGGAGTTGTCGTTTTTATGTTTTTTTTCGTGCAATGTCGTTTTTATTTTTATTTTTATGTAATGTCTTTTATTTAATTTTAAATGTTTGGTTTTAATTAATTTTTAATGTTTGGTTTTAATTAAAAAAACGTAAAATATAAATGTGACGTGAAAATTAAAATGGTAGTCATGGGAGTCTTGCACACCCCTAGTAGGTGTCTTGGAAGTCTTTGTGACGTGGCGGTAGTCATGGGTTGTCATGGGTGTCTTGCACACCCTTCAGCCTTATAGCCAACCATATTTAAACTTGGAACGACAATTTTACTAAAACATATAGCACAGCGTTTACCATTAAATGTAAATAGCCATTCTTAGTCAGGTTTCAATTGTGATTTAAATCTTGCTTATATGGTTTCATTGTGGTTTTATCTATATAAAATGATTAATTTATTTTAGTTAATAATTTTAGATTTTTTTTATATTTATTTAAAATTTTTATTATTGTTAAATGAAAAATGACACATACTCTTGGTTGAGTCAAGAAATCAAATGACAAATGCACGCCCAAAAAATTTGTATGAACGATCACATAACATACAAATTAAGCTCTTTTATTGGTTGAAATATGAGATTATATGACCCAAATGTTTTCATGAAACATGAACTCTCAAAATGTAATATCTCACACATACTCTCAAAATTCCTCAAGTTTTCGAGCAAATCAGTCAAGTTTGTGGTGTTTCCAGGTAATTTAAGGTAAAACCCACTTCTCGAGCAAATCAGTCAAGTTGTTGAAGAACATGTCCCAAATGGAAGCAGAAACCGGTGATGGCAAGTCCAAGACGGAGAGCACAAACTACATGCCCAACATGAATCTCACTCGCTTTTGATGAACCTCAACAGATGGGTCTACCCTCAATTTCTTTTTCTTCATTCCGCCAAAAACGGTACCGGTCCAAAGCGGGTCTCGAAATCATTCCCTCGCCATTATTGAAGGAGTGGACAAGTGGTCTGATTGCTTCAAAAGTCACAGCAGAGGAGGGTTGTCAAGGGAGGTGATGCGCCCGAGAGAGAAAGAGAATCGGATTTGGTTGGTTGCTCAAGTCGTCAATTAGAAAGTCAATTTATGCTATTGTGCCCTACAAAATTAACCCAGGCCATGAAACAGATCTTGGTTTTGGGGTTTGTCCTACATGAAAACACTAATTTTGCTTGGTGGATCTGATTGCAAAGTGGTTGAAGATGATGGCCAAGAACAAATGACTTTTGTAGCAGACATATAGCAAATGCGTTAAATTATTTTGATTTTGGACTGTTGTTATATGATAAATATATCAAGTCATGAGGCTCGTGTGATAATGTGATGTTTATATAATTAGATGATTTGTGATACTCCATAAATGTAGTTTAAAGAATAAATTGATTGCAGGAAATATGGTAACTGGTTATCGTTGGATTAGCTCACTCCTTTATGTGTGTGTGAGAGAGAGAATGGGTGTCCATGAATGATGAATGTTCTTCAGTGTGAGTGTTTGTTCATGAGTGTGAGTGTTTGTGTTAAAGAACAAACCTAGAATCTGGATGGAGAGAGAGAAAGAGAGAGATAGAGAGAGAGAGAGAGAGAGAGAGAGAGAGAGAGAGAGAGAGAGAGAAAGACGGGGTGGGATGGGGTGGGGTGTATTTTTCTTTTTTCTAAAATGGATTTAATAAATAATATATTAAAATAAAAATGAAAAAGATAATAGAAAGGGTATTTCAGTATTTTTATATGCCTCAGGGACTCATTTGAAACCATTTGCAAACTTTGGTGACCATAACTATGATTTTCATATAGTTTGTCCCAACATGAAATTTTAGGTATACATCAGGGATTATATATATATATATATATATATATATATATATATATATATATATATATATATATATATATATATATATATATATATATATATGTGTGTGTGTGTGTGTGTGTGTGTGTGTGTGTGTGTGTGTAAAACAGGAATGAAGTAACTCGGTATTGCATACAACCAATCATAAAACAACACATTAAATAGATTACACGAAATATATAACCAACTGATCTAACTAACATACACATTTTGTTAGGAGCACAATAACGATCCTATGCCAATACCGAAGCAGCACAAATAGCTTTTTGAGTTTCGGTATATCAAAACATACACATCATTATGATACCATGATTTCGTTAAACCCAAACTGTAACTACATATTTATACCCCAACAT
Organism: Cichorium intybus; assembly: GCA_023525715.1. Lineage (NCBI taxonomy): Eukaryota > Viridiplantae > Streptophyta > Magnoliopsida > Asterales > Asteraceae > Cichorium > Cichorium intybus. The sequence goes on along the minus strand of CM042016.1, from coordinate 50,091,005 downwards.
TCTCTCCCTTAGTGAACATTTATTCATAATCAAAAACATCAGATGAAAATCAACGAATCCATTTCCAAAATAACCTTTTATACAGCCTTCCGGCAAGTTACATTTTTTTAACTTCTTTTTTTTCAGCTTCGATCATCATTATTGGACACAATTCGCTTCCAAAAACCAAGTTTATCAAAATAAACATGTTTTCTAAGCATGTATATAACATTGGCTCTAATACTAATTGTTGAGAATCTTTAAACACTAGTCATCAAAGAAAGAATTATTTTGTTGAAAACAAAACCAAAATTTTGTGACAAAATTTGAGTGGAAGCATAAAGTTGTTTTTTATAAAAACAACATTAAAGTAGTTTTTAATTTCTATAAACAAGTTGGTGTTATATGCATGCAAAGAAAACTAAAAGAAACGATAAGAAGGGTTTGATACAACCTTTGTAGACCCTAGGTCCAATTCCAAAATTTGGATGTTGAAGTGCCAAATCCAAAGTAGGTTTTTTCTAAAGTTGTCCACCACAAGTTGTGTTTGACATCCTTAGAATGCTAGTTCATTCCTTGAAATGCAATATCTTTATGATCTTCAAATGTTTCCAAGAACATTTTAAGAACACCAAAAACACCAAGAACACACACTTAGTAAGTTTGTGTTCTTTTTTCAACCCCAAGAATGATATAATGGGTGAGAATATAAGGTGTATCTTGTTTAGATTTGCACATGCATGTGTGTTTCATTAAGATTTGATCAAACATACATGTATAAGAATGAGAAAACCAAGTGATTATTCATGCATGATTAAAAACACCAAGAACACACACTAAGTATGTGTGTGTGTTTTCTTCCTCATTTATGCAAATCAAGATAGAGAGAAGGAAAGAAAACAATTTTCAAAATTCTAGGGCATGTGCATACTTCAAAAGTGTTTTTGTCATGATGTATGACATGGTGTATGAAATTTGGTCTAATTGTATTCAAGCATTCCATGAAAACTTACACTTAAGTCCTTTTAGTTTGAATTTTTTTAAAATCAATATTTTAACAAATCAAACTTTATAAGTACAACCCTTCCTCATAAATTCTAATCATATATGATCCCATCATATAATAATATGAATTATCTATTTTGCATTTCATATTATAAACTATATTCAATAGTATGCATATAATATTTACAAGGAATATTAATATTTATCAAAATCGAATTTCTCATTGATATTAATTCGGTGTCCAACTTGTATATGGTGTGACCTTAATACGATTATATATTATTAGCAATATCATCCTATAATGATTTTTGGGCATTATTCCAAAAATTATGGGCTAAAACCGGTAATGAAATAATATTTTGACACTTTGGATGTTCCCCTAATTGTTTGCCTTAGTTACTAAACTATTAAATTCGACTTAAACTATCACGTGAAAATAAAACATCATGCAACTAAGGACGTGTAATATCAAAAACACCAACCAAAATATAAAATTGCCTAATGATTAACATTAAAACCAACTTTATATATTAGTTGTCTCATAAATCTAAATAATAATGAACATGTACCCATAAGATAATCCTCCTCAAAAGCAATCTTGATTGACTTAGCCTTCCACGGCCTTCAAAAAACACAACTTGATGACGATTCACATCTCGAATGACATGCAGAGCTTGATAATGACGGAAGAATGGTTGTTGATATGTTTTTACTCTCAAATGATGTTCCTAAACATTTTCCAAGAGTTTAGAACACTAAAACCTCTAAAAATAATCTTCAAGACTCATTGAGTTGCTCACCAGGAGAGGTCCTCCATTATCAAGAAGAATATTCAAAGTAGAAAGTTTGTATTTAAGCATCAAACCTTTAAGGTTCGACTCTTAATGTTGACTTCTAAATGCTTTCACTTTAAATTTTTTATTTTTGAAAATATAGTGTTTTCTTTGACTTTTTTTTATTTCATTTGACTTTGTTATTTGCAATGAACTTTTACCATTGACTTCCTTCTCCAACTCTTCATGTTTGTCTTTGATTTACAATGTTTTGCATTAGTTTTTGCTCTACTTCCAACGGTTTTTGTTTGACAACGCCTAGTAATATCAAGTATTTTAGTCGTTGTTGAGCCCTATTCTTAGTGAAATCATACCATATATGCTGTGGTATTCTTACTTTTTGTGTCAGTGCTTGTTTGGAAAGAGATGATGTAAACATGGGCTAAAAGCGTACAAAATGGAAGAAGTTTGAAGATAAAGACAAAACAGTCGAATTCACACGCGCGCCGCGGAATGAACAAAGGCGCGACGCGGTGACTCAGCAATGAGGCGGTGGAGAAGATTCAAATGCCGAGAAAACGGAGATAAACCAGCACGCGCGCCGCGGATTTCACTTGTGCGCGGAGCGGTCTTTTAATTTTCGCAACTATAAATAGAGGGTTTTAGGTCGAAAAATGCAGCAAAGACCTGACATAGGAACAACTCCCAAGGCTTCTTTGACTCCGAGTTTCAGTTTTCAGCAACCATATTTGGTATTTTATGTTCTCTCTTTTAATTAGTTTAGTAATTTCGGTAGATTTGGCTAATGTCTTTGGGTGTGACAACCATTGGCATTAGTTCTTAGTTTTAGAAGTTTATGTTTTTTGTTTTGGAACATGTGGATCTGAGTTTTTAATAATTAATCATTCGGTTATTGTTAATTGCTCTCTTTTCGGTGTTTTATGCTTTTGAATGGATTTTGGATGTTTTGATTGTGTTGGATGTTTGGATTTGATCTTTGTTACTTCTGATTTTGAAATACATTTCTGAATTCAGTAAGTACTTAGGTTAGTTTTGGTTTTAGTTTAGTTGATGCTTGGATTGGGTTATTGGAATTGTGATTTTGGGATTGTTTTTGGTAAAAGTCGGAAACTAGATCCTCTGGCTGTAGAAGTGACACTACAGTTGGTAATCTGTTGCCTACCTTGACCACGTAACTCCTGTGGATCGACCCTGACTATCACTATACTAGTACGTGTGTTAGGTATTTTACTATTTTTGACCGCACAATGACATAGGCGTGTCATTGTTCCTATTGAATACATTAAAAAACATCTAAGTAGGGACAATATGAAGATAAAATTATACACTTTGGCACAATAAGAATAACACTTGAAATCTTACTTATGAGCGGTCTTTTACAAAACTATGATGACGTAATGATTTTTCATCCATTTATTAATTACATTGGTAACGAGGATGCCCTTCGTGTGCATTATCAATGTGTGGATGTGAGAGATTAGATGTGTTGATCTGTTTTGAGGGATATATACCATGCATTGCATTTGATTAATGTATTTAATATACGATGTTATTAGTAGTTGTGTTATTTATAATGACATTGGTTTGCCTATGAGTATTATCGAGTTATTACGATACAATTAATCCATGCTTTATGTGTGACTTTTCCTTTGATGTTATGCCCTATGAACGCGTTGACGGACTATAAGGCCAGTGTTTAAAATGGAAAAACGAAGTTTACTATGACAATTGTTGATGAATATATTAATGATTAAAGACGAGTTTGATAACATTAGACGTGTCAAATTAGGGCTGAGCATGGAGAACCATTTCTAATCCCAAACCGGTACTATACAGATCTCGTACCGGAAAGAGGACCGTAATATATATAATAGGTAAGGCATCAGTTCTTGTAATTGTAAGGATATTGTATTTGGTAAAATCAATACCGATACCAAGTAAATTCTCGAAAAAACCGAGAATGTACTGAGAACCATTTATGTAGCATGGTTTCCACTTTCCATTCCTTAAATAAATGTACGTAATCTGTATCTTGATATTTGATCTGCAAGTTGAATTACAATAAGATATCATATACCTAAGATAAACATTGACATATTACAAGAATCCTTAACTGACTAGGTTTTTTTCACCAACATATGTCTTTTGAGTATTATAAATACAACCATACTACTACCAATCTTGATTACTCGAATGCCTACTTCTGGTGATACGACTATTGACGAGTAAAACCCCTTAAGCAATAATATCTCAAGCCTGTTGATTGTGATTCTCTTAGCTATGAACACCAGCCAAGTGAGTTTCTGATTTCTTTTCAGGACTGCTTAACAGATTAAGCGCATGCTACTAGGATTGAGGGATGTTGTCATGGTATGAGTTTTCAGCTTCATGTTTAGAGTACATTTAGGGTATTTCTAAGTTTATCAAGTGGGGTATTTTATTAATTGCAATAATAGCAACAAATAATGAAAAAAAAATAGTTATCTAGAATAATGGTTTTCTTAAAGTCCTGAAATGCATATGCCCTTGAACCGCCTTTGTCACATTCCCATTATAAGTATAAACAAAAACATCGCTTTGAATGGTGATTATGTAATCTAACCCAACAAGCATGTTTTGGTGATTCTTGAAGGATTTCAATTCTCTTTCGGTTGAAAGATTGAAATGTGAAAATATGTTTTTGGTCGGGAAATATTGGTTAAGAGTATGCATTGTTCCTTTACTGTATTATGAGTTTCTTACCAATTAAATGTAGACGAGATCAATGAAGATAAGAAGAAATTTAAATGTAAATATTATCTAGATCCTAGAAGTTAGGCTAGAGATTTAAAAGTTTGTTGTATCCCTGTATATATACCATGTACATGTGAATGAAAGTAATAAGAGGAAAATCATTCCTAAATCTCGTATTCTCTCTTTCTACATGGTATCAAAGCACCAAAACCTGAACCACTGAATTTTTTTTCTAATCACGATGACTACCGAAGAAACACCTGGAGGATCAAGTCACTCTTCCGTCATTGTACAAAACGTACAAGATGCTCCCTTTCCAACCGGGATCACTCTTGGTGACACAAACTATCCGCTGTGGTCTCAACTCATGGAGATGCGGATAGGCGCACGTAACAAGTTGGGTTATCTCACCGGTAAAACGAAGAAACCCACAGCGAACGAAAAACTTATTGAAACTTGGTTGATTGACAATACCCGAGTCAAAAGCTGGTTAATTGACTCCATGAGCCCAACCCTGATGCGCCGCTTCATACGACTCCAGACGGCGGCGGAAATCTGGGAAGCGGTCTCGAAGACGTTCTATGATGGAACTGATGAAACCCAATTGTTTGAACTCAACAGGAAGACATTCCACACTCGCCAGACAGGTAGATCACTTCCAACTTACTACAATGAATTGGTTAGCTTATTCCAAGACATTGATGCTCGATTGACTAGTCAAGAAGATGGTGTTGCGAACACTGTTGTAGCAAACAAAACCCTATCACGTTTCCGCGTTCACATATTCCTCGTCGGGTTGGACTCCGAGTTCAATCAAGCTAGGAGCGAAATTCTGAGGAAGGATCCACCGTTGAGTTTGGAAGCCTGTTACGCATACATTTGTAAGGATCAAAATCAGCGTCAGACAATGGAAGAACCAAAACTGGAACCGGATAGTGTAGTACATTTGGCAAGCCGAAATCGACAAACGAAAGGGAAGAATTCGAAAGGCGGTAATACCTTCACCTGCACACACTGTGGAGAAGAAGGTCACTCAAAATTAAAATGCTATTAAATCATCGGTTATCCTGAGTGGTGGGACTTCTCGAAGAAGCCAAGGAAGAAGATTGGACAAACTTCTCAAGCATCCGTAGCTACGTCACCACAAGTGCCAGAGACCACGACTCCAATGGCAGCCCACACGACTGCTAAATCTGGTATGTACCACTCGAATCATGCTCAAAATAATAGTTGGATAATAGACACAAGGGCGACCGATCACATGACCAACAAATCCGAAAACCTTGTCATGGCACACCCTCCTAAACAAACTAGTATCCACACGGCAAATGGAGAAATGGAACCGGTCATTGCTGAGGGGTCTGTAAAAGTATCTGACTCCATGGAACTAGATTCCGTATTAGTAGTACCATCATTATCATCAAACCTTCTATCTGTTAGTCAAGTAACCGAGGCTATGAATTGCTATGTAATTTTTTGGAAAAATGATTGTGTCTTTCAGGACTTGAAGACACATCGGATTCTTGGTTATGGTATTAGACGAGGACGGCTATATTATCTTGAAGAAAACTATCGAAGTCAAGCATGTCATGCGGGTGTAGTTCAAGCAAATAAGTTCATCGCTATGTTATGGCATCGTAGACTTGGACATTTATCTTTTTCTTATCTTAGGAAACTTAAACCTAATTTGTTTTTGAATGTTTCGGATAATGAATTTAATTGTGGGATATGTGAGTTGGCAAAAAGTAAACGAATATCATATGTTCCTAGCAATAATACAACTACTGTTCCTTTTTTGACAATTCACTCGGATGTCTGGGGTCCGGCTCCGATCCCTACCCTGAGTGGTGCTAGATACTTTGTAACGTTTATTGATGAATGCACTAAGATGATTTGGGTCTCTCTTTTGAAACATAAAGATGAAGTTCTTCATGCATTCAAAGAATTATGTACCACTATCAAAACAGAATACAGGAAGGATATCCAGGTTTTACAGTCAGACAATGGTTGTGAGTATGTAAACCATGACATGAAACGTTTTTGTCAAGAAAACTCTATTCGGCACCAAACATTGTGTGCCGGAACCCCCCCAACAAAATGGGGTGGCTGAACGCCGGAATCGACAAATTCTGGAAATTTTTCGTGCCTCTCTCTTTGATATGAATGTACCACGGAAATATTGGGGAGAGGCGGTCCGATCCGCTGCATATATTATGAATCGTACACCATCTCGGGTAATCGAGTTCAAAACTCCTCTTCAAAAGCTCTATGAAAGTGTCAATCAACCTCACCATAACAGTCTCGAGCCAAGAGTCTTTGGATGCACTGCCTATGTGCATCAAAGCAAAGGGAAACTGGAACCACGTTCTGTTCGGTGTGTCTTCATGGGATACGGTGACTTCAAAAAGGGGTATAGATGCTATGACCCGGCTGAAAACCGGATGTATGTAACGCGAGATGTGTCATTTCATGAAACCATAAAATATTTTGGTTATGCGGCTCCCCTTCAGGGGGAGAGACAAAGTGAAGCTGAACCTCATAACTATGAATCGAATAGTATCCCGGATAAGACGTCGTTTGCAAGCCCAGATGAGTCTCCTCCTGAATACAACTATAATGAAGATATGTTCTTTGGAGAAAAAGAATGGAAACAGGGACTAAAAGCGTGCAAAAGGAAGAAGTTTGGAAAAGAATGAAAAATCAAGGAAACTCGTACGCGCGCCGCGGATCAATGAAACGCGCGACGCAGGCTTAAGGCGGTGGAACACATTCAAATGCCGAAGAAACGGGAAAATATTAGTACGCGCCGTGGATTCTTCATCCGCGCGGCGCGGCTGCGGGAAATTTGCAAGTATAAATAGATGCAATTTCAGCCGAAAACCCTAGCAAAGACCGGGTGTAAAATCGACCTTGAAGCTCTTTGACTCCAAGAATTCGTTTCAGCAACATCTCAATTGGTATTTTGTGTTCTTGAATTTAATTTCTTTTTAGTATCAAGTAGTGATTGTAGCTAAGGTCCTTGGGAGTGACAACCATTGGCCTTGAGCACTTTAGGTTTCTGTTTTATGACATTTTGTTACTGTTTGGATGTTTGGAAGTTGGATTTGATTAATGAGAAGCATTTGGTTACAAGTAACCTGAGTTTTTCGGTGTTTTTACGCTTGTGTTTGGTTTTGATTGTTTGATTTGTGTTTGGATATTGTTTTGACCTTGTTGGGACTGTTTTCCCTTGCTGAAATTAGTAGCTCATTAGGTTAATTTTTAGGCATTGAACATTGGCTAGTAACTGTTCAGTAGAACTTTAGTTAGTGGCTAGTTTATGCTTTGCTTGGTTTTGCTTAGTTTGGATGCCTTTGATTGCTTCTAATTCAGAGATGCACTTCTGATTTCAGAAAGTGACTAGGTTCATTTGAGCTTAGTTTAGCTTGGCTTGAGTTTGTTTGATCATTGCTTTAAGGTGTTAGTAATTGAAAAGATAGAAACTGATTCCTCCGACTGTAGCGTGACACTACTAGTTGGTAATCTGTCACTTAGTCTAACCACGAAGCTCCCGCGGATCGACCCTGACTACCACTGTACTAGTATGTGTTAGGTTTTTCTTTATTTTTGACCGCACGACGACCTAGGCGTATGTACCTGTGAATGAAAGTAATAAGAGGAAAATCATTCCTAAATCTCGTATTCTCTCTTTCTACATGGTATCAGAGCACCGAAACCTGAACCACTGAATTTTTTTTTCTAATCACGATGACTACCGAAGAAACACATGGAGGATCAAGTCACTCATCCGTCATTGTACAAAACGTACAAGATGCTCCCTTTCCAACCGGGATCACTCTTGATGACACAAACTATCCGCTGTGGTCTCAACTCATGGAGATGCGGATAGGCGCACGTAACAAGTTGGGTTATCTCACCGGTAAAACGAAGAAACCCACAGCGAACGAAAAACTTATTGAAACTTGGTTGATTGACAATACCCGAGTCAAAAGCTGGTTAATTGACTCTATGAGCCCAACCCTGATGCGCCGCTTCATACGACTCCAGACGGCGGCGGAAATCTGGGAAGCGGTCTCGAAGACGTTCTATGATGGAACTGATGAAACCCAATTGTTTGAACTCAACAGGAAGACATTCCACACTCGCCAGACAGGTAGATCACTTCCAACTTACTACAATGAATTGGTTAGCTTATTCCAAGACATTGATGCTCGATTGACTAGTCAAGAAGATGGTGTTGCGAACACTGTTGTAGCAAACAAAACCCTATCACGTTTCCGCGTTCACATATTCCTCGTCGGGTTGGACTCCGAGTTCAATCAAGCTAGGAGCGAAATTCTGAGGAAGGATCCACCGTTGAGTTTGGAAGCCTGTTACGCATACATTTGTAAGGATCAAAATCAGCGTCAGACAATGGAAGAACCAAAACTGGAACCGGATAGTGTAGTACATTTGGCAAGCCGAAATCGACAAACGAAAGGGAAGAATTCGAAAGGCAGTAATACCTTCACCTGCACACACTGTGGAGAAGAAGGTCACTCAAAATTAAAATGCTATTAAATCATCGGTTATCCTGAGTGGTGGGACTTCTCGAAGAAGCCAAGGAAGAAGATTGGACAAACTTCTCAAGCATCCGTAGCTACGTCACCACAAGTGCCAGAGACCACGACTCCAATGGCAGCCCACACGACTGCTAAATCTGGTATGTACCACTCGAATCATGCTCAAAATAATAGTTGGATAATAGACACAGGGGCGACCGATCACATGACCAACAAATCCGAAAACCTTGTCATGGCACACCCTCCTAAACAAACTAGTATCCACACAGAAAATGGAGAAATGGAACCAGTCATTGCTGAGGGGTCTGTAAAAGTATCTGACTCCATGGAACTAGATTCCGTATTAGTAGTACCATCATTATCATCAAACCTTCTATCTGTTAGTCAAGTAACCGAGGCTATGAATTGCTATGTAATTTTTTGGAAAAATGATTATGTCTTTCAGGACTTGAAAGACACATCTGATTCTTGGTTATGGTATTAGACGAGGACGGCTATATTATCTTGAAGAAAACTATCGAAGTCAAGCATGTCATGCGGCTGTAGTTCAAGCAAATAAGTCCATCGCTATGTTATGGCATCGTAGACTTGGACATTTATCTTTTTCTTATCTTAGGAAACTTAAACCAAATTTGTTTTTGAATGTTTCGGATAATGAATTTAATTGTGGGATATGTGAGTTGGCAAAAAGTAAAGGAATATCATATGTTCCTAGCAATAATACAACTACTGTTCCTTTTTTGACAATTCACTCGGATGTCTGGGGTCCGGCTTCGATCCCTACCCCGAGTGGTGCTAGATACTTTGTAACGTTTATTGATGAATGCACTAAGATGATCTGGGTCTCTCTTTTGAAACATAAATATGAAGTTCTTCATGCATTCAAAGAGTTATGTACCACTATCAAAACAGAATACAGGAAGGATATCCAGGTTTTACAGTCAGACAATGGTTGTGAGTATGTAAACCATGACATGAAACGTTTTTGTCTAGAAAACTCTATTCGGCACCAAACATCGTGTGCCGGAACCCCCCAACAAAATGGGGTGGCTGAACGCCGGAATCGACAAATTCTGGAAATTGTTCGTGCCTTTCTCTTTGATATGAATGTACCACGGAAATATTGGGGAGAGGCGGTCGGATCCGCTGCATATATTATGAATCGTACACCATCCCGGGTAATTGAGTTCAAAACTCCTCTTTAAAAGCTCCATGAAAGTGTCAATCAACCTCACCATAACAGTCTCGAGCCAAGAGTCTTTGGATGCACTGCCTATGTGCATCAAAGCAAAGGGAAACTGGAACCACGTTCTGTTCGGCGTGTCTTTGACGTGCACGCAGAGGTCGTCATGTGGTCAAAAATAAGAAATAACCTAACATTCACTAGTATAGTGGAGTCAGGGTCGATCCACAGGAGCTACGTGGTTAGCCTAGATGAGAGATTACCAACTAATAGTGTCACGGCTATAGTCGGAGGAACTAATTTCTATCTTTCTACCTTGAAACAATATTCAAACACCCAAGCCAAGCTTAGCTATGTCTAAATGACCTAGTTACTTTCTGAACTCAGAAGTGCATCTCTGAATCAGAAGCAATTGAAGGCATTCAAACTAGCAAAAACCAAGCAAGCATAAACTAGCTAATAACCAAAAGTTCTATGAGACAGTTAATAGCCAAGATTTAATGCTCAACCTAACCAAGCTAGCTACTGTTTTCAGCAAAGGAAAACAGTCCCAACCAAGGCACAAACAAAATCCAAACACAAGCAAACAAACCAAGCACAAACTAACATCCAAAATGCCGAAAAATCAAAGTTAACATTAACCGAATGATTTCATTCACTCAAAACCAATATTCAACATCAAATCAGTAACCAAAACTACTAAAAAACAGAACCCTAAGCTGAAGATCAATGGTTGTCACACCCAAAGATTCAACTCAAAGCTTACAAATGTTTAACTAAAATGAAATAAAATCTAAAACATGAAAATACCAAATGATAGCTTCTAAAATGGAATCCTCGAGTCAAAGAGCTTCTAGGTCGATGTTTACACCAGGTCTTTGCTAGGGTTTTCGGCTGGAAATGCCTCTATTTATAGTTGCAAATTTCCCGTGACCGCGCCGCGCATAAATGAAATCCGCGGCGTGCGTACTTATCCGTTCCCCGTTTTTTCGTCATTCAAATGTGTTCCACCGCCTTACGCCCGCGTCGCGCCGAAGATAAATCCGCGGCGCGCGCACGTCTTCTCTTGATTTTTCATTCTTTCCATACTTTTTCCTTTTGTACACCTTTAGTCCCTGTTTCTATTCTTTTTCTCCAGACAAGTCCTGGCACGAAAAGTGAGATTCCCATGCATATTTGATATAATTTGACCAAGAACAGGGCTCAACAACGCCTAAAATACTTGATATCACTAGGCGTTTTCAAACACCCCACACTTGTGCCTTGCTTGTCCCCAAGCAAGAGAGTTTTTAACAAATTATATAGAGAATCGAACAATTTTTGACTGTGTTTAGTTTCAAAGTTTATCGCTCTTCGAGTTAGAATGGAATAGTTCGTGAAAACATAATTGAGTTGTTCTTTGGAATTCATGGCTTTCTAAAGAACCCTTGATTACGAACTTTCTGTCCACAATGAAGTGTACTTACTCGTTCAGATTCTAAAGGCCATTAAGGAATTGTCCATGACTTTCGATGTTGTCCGTGTAGCGAGCTTTCAGAAATACCATCCCAGACCAGACGATCTTAGGTGGTAAGGTGCATAAGGCCCACCCATTTTAGACCTACCGGCTCGAACAACAAAGGTCACTGACTGACTTTTCCTTCCTAAATTCCAATCCTAAAACGGCTCAATCTTCTAAACTCGTAGAACTCAACTTATTTGACTAACTAATAGTATGATCACAAATAAATAGTATTTCTTGAAAAATACTAATGCTATCACAATCACAAACCATTCATTTCAAAATTGCAATTCATTAAAAATTTTGAAAAATATTGCTAAAAATTGAAAAATTGATCATTTCTGCAAAAATTTCAAAAATATCTCTTTCGACCGTCCATACCCCACACTTAAAACCGTACAACGTCCCCGTTGTACAAAAATTAAATTCAAGACAAGGGAGAAAGAGTTACCCCTTTTTGGACGATGGACTGCTTGGTGCTCAATATCACAGGTATAATGCGTACAAAAAGATTCCCGATTCATATGCTGGAGTTGTAGCGCTACAGTAGGACGCGCCGGTGGTCAAGACAAGTGGAGGGGGCACGGTGACCCCACACTTGTCTGAGACAACTCCTTCTTAATTTGGTATATCATGCACAACTTAACAAATAAATTAAAACACACATGACAAAAAAAATAATATATACAGATAGATGTGTCATAAGTTTATACATATATCCCAAAAAGAATAAAAAAGAAAAAGAGAAAAGAGAAAAAGGTACATCAATCACTACCAGGCGGCCTGGAGGGTTCGGCCTCATGATCGTGGGACCTGGCTGGGAATGGTCGGGGGTGCCTGCCCTGGGCCGATGTGGTATGGATAATTACCTCCCCGATCCACTCGAGCTGGTCCAAAACCATCGTGAGCTGACCCTCAATCCGCGTGACTCTGGCCTCCAGCCGGCTGAGGGCTGATGGATCGTCCTGCTGTGGCTGCGGCTGTGCAGGCTCTGGTGCTGCTGGCTCTGGCCTGCGGCATCTCCTGCCGGGCTGGGCGTATGCAGGCTGGGGTGCCTCAGGAGGCTCGATCGGGGCCCGGATGTACTGCCCCGGGCGCTGCAGCTCAATGAACCGCATCCTCTCCAACGTGCGTGCTGTAGTGCGCGATGGAGGCAGAGCAGTCAAAGAAGCTGCCACGGGGGCAGTAAGGATGCCATAGGAACGGGCCAGGCGAGTAATAAAATACCCCCTGGCGAGTGGACTGCTGGTGGAGGCTCCGGTAGAGTGAGTAGAGAGAGCGGTCGCAAGGGCGAAAGGGAGGTGGAGGAACCTGGATGGGTCGAGGAGGACCCAAAAAAATGTCACGTCGTCCCCCGACACCTTCTCGCCTCCCTCCCGCTGCATGATAGAGGTGGAGACGATCCGGTGCATGAGGCGGTGGAGCGGATCACGTAGGTGGCTCTCCCTCGAGGCCCCTGCCTCGTACCAGACGTTGGACAGCGGTGCCCAGACCTCCATGTTGGGAGCCCTGTCTGGCTCCCCCTGAATGCAGGACCCGAGGAACCGGGTGAAATATCGGTGCTGGAGGTCCGCGGCAGTGTAGATGCCTGTGCGCCTCCCAAACTCCCGGAGGTTGCACTCCCTGTGCTCACCTCCCAAGCGAAAACGTACGAACCTGGAACGCGGGTCTCCCGCCCTGGGAGCGAAATGGACCGTAGACAGGAACTCCAGGAGAAGCTCTGTGTAGACCACATCCTCGTCAGTGGCCATGATCCGGTCCCAACCTCTGCACGTGAATGACGCCTCCTCGTGGGTCCAGGTGCGATGTAAGAACGGCTCGATCGCACCCCAGAGCCATGCGTCTCTCAGAACATCTCGATCAATGACCGTCGCCTCTAACACCCGGCGACTCCTCAAAGCATCCCTCCGCGAGGTATACTCGACAGAACTGGCCAGCTCCGCGGGGAACTGGAGGAAAGCGTGCTCCATTCTGAACATCATCTGCAAAAAGAAAATATATCCACAAAACAAAAATTTTTGCAAAATCAGTCCTTTTTCTTCCCCACCGCACCGCGGCGCGGCCCAAGAGCAATGGCGCGGCGCGGCGCACGTCTATTTTGAAAACCCGGGATCAAATCCCCATTTTAACCTGCTATATCTTATTTTAATCATACCACAAGGTAGCCTAAGTGCCGACTAGCTCATCTAGGGTGTCCATTTGGCAAAACAAACACCCGATGGGCTAGCATTAGTGATTCTAAGTTTTTGAACTTTTTGGAATAAAACCCTAAAATTAACTACCTAATAACTAGTTTAAACAGCTGATAGATAGTTAAAAGAGCATACCTTGGTAGTAGAAACACAATAAGCAAGAAAAAATGCAAGAAATTTTTTATCACCAGAGCTCCGAGTCGTGTGATTTGAGTGGTGAGCCGCGGCTCACCGGATAAGGGCAAAAACCGTCTGATCGTTTCCCGCGGCACGCATTTCTCGTTTCCGCGACGCGCGTGTCGCCAAATCAACCCCTGCGCATCGGGTTGAGTTTCGAACCCGCGTCGCGCAATTCAAAAATCCGCGGCGCGGTCTTGAAGATTTCAAATCTTTTTCACACGACCCCACACTTGCTTCAGGCCACTAATACCTGCAAAGGATTGATGTATTTTCTAAATTAATCCTAAGAAATATAAAACCTACTTATGACACGATGGGTTGCCTCCCAACAAGCGCTAAGTTTAACGTCTTCAGCCAGACGTGCTGCTCCTAAGCTGACCCTTCTTCTTTTTCTTGGCCTCTTGATGACATTTGCTGATATTCTGGCATGAAATTATTAGCCATCATTGTCATAAGAGATGTGAGTTGGGTTATCCGATCACTCGCACCGCTGATCCATTGTTGTTGAGATTTCAAGAGCTCGAAAACATTCGCCTCTCGTTTTCTGGATTCTCTTTCATATTGCTGATGCCTTGCTTCCATTATCTCTATCATTTCTAGCAATTGTTCCTTGTCGATGGCGGATAACGGGTGATCTTTAGTTTCCTTTAAGATTTCCTCTATTCCTCCCTCTCTTGTACGTGTCCATATCTTTTCTTTGCTTCTGATTCCTGGCTCCATTAGTGTTTTCCTGTCTGCTGGTTTGCCATTTTCCTCTGAAGGTAATGATATCGGGTTCCCAAACATATTCAATCTTCTTTTCCTGGTCCGGAAGAAAATATCCATATCTCCAGTCTTGCAATCGATCACTGACCCAGCGGTAGCTAAAAATGGACGCCCCAAGATGAGCGCAGGCGCATCATCTGGGCTCTCGTACTCCATGACTAGAAAATCTACAGGATAGAAAAAATCCCCCACTTTGACTATGACATTGGTTAGCTTCCCCCTAGATACCTTAGTTGATTGGTCAGCCAGCTGCAGTACGACTTCCGCTGGCTCAATTTCTTCGTTCTTGTACTTGTCATATAAGTATCCTGGCAAGATGTTAACACTTGCTCCCAAATCTAAAAGAGTATTTCGAATAACCACGTCCCCTACAGTTGTAGTGATCAAAGGTGATCCGGGGTCCTTTTCCTTTTTAGGCAACGTTCCCAATAATGCTTCGCTAGCTCTCACAGTCAATCTCACCGTTTTTGGCGTAGGTGCTTTGCGTTTCCCATTCTGCTCACACATTTCTTGCAAAATCCTGGTGTCCTCGGGGGCATCCTTAAGCTCATCCCATAAGGGCTGATTCATTAAGGGTCTCGTTGATCTGGATGCTTCCTGTTTCTTCTTCTTTTCTTTCTTATTCTTCTTCTTCTGTTTGATCCCCGCTATCGTTGGTTGCTCTTCCTTTTGAACCTTTTTATCAATTTCTGGTTGAGTGCCATTTTCAACCGAAACTTCTCCTCCTTTACCTTCCTCGCTTTCTAGAGCCTTTCCTTCTTCCCCTGGTCTCACGTCACTCCCCACTTCGAACAAATCCTCCAGAGTGACCTTTCGCCATTCTGATTCAACAGTGTTGACTTGTTCCTTCCCTGGACGTTGATTATGCATAGGGTTGACTTCAGTAGCACTTGGCAGCTTGCCATTATCTCTCTTCTGCTGATCTGCAGCCATTTGACCTATTTGTCTTTCCATATTTGCGATAGCTTTTGCATTCGCTTGGGATTGTTGTTGAGTCGCAGTGACCATGTCATACATTTTTGCTATCATCTCTTCTTGGGTCCCTGGGGCATTGTTGGTAGCGTTGGTGGGCCCCCTGTTGTTGTTGTTTCCGTTATTTGCAGGTTGCTGGTTTCTAGGCTGACTATTTGATTGGTTCTGATAATTGTTCTGCCTGAAATTTTGTTGCTGTCCTTGGTTGTATGGCCTGTAGGGTCTTCCATTATTGTGTTGACCTTGACCCTGGCCGTAAACTTGATTAGCTTCCTGCATCTTAGGTCCTCCTTGACCTTCTTGTGATGAATTTGGCGGTCCATTTTGTAATGTTGCCATAAGCCTATCAAACTTTCTGTTCAATTCACTGATTTCCTTTTTCACTTCCTTTTTCCAATCAGCATCAACTCCTACTGCTGCCGCCGTACTTGTAGTCTTCCTGGTGGAGAAGTTCGCTTTGGAGCCATTACTCAATTGTTCCAAAAACCGCCAGGCTTCTTCTGGATCCTGCCACATAAATGTCCCACTGGAGGAGGCATTTATCATGGCCTGGTGTGTTTCGCTAACTCCCTCAAAGAATAACTTGACCAACTGCCATCTGGGAATCTCGTGATGCGGACAAGATCGTAGCAACTCCTTCAATCTGTCGAAGGCTTCATGAAAAGCTTCTCCAGGTTTTTGCTGGAAATCCTGGATGACCCTCCTGACTTCAGTTGTCTTGCTCGTTGGGTAAAATTCCTGCAGGAACTTTGCCTTGAGCTGATCCCACGTAGTAATACTGTTTGATGCCAACGATGTGAACCAATACTTGGCTTTATCATTAAGGGTGAACGGAAACAGTCTAAGCCTAAAAATATTTCTATTTGTGTTTCTGGGATTATTAGCATTAGCGATAGCTAAGAATTCATATAAATGGTTATAGGGATCATCCTGCTTATATCCTCTGAATTCTGGTAATATTCCTAATAACTGGGGTCTAATCTCTACTTGCGAATCTATGTTATCAGGAATATAGATCGGCGACGAATCATCATATTCCCGCGGTTGGAAATGTGATGCAACCGATTGCCGTCCCGGTTGTGCAAAATGTAAGGGTTGATCGGGGTTACCGTAAAGATGATCATTGTAGTCCCGCTGACGTGGTGGTTGGTATGATGGTGCTCGCCTGGGAGGTCCCCGACCTCGGTTCCATTGCGGTTGGGATGCCGGTGGCACCCATCCTTCATCTTCCTCGTCGTACACTTCCTCCGTCTCTGGGTATTGGTATTGCGGTTGAGGCGGTGGTTGAAAGTGTATAGGTTGTGTTGGTTGGTATGTAGGTTGAGGTTTAAAGAGGGCTGGTTGTGGTTGTGATGTTGGTGTATGCTGTCTAGGAGTTGGGGTGCCATCTCGGGTCGGCTCTCCCCAAGTCATAGCAGATGTAAAGGGATTAGTGGATTGAGGTTGAGAAGTGGGTGTAAATGGCGGGATGGAAGGCGGAGTGCATGATGGTATGGGTGCAGGGGCTGAAACTGCACCACCAGAAGCACTCGAGCTTCCAAACTGAAATTCCGAAAGTGGAGGGATAGAAAACCTCCCAGTTGCCTCCCCTGATGGATCCTGGGCAACACTGACCGGACTACTGCTAACTTGACTATAATTCATGATGTTCAAACGCCTGCGGGCACGGAGTTTGCGCGCAGTACGCTCAATTTCAGAATCAAACTGCAATGAGGATGCTTGCTCTCCCCTGCGGGTACGCATGCACTAGTGCAACACGCCCACAAGCTATGCAGTTATCTCGGCCATAAACCTTATAGCGGTCACCTAGCGAGATTTGATTTAGCGTTTATCGCGGTGGTATAGCGGTGGTATAGCGGGGTTTTTTTTGTTACTTTTAGACTATTAATACTACGTAGAATTAATATCACAAAAAGTTGCATAAAAATGTCACATAAAACATAGATAGTATTCTAATATGAAAAGATAGTATTCTAATATGAAAAGTGTCAACGTGTCAAACATAAATCTAATCGCAATCCATGGGTTCGGCATCCGAGTCAACATCGTTTAATGCATTCACATCTTCCGAAAAGTAAATCTCGGCAAATCTCGGCAAATCTCGGACATTATCTCGGCAAATCTCGGCAAATCTCGGCAAATCTCGGCGAGATTCTCGCTGGCGAGATTACTGAGCGAGATTTTGATTTTTATCTCGGCCTAAGCCCGAGAAACGCTATCTCGGCGCTATCTCGGCGCTATCTCCCGAGATTGACTGCATAGCCCACAAGAATCAAAACCAAAATGAAAATTACTCAAAAATGAAATTTCAAAAAGCAAGAAATAAGTTCCTACTACTCACCTATTCTAAGCTCACAGCTCCCCGGCAACGGCGCCAAAATTTGACGTGCACGCAGAGGTCGTCATGCGGTCAAAAATAAGAAATAACCTAACATTCACTAGTATAGTGGAGTCAGGGTCGATCCACAGGAGCTACGTGGTTAGCCTAGATGAGAGATTACCAACTAATAGTGTCACGGCTATAGTCGGAGGAACTAATTTCTATCTTTCTACCTTGAAACAATATTCAAACACCCAATCCAAGCTTAGCTATGTCTAAATGACCTAGTTACTTTCTGAACTCAGAAGTGCATCTCTGAATCAGAAGCAATTGAAGGCATTCAAACTAGCAAAAACCAAGCAAGCATAAACTAGCTAATAACCAAAAGTTCTATGAGACAGTTAATAGCCAAGATTTAATGCTCAACCTAACCAAGCTAGCTACTGTTTTCAGCAAAGGAAAACAGTCCCAACCAAGGCACAAACAAAATCCAAACACAAGCAAACAAACCAAGCACAAACTAACATCCAAAATGCCGAAAAATCAAAGTTAACATTAACCGAATGATTTCATTCACTCAAAACCAATATTCAACATCAAATCAGTAACCAAAACTACTAAAAAACAGAACCCTAAGCTGAAGATCAATGGTTGTCACACCCAAAGATTCAACTCAAAGCTTACAAATGTTTAACTAAAATGAAATAAAATCTAAAACATGAAAATACCAAATGATAGCTTCTAAAATGGAATCCTCGAGTCAAAGAGCTTCTAGGTCGATGTTTACACCAGGTCTTTGCTAGGGTTTTCGGCTGGAAATGCCTCTATTTATAGTTGCAAATTTCCCGTGACCGCGCCGCGCATAAATGAAATCCGCGGCGCGCGTACTTATCCGTTCCCCGTTTTTTCGTCATTCAAATGTGTTCCACCGCCTTACGCCCGCGTCGCGCAGAAGATAAATCCGCGGCGCGCGTACGTCTTCTCTTGATTTTTCATTCTTTCCATACTTTTTCCTTTTGTACACCTTTAGTCCCTGTTTCTGTTCTTTTTCTCCAGACAAGTCCTGGCACGAAAAGTGAGAATACCCATGCATATTTGATATAATTTGACCAAGAACAGGGCTCAACAACGCCTAAAATACTTGATATCACTTGGCGTTGTCAGTCTTCATGGGATACGGTGACTTCAAAAAGGGGTATAGATGCTATGACCCGGCTGAAAACCGGATGTATGTAACGCGAGATGTGTCATTTCATGAAACCATAAAATATTTTGGTTATGCGGCTCCCCTTCAGGGGGAGAGACAAAGTGAAGCTGAACCTCATAACTATGAATCGAATAGTATCCCGGATAAGACGTCGTTTGCAAGCCCAGATGAGTCTCCTCCTGAATACAACTATAATGAAGATATGTTCTTTGGAACTACTGGCAAAGGCGGAGACGAAGATGAAGACGAAAATGCCACCGAATTCCAACCTACTCCCACCCCGGATACCACCGAACCGCCGTCAACCACAAGAAATAATGAGGCGGTCAACGTTACGAACGAAGGAGAGGAGACACAAGAAGACACTAACGACTTGTCTAACTCTAATGTGCAGGTTACAAATGATGACACGGATCGGAGATACCCTATAAGAAGCAATAGAGGAGTACCAAAAAAACAGTATGTGCCGAATCTGGATGCAAAAGGAAGATATCCTATAAACAACTATGTATCCAGCCACCGTCTTGCAAGCTCTCATGCGATGCTAGTGGATAAACTAGCAAGTGTTTCCATACCAAACGATACACGAGAAGCCGTCAAAGATGAGAGATGGAAGAAAGAAATGAATGAAGAGATGGAGGCACTACAAAAGAACGCAACATGGGAGTTAGTGAAGCTTCCTAGTGGAAAGAAAACCGTAGGGTGCAGATGGATATACACGGTTAAACTCAACGCAGAAGGCGTCATAGACAGGTTTAAAGCGAGACTTGTGGCGAAAGGGTACACACAAAAGCATGGCATAGATTACGGTGACACGTTCGCTCCGGTAGCAAAGATGAACACCATTAGAGTCCTAATTTCCATTGCTGCTAACGAAGATTGGCCACTAAAACAATTTGACGTTAAAAATGCTTTCCTAAACGGGTATCTAGAAGAAGAGGTGTATATGGATCCGCCACTAGGCATTGAATGTAATGGGAAGGTATGCAAACTGAAAAAGGCACTATACAGACTGAAGCAGTCACCACGAGCATGGTTTGGGAGATTCTCAAGCTTCATGAAAAAAATCGGGTATAAACAAAGCGATGCAGATCACACATTGTTTGTAAAATCGAACAATGGAAAACTAACAGCACTAATTGTGTACGTCGATGACATGGTCGTAACTGGGAATGATGAAGACGAGATGAAGAAGCTTCAAACAGTTTTGGCCACCGAGTTTGAGTTAAAAGACCTGGGGCACCTGAAGTATTTCTTAGGGATTGAAGTTGCCAGATCTAAGACTGGAATTGCAATGTGTCAAAGAAAATATGTACTTGATCTATTAACCGAGACCGGTATGTTGGACTGTAAGCCCTCAGATACCCCGATTGAGACAAATCATAGATTGATGATATTACCTGACCAGGTTCCTGCCAATAAAGATAGGTATCAAAAACTAGTTGGTAAACTTATGTATTTATCACACACGAGACCCGACATTGCATAATGAAGGCAGTATACAGAATTTTAAGATACCTAAAATCATCACCTGGAAAAGGACTATTTTTTGGCAAGAATCAAGGTCATCAAGTTGTTGGATACACGGATGCAGATTGGGCAGGAGATCGAACAGATGGAAAATCCACCTTAGGATACTTTACATTCGTGGGGGGAAACTTAGTCACTTGGAGAAGCAAGAAACAAAAGGTGGTGTCCAGGTCAAGTGCAGAGGCTGAGTTTAGAGGAATGGTTCATGGAGTTTGTGAACTATTATGGATTAAACGAATTCTCAGAGATCTGGGAATTCCCTTGAAGTCCCCGATGCTTCTTCACTGTGATAATGAATCGGCTGTTAAAATTGCAAACAACCCTGTCCAACATGACAGAACTAAACATGTTGAAGTTGACCGACATTTCATAAAGGATCATCTCGAAAGAAAGACTGTGGAGCTTCCTCATGTGGCATCCGAAGATCAATTAGCAGACATGTTGACTAAAGCTGTTTGTGGGAGAGTGTTTCATTGCTCTCTTGTCAAGCTGGGAATGAAGGACATACATTCTCCACCTTGAGGGGGAGTGTAGACGAGATCAATGAAGATAAGAAGAAATTTAAATGTAAATATTATCTAGATCCTAGAAGTTAGGCTAGAGATTTAAAAGTTTGTTGTATCCCTACCATGTACCTGTGAATGAAAGTAATAAGAGGAAAATCATTCCTAAATCTCGTATTATCTCTTTCTACATTAAATCTGTATAGCCCTTAGATTGTGAGTGGTCTAAGTTGAGCAAAAACCGGTCAAAGTGATCCAAGTCCTGGTTTTCCGTACCAATCATGTATACGTACCGGTCTCACATTACCACATCCGGTCCGGTCTCCAAAACAAACGTTACTAATCGGTCGAGTCTCGTTCAGTATTGTTTCAATACCATATAACACCCCTATGTCAACTAACATGATAACTTTTCGGACAATATTAGCAACTAACTTGATTTTGTATGTGGATTACATAAAATGATTAAGGAATACGATAATTTGATTTTGTATGTGGATTACATAAAATGATTAAGGAATACGATAATTTTACATTCAAAGGTAATAGACATTACATAGTAATGATAAAGTTGCATAAGTATGCCAAGTATTTGTAATTTGTCCGATTTTTAGTAATAAATGGAGATGGCAAACAACAGACAGGAACTTTAAGAGAATAAAAGACAAAACTAAATAATCCAATCAATGATTAGTTCGTCCAATTATAAACATAGATAATTTTAAAGAACTAAATATTTGTCTTTTTCATCAAATTGTTTAGGATTGTTTCCAACAGTATTTTTCAAATAAATGCCGCAATTCGAGAAAATAAAATCAGACTTGGATAATTCAATAACCAATTGATAACAACATTTTAATTTCACAATATTTGATTAAAATAATTCTAAAGTTTGAAATTCATAGTAAATAGGTTGAGCCCGTGCTACGCACGGGTTGGATTGGATCTTAGGGTGCCTTATGCATTTTAAACAATACATTTTTATCAGCCATCCGTTTGTGTAATACATGCTCTTGTCTGACTTCCCCCATAATGTTGCATGTTTTTTGCCACCTGAAACTTGAACAAACCCATCAACTTATTCGACACAGGAAAGAATATTAAGTTGAAACATTTTACAAATTTGCCCTCATTTGTTTTTCTTCTATTCCCCAAGTGTGCTATCATTTTCTCAAATATATTTTGAACATCATTATCCATGTCACAAATAATGGAAAAAGAAATGATATTACCTCACAAATTTTAGGATCCAAAGCATTAACCATGTCTATCAACACATCTGCTATTCTTTTGAATTCTTAAGACAAGCTGCATCAAGCAACAAATCAGACTTACATCGAGAAAGAGAAAAATAAATGTCTGGGGGAGAGAATGAAAATAGCCTTACAGTGAAGTGAGGGTACATAAGAAGAACATGATAGCCTTTTTCTTTCAAAAGCTATGGTTACCAGGTAAGTTTCAAAAAACAAAAATGGGAATATTTTCACATTTCATTTTATTATAAGTATGATCTTTATTTTTCATATAAAGGATGCACTTGGGACAAAAAGCCTTCCAGGTGTGTAATTGTTAACGAAGATTGCAAGAATACAATCCTTTCCAGTGAGAGCCCTTTCTCTATTGTAAAATATTTCATCCTTGGTTACATATACTAAGTAGCAACTATTGGAAGCTCTGTAATGTCGTGACCAAAAACTTTAAGACTCCCTGCACTTGCTACATTTGATCTGCACAGCAAAACTAAGTGGCATTATGATATATCTACCTTTATGTTTTAGAAAACTGCAAGCATGGTCCCTGAAATCTGTAATGTGTTGCAATTGTGGTCCTAAATGGATGGTTTCCTAAAATCATTGGTGGAAATTGCTTTGTTTTTTTTTTTTTGCTGAAAATTGATTATGGTTATGTATATATTGTTGGAATCCTAAGTCACGGGGACCACACACAATGTTAATGGGAAACAAATGGTAGTGGATACCACCTTCTCCATTATAGCTAGGAACCTGTTGTGTTCTTTATGTGTATAAATAGTCTAGCAATTGATAGAAATAGGCAAGACACAGAGATATGTATTTACAGTGAATCGGGTTTTTTTGAGTGAGATTTCCCGATTGTTAATCAAAGAGTTGTTTTGGTTAATTGTGTTTATACAATTGTGATCTTGAATTGGTATCAGAGCTAAGATCAGAAGGCTGTGAAATCAAATTCATACCTTTCATCATGTCGGATGGAGGAGTTGGAAGAAACGAGCTGCAGCGAGTGTTGCTCACTCAGTCGACCGGTGGCGGTGGCGGATCGAAAACCGAAGGGGGGTGGAGCGATGCCATACTTGTCCGATCGGTTGTCGTATGTGGTGGATCGGTTGTTACCGGTAGTGGATCGGTTGTTGGCAGCGGTGGTTCGGTCGGGAACGCCGGTTACTCGAGTGGAGGCAGCGGCGGAGGATCGAATAGTGGCGGCTGCGGATTGAATCGAGAAGACGGAGGAGGCGGGAGGATCTCCGAAACCGATCAAGAAAGAAGAAGTACCGAGAGGGTGAAGGAGGATACCGGAGATGGCACGAACTCGAGGGCCATGCTAGTCCGAACCGATGGCGGCAGCGTAGGATCGAACGGCGGCGAAGGATCCAGTGTCGGCGGTAGTGGTTCGATCGGAGCTGGCGGTTCGAGAAGTGAAGAGGCCGGATGGAATACCGATCGGGAAAGAAGAAACAGTCGGCGGCGGAGGATCGACCGGAGCTTACGGATCGCAAGGTGGAGGCGGCGGGAGGTCTTCCGATTGCGACAGAAGCAGATCCGGCGGTGGCAGCTCGATTTCCGGTGGAGGATCCGGATCGCAAGGAGGAGGCGGCGGGGGGAGTTCCTCCGAGTCCGAGAGAAGCAGAAAGGGGAAGACATCGGCTTGGGGAGAAATAACGAAGGGGAAGGAAACCGATGGCAGGAATGGGGAAGAAACCAATCTGCGCCTAATTTTAATCAAACCGGGTCAGGAGATGGAGGGTTCGGGTCAGGCGGATCCGGATCCGGGTCCTCTCATGGATCTCAGCCCAAATCAAGTGGATCTTAGTCCAAAATAAGCCCAATTCATTTAAAAAACAGCCCAGAAATTCAGCCTAATTAAAATTCAAGCCCAAACCGAAACCCGAAAAAAAAGATCCGTAAAAAATCACGAAGACTCTCTAGAAGGACTTAGAGATTCGGGGGTGATTGTTGGAATCCTAAGTCACGGGGACCACACACAATGTTAATGGGAAACAAATGGTAGTGGATACCACCTTCTCCATTATAGCTAGGAACCTGTTGTGTTCTTTATGTGTATAAATAGTCTAGCAATTGATAGAAATAGGCAAGACACAGAGATATGTATTTACAGTGAATCGGGTTTTTTTGAGTGAGATTTCCCGATTGTTAATCAAAGAGTTGTTTTGGTTAATTGTGTTTATACAATTGTGATCTTGATATATCATATTAATATGTATTATTTTTTGAGTTCTTTTAATTTTCATTTTAATTGCTAAATGAGTTTGTAGAAATGATCAAACAATGGATCTTGAGTTTCATCACAATAGTGAGATGTTTGCCTTCTGCAAATGGTGATCAAATTCCTTTGACAACATGCTTGTATATCCTGTAGGTTCTGATATAGTTCTCAGGTGAGAGATACATTTGACAATAGAAATAATTACACAGCAGAAGAAGCACCAAAATAGAGAAGTTGTTACTCTTTCAGTCGCGCAACAAAGAAGGCGATGAATCATGTGATCTCCCTGATTCAACATCATGGGAATCATGTTGAATCAGGGAGATCACATGTTCCCATGATGTTGAATCAGGGAGATCACATGATTCAACATCTGATCCCCATCCACAGTAAACACAGATAACGAAGCATACGTGAGGTGGCGGGAGGAGAATAAAGAAAGAGATGGCGGAACGGTGAAGCAGACAGGAGGTGGTGAAGCAGAAACGCGGGAACGTGGCAGCCGAGAATAAGACAAAAGGAAGCACCCCGTTAAAAATCCCAAAACCTCCCCTACCCCCCAAAATCTTCTAGAAACTGTCTTGTAATTCATCTATATAGTAATAATCGGCCATTATCAAATATTTAAACCAAACATTATGCCAAATAAAAAATCACTTAAAATGCCCATGCTATCACCCATTTAAACGACATAATCCTGTATATTTTACATGTTTTTTGGTTATACAATTGATAAAAGAAAATAATCAATAAACTATAATTTTGCATAATCAATTAATTCATATTATTTTCATAGTTTCAATTGATTCATATTATTTTCATAGTTTCAATCATATGGCCTCTAACAATTGACATTAATAATATTTTATTTTTTTATTTTTTTATTTACAACGGCAAATATAATCTAAAGTAAATTATAGTTTTGGTCTGTTGGAACTCAAATGTTCTTTTATTCAATACTCAAACTGAAATACAAGAAAAGAACAACTCTCGCTAACTATCTAAACACTCTCTTCTATGTTTTTTGTGGTGCATTACAATGGATGTTAGAACATCTATTTATAGTGATGGTAGTATGCCTAATTTCTACAATAGCTGCAACCTAAAAATGAGTTCATATGAGAAATTCAACAAAGTTAGGTGTGGTTGGTGGTGTAGGTGTGGTTGGTGAGTCAAGTTTGTGTTTACATGTGTTTACACTCACATTCTCCCCCTTAAACCAAAATTGGCTTGAGATTCGTTACACCGATCATGTTGCGCATTCCATGCCATCCCCGACTACAGAATAATCGACAAGTGCTTTGTCTTTATCTTTCTTGAGTTTCCATTTTGCATCCTTGGAACAAGTTGTTGGAATGCAATCTCTCACACTGAACTCCCCCGAAATCCTTTTAGCATAAGTCGTTTTCTTTAGTGACACGTCTTCCTTCTTTTGCATCACTTTACGAAAGTCGATACCTCGATTTTTGGAACGTTGGAGAAAACTGGCAGCTGCTTTTTCGGTCCAAGTCCATCTTTTTCGCTTACCAAAGAACCCTTCTCGTCTTATCCGTGGCTTCCTTTTCCGTGCGTCGAAAAACTGGTGTCCTTTTTCACATTTTCAACTTCAACATAAAATTCTTCCTCACTCGGATCATCTAATTTCTTTAGATGTGAACCTAGAATTTTATCATGCTCCAAATAACCATTAATTTTCATGGTATAATAATTGGTATACGGACGTCGTTGATGCCACAACCAACCTGGATCATCTTGGGATGATAAAAGACACATTTTTCGTCTCGTCTTTAAAAGTGTCTTATAGAGTCGGTTACGGGTTCTTTTTACTTTAAAAAGTAAAGTATTACTATTGTCAAATACCCGTAAAATATCACCATCCATGTCGACTCGATTCCCGTCTTCGGTTAGTTGTCCAAGACTTATAATATTCTTTTTAAGTCTAGGAATGTAATATAACCCGTCACGTTCTCATCTAACTCATGGAACTTTGAACGATCTCCGGTCATATGATTGCTAGGACCGTTGTCAAGGTACCATTCCTCGGAATCAACTTGACTTTCTTCGGATGCACGGATATCAACGCCGTTCTTCTCTTTTAGCGGCACCATACCTGGTGTACCTTCTTGCGAGATCGCCATCATTAAAATAGGCTCTTCATCTTCATTGGTTTAGGTGAGGTTCACCTCCACACCTTGTTTCTTGTTTGGACACTCTGATGCATAATGACCATATTCCTCGCAAGTAAAACATTTTATTTTACTTTTTTTCCTTTCGAGGACGATTGTAGTCATTCCGGTTTGCATCATACTCATGACCATCTCCTCGGCCATGCCCACGACCTCGACCGCGTCCTTGGCCTTGGTTTCCACTTTCCCTTGAAGTGTTTGACTAGTCTCCCTCGTCGGTTTGCTTAGATTGAGATGCCCACTTGGCATGTGTAAGCAATAGAGAAAGTCCTTCTTCCCGTTCTTCATACCCTCGAAGTCGCTCTTCGTGGGTCTTGAGACGGCCTACAACCTCTTCGATCGTCATGTTTTTCATGTCTCCAAATTGCTCGATAGATGTTACGATTTGTATAAATCGCATTGGGACGGCTCGAAGAAACTTCTTCACCACCGTATTCTCCTCGATCTTTTCACCGAGAGATCGAATACCGGTCACAATAGTGTTCAATCTCATGGCGAAATCATCTATCGACTCACCATTGTTCATTCGGATCACCTCGAATTCACTTCTCAACGTTTGTACTTTAGCCTCCTTTAACCGATCAGCTCCCATATGCATCATCTTAAGCGTTTCCCATGCTTCTTTAGCCGTGTCCTTCTCGGCCAACATAAGAAGTACGTCCTCTGGAATCGTTTGGTAAATGGCCGCAAGCGCCATCCTATCTGTTCGTTCATCTACTCTTGCATTTTGAATTGCATCCCACACTCCTTGTGCTTGCAAATTCACTCGCATTTTTATAGCCCACACCGCGTAGTTTGATTTCGTAAGCAACGGATAGTGTAACGTAACACTACTATCCCTCCCGGTCCTTTGAACACTTTCAATTTCGGGTTGAGAAAACGACGAGCTTGGTGTAGTCATTCTTGACATATATTATCTTGAGATTTTTCAAAAATAATGGGGAGCTACGAGTAATTTATGAAAATTACAAGGGCCAAAATGTAATTTTTAGAATTTTAGGGGCTGGTTCGAAACTTTTTGAAGTATAGGGGCTATTCTGAAGTTTTTCTGAAAAATAGGGACCAACCTGAAATGTTTCGGAAATACAGGGACCAAAACGTAACTTTTCAAAACTTCAGGGACCAAATTGCAGTTTTCTGAAACCTGCTACAGTGTCGCTACAGTGAACTGCTACAGTGTCGTCTTCTCCGGCGAGATCTCCGGCGAATTGGTTTTTCCGGCAACTGTTCCGGCGAACTTTGACCAGCCGTTTGAGGATGATCCGGGTGTCGAAAAATTCTGAAAAATATATATTCGAAATCCTGAGAACGAGACATTTCCAATGGTGCTCTCGAAAATCGATTTTGAGACAGAAAATTTTTGACCAAAAAACCCGAGGGTGTTTAGAAAGTTGCCCCGGGAGCTTAACCAAGCTCTAATACCACTTGTTGGAACTCAAATGTTCTTTTATTCAATACTCAAACTGAAATACAAGAAAAGAACAACTTTCGCTAACTATTTAAACACTCTCTTCTATGTTTTTTGTGGTGCATTACAATGGATGTTAGAACATCTATTTATAGTGATGGTAGTATGCCTAATTTCTACAATAGCTGCAACCTAAAAATGAGTTCATATGGGAAATTCAACAAAGTTAGGTGTGGTTGGTGGTGTAGGTGTGGTTGGTGAGTCAAGTTTGTGTTTACATGTGTTTACGCTCACATGGTCCCTTTGGTTTGCATGAAATTGCGTATTAGTCCAATTTATGTAAATCTAACATTCTTGTCCATATAGTATGCATTTTCTTACCGTTTTGATCCATCCTCCATATCAAAAAACCTTATTCCCATCTTTATTTCTTTATTTCTTTCTTTCTCTCTCTCTCTCTCTCTCTCCACATCCAGATCTGCGTTTGTGACTTTGTTCATCATAACTCAAAACGCATTCAATAAAACACACACACAATCAAGTCAACCATGTATACTAACTCAACACAAAACGCATTGAAGAACCGTTGTCTAAGCAAAACAAGCAGCAACACCTGCCCCCAAAGCTATAAAACGACCAAACCACCAAGCAGCCCGCAAACACCATCTCTGGAATAAGAACAGGGGGTAACCAAAACTAACTAGAGCAAGCAATTGAATCCCATATCAAAGTAGGGGCCAAACTGTCCAAAACCCAAATATGGAAAAACCATCTCAAGGCCTAAATAAACAGAGAAAACCATCCCAGATTAATAGGACGCTTGTGATTATGGTGCTTCTCATGAAGAAAGGCTGTTGGAACAAAGGTGTTGGCGTGGAGAAAATGACGATGGTGGGTTAAATTCTGTCGCATAGACCTTCGCTTCAAGTCTTTGATGTGGGTGTTCTTATCTCCTCCAAAAGCTCCAAATATCTCGACCCAAATCATCTATATATTTCAAATATTCCCTTGATATATGCTTATCTCTCCCCTTCTTATTATTGTAAGAGTACAGTTATAGAAGCCTGGAGTACAAACAATATGTTTGCTGTTAACACGTTCCACAATTAACTCACCTGATCAATCCCATAACGTTATTTTCGATGGCATTTATACATAATCATCTAAACATCATCAAGAAAGGAAAAGGGGGGGGGGGGGTAGTGGGGGTGGGGTGAGGTGGGTTTTTTTAATTATTATAATAAGTAAAAGGTTAAAAGAAATAAAAAATAAAAGGGCAATAAGGTCTTTTTATATGGATGAGGGACCAAAACCGTAAGAAAATGCATACCACAGGGACAAGAATGTGAGATTTTCAAAAGTAGGACTAATCCGCAATTTTGTGCAAACCACAGGGACCAAAACTGTAATTAACTCTATAATCTACTTATTAACCAAACATAAATCCACATATATCCTTTAAGGGACTTGAATCATTGATTTTGCTTAATATAATTATTTAAGTTAGTTTTTATGATTAAATTACACAGATATTTATATAATTGGGTGTACATGATAACGGAAGTACTATTTTTTAATGTAATAAAAAAGGTTAATGCTTTAGTAGGGTAATATTGTTTTGTTATCACCAAACCCTTCTTAATAATAGTAATTGAATACTAATTAGATATTATTTACCCCTTGTAATGTTTATTTAAATATTATTTATACCTTTGAAATATTTATTCAATTATTTTATGAATTCTTTTAATAAAATTTTAGTTAATCTATTTATGAATTTTAATTATTCATAAATAATTAAATGTACCCCCTTATATCCTTAAATAGGTAGCCCAGATTCGTGAGTGTTACATGTGATCAACTTCTGATGTATAGTATTTGTCAATGTAATACGATAAAATGTAGGGGCCATCTTTTGATATTTGTTGATTTAGTATGATAATGGTAATGTGAACAACTTTTGATGCACTTTATTCTCTTGTTCACTTATTTGTGGGAATTACCAATGTGGATGCTTATTTCTCTTGTTCACTTGTTTGTTGGAATGATTATTTGTCTGTTGGAACGGGATCAACATTACTTCATCTACCTTATCTAAAATACCAGTGTATTTTAACCAAACATGTTAGCAATACAAATATATTTTAACCAAACTTGTTTACAATACCAATATATTTTAACCAAACTTTTTTGTAATACCATTGTATTATAACCAAACCTGTTTGTAATATCAATGTACTTTAGTGAAACTTGTGTGTTACCAATCTTCTTTAACCAATGTTGTTTGTAATAGCAATGTACTTTAACAAACTTTTTTTTTGTAATAGCAATGTACTTTAACAAAACTTATTTGTAATAGCAATGCATTTACCCAAACCTATTTATAATACCAATTTACTTTAACCAAATTTCTTCATTTCATTACAATATATGATTACATCAAAGTTAATTTCAAAGGATTACAAAAGAGTACATCAATTATGAAGATCCTAATTTAAAAACATGTTAACAATGTATATAACAAACAATACAACCAACAAAAATGAATAAATATGAGGGTTCTTCTTCATTTTACACACCTGTTTTCTAAGGCCCAACACCTCTTGTTTAGTGCCTTCAATATCATCCTTTATCAATGTCTTTGGTTCTTGATAAATCCATTCCCAATAGTTGTATTTTATCTTTCGATTCTTCATTATACAAACAATTTGTAACAAATTCAAAAACAAAAAAAATTCCAAAATAGAAAAATGTGAAAACAAAAAACCACAGATGATTGAATTAGGGGACACTCTAAAGTCTAAACTTTCTTCCAACATTTTCTTCGATCCCAGAAATTCGGATTCGAACTGGGAGGCGGTAGTCGTAAAGTATTTCATTGTATGTGTCTGATCGGGGAGAAATTTGAAGCACCCAAAATCATTGGTGTTGGAGAAGCTTCAAGTTAGGTTAAATCTTTTATACCTTCAACATCATGGAACAAGCTAACAGTTTAAGTTAAAATGTGCCGCTTATAATGTCAACTCAGCAAAAACCCACACCAACCGGCCATAAGGGTATTTTTTTTAAGTGTTATAAAAAGTTCAATGGTAATATAAGGAGAAAAACAATGGAGGCCAAATATATCCAAAAATAAAAAAATTTCATCCTAACAAGTCATTAACCCTAATAGAAAACATTTTTCAATGAAAAATGTCTAAGATATGTTTTGATAAACCAAAAAAAAAAAAAAAATTATGAATAACGAATAGAAAAACATTGAAAGATAGCATACGATATAAAGTATTGAATATTCTAGAAATGATTATTATTGGAATCAAAAGGTTGGTCAATATTTAATTTACGAGGGAAGGTACAAAATCAAAGGTGGGCTAATCATCGAAAAGATAACCTACTCGAGAGTTTCAACGTTTTTCTTTTATAAAAAGATTAACCAAAATGGAAATGATTTTTTACTTTATTTTATTCTATATACTTATTTATAATTTAATTTACAAACTATACCTATTAAAAGCGATTTTGTTTTCTAAAAAAACTTGATAGTTACAATAAATAAACAAAAGAAAAACTGCTAAAAGAATATTGTATTTTACTTGTGTTATTACTACGGATAACGTATTTTGTTTGTAACACATAATAACGAAACAAACAATCTATGTATTTATTTATTCATAACTTATTTTTGTTTTTTTATTGGCAGTAACACAATGTAATACAGACTTATAATGTATAAAATTGTTATATCATGTATTGTTATTTTCATAAATAAAAAATCTAAGTACATTACAAATTTGATAAAATAATGCAATATATTTTTATAAGACCCATGTAACATACAACTATTATCGGGAAATAAATAGCAAATTATTGGGTATAAGAGTAAAACTTGTAAAATGCTTATAAATACAATTATCTGATTTATTATGCAATATAAATACTTTGTTTTCGTGAATTAGTAAGATGCATACATACATATTTTTCACTTTTGGGACGTTTGAATCCCACTAAATACCTGATAAAACTTATTTTTAAAATTCTATTTCAAAGCTCCGATCGTTACCGAAAGAGTTTTCTATTTATAATTCTTTTCCTGGAGTCTACATCTATTTGAAATTGATTAAAAAACCTTTTCTGTGTCATGTCGTTATTATAGTACCACGATCAACTTTTTTTGTAAACGAATATTATTTAACCTTTCACAATCAAATAAATAAAGACATTATATTCTAATGAAAGATATTAAATGTATATACACACATTATGTATACAAAATTGCAGAAATATAATCACATCGACTACGAGGATATAAAAAAGATCAGCTGTATAGTTCAAAAGCTCATTGACGACAAAGAAATAATATAATGTTTATGTTTTTTAACATCTAATATTAGTTATATTTTTGTGATATCTTTCATATAGCCTATTTGAAAACAATATTAATCCTAAACTACATCAATTGTCTCAAACGAGATAGAACCATCAACCCCTTAGGGATGAATATCTTTCCCAACTCCTTGTACCGCTTGAGTTTAAATTTTTTGGTAGGAAATCCTAGATAATCTAAACAATTTACAACTTAGAAAACACGTATCAATAGCTGGGGATTTCCAAAAAGAATCATCAAAACATAAGGAACGCATAATGTATGATAATCCGAAGGCACATCAATAAAGCTCCACATGCGTCTCTCCACATTGGGTGTCTTTAACAACAAGAAACTCTAACCAGTGTTATTTAAGAGACACATCAAAATAATATGCTAAGATGGGAAGTCTAGTAGACACATCAGTGTTATGACTCCATAAATATTAGATAGATAATATATGATTTGAAATAGAAAATAAGTACATCATTTGTGACATAACTTGTACTTCATTCTATAAAACTTGACTACCTTGCATTGAATAAGTTATCACAAATAAAAAAGCCCATGAATGCGGTCCACCAACTGGTCCAACCCCAAGGTAATCCTTAGATATCAGCTGCAACCCAGAGGCGAATTTGTGTTGTATTAAAGAATGCTTAAAAATTTCACAAATGAAATATGGTGACATCCAGTAAGATAGCGTGCACGAATGTTTAGATGCAACTTTAGATGCTATTATGGAAGATCTTGGAAACTTTTTTTTTTTTTTTTTTCCAGTTTTAGTAGACGAGTCATGTGATGTGTCTTGTAAAGAACATTTGGCATTCGTGTTGTGGTTTGTTAATAAAAAAGGTGAAGTTGTAGAATTGTTTGGTGGCCTTAGAAATGTTACTTACACTTTGGCTTTGTCACTAAAGGCTACCATTTATGATATGCTCTCAGAGTGGAATTTGAGTACTTCTAGGATCAGAGGGCAAGGCTATGATGGTGCTAGTAACATGAGTGGTGCATTCAACAAGTTGATGACTTTGATTATGAATGGAACAAAATCTGCATACTTTGTTCATTGTTTTGCTCACCAGTTACATTTAGCCTAGTGTATATTGCAAAGAATCACACGAAGGTTAATGAATTGTTTGATGTTGTTTCTCGACTGTTAAATCTTATTGGATCTTTGTACAAACAACAAGATAATTTAAGAAAAAAAAACTAGCAACTAAAGTTATGGAAGCATCGGCTAAAGGTTTGCTTTATATTAAATTGAGTATTTAATCATTTGCAACTATTTTTAGTAATTTTATGCTAATGAACTTTTTATATGGTATATTTTAGGTGACCTTGAGAGTGGTACTAGTTTGAAAAGAAGTCGTTATTAAACGGCCATATGATACTCGATGGGGGTTCTCATGATGCATCGTTGTTAAATATCTAGACCATATATGCTTCCATTTGTGATGTGCTTGAAGACCTTGGTTAATATGATAGTGATTGTGATCGTAAAGCTGAAGCAATCTACATCTTAAAGTCATTAAAGTCATTTGATTTTGTGTTTTTTGTACACTTTATTGTTGATATATTAGGAGTCACAGGTCATTTGAAATAAGACTACAATGAAAAGATCAGGATATCATAAAGTCCATGAATCAAGTAAGTAGCTCTAAAATAAATTCAAGAAATTAGAGATATATGAAAGGAACCACTTTTAAGGAAGGTTACTTTGTTTTGTGATAAAAATGAAATTCAATTCATGGATATGGAAGATGCGTATTATAATGGAATCAGTTATTGAAAAGGTTCACAAGTTAGTAATGTGTGTTACTACTAACTACCAAGTTTATTTATTTATTTATTGTGCTTTTCGTTAGTTAGTAATATATAAAATATTATTTTTATATTAAGGTTGACAACTTGCACCACTATCAAGTTGATGTATTTAGTGTGGTGATTGGGTTGAAAATAGTGTCCAAGATCATAACTATTGATAATATTTCTAAAAATAGCAGGGTACTTTTGGATTGCCCTTAAGATTCAGTTGAGCAATTAAATGACAAAAAGAAATGTGAGAAATTTGTTTATTAATTTGTCATTTTATGATAAATTAATTAGAAGCTAATTTAGAATTAATTAGAATTAATTATTTATAGAGACTAGATGGTAATTAATTAAATGAGTTTAATTAATTGTAACAGTCCAGGGGAAATAACAAAAGGGGTGTAGCTTTAGAACCAAGCTACTAGTTGGCTACAAAAAGGGAGCTAGGCTGAAACCCTAATCACTCCTTTCTAACCCTAGATGAGTTTAATTAATTGTAACAGTCCAGGGGAAATAGCAAAAGGGGTGTAGCTTTAGAACCAAGCTACTAGTTGGCTACAAAAAGGGAGTTAGGTTGAAACCCTAATCACTCCTTTCTAACCCTATTGTGTCGTCACCCTCTCCCACCCCCCCCCTTTTTTGGCGAAAACAACCAAACCCTAATTACGATTTTAATTTTTGGCTTCTAACTTCAAGGAAGTGCTGTCAAAATTGCTCTCTGGTGTTCGAGGGATTCTGGTTTGGATCTTTTGCATCCAATCAAAGTGGCAAGAACAAGATCACAAGCAATGAGATCTTTGGCTAACAAAGAGGTATGTTTTTTTTATCCTTCTTGTATTTGTAATATTAGTATGAACATAAGATCATTCTAGGTTTTAGTTTGAACATTTGACTAGTATCTTAATATGCTTCCGCTGCCATAGGATTATGGTAGTGTGTTCAAAACCTTTTAATGGTATCAGCACCCGAGTTCATAGTTATTTGCACTATTAGATCCAATTTGATTAGTGTAAAATCTTGTTTGCATGATATGTTTTTTGATTTTAGGGTTTTAATAGGTGCCTTTTGCGAAAAATTTAAGGCCTTTGTCATAACCTTGAACATAGATTTGGAAACTAGGATTTACAACTCTAACTTGTCTAGCAAGTTTCCAAACTTGTTTTGGCAATAACCTTGAACCTAACTTGCTTAGCAAGTTTCCAAATTGGAAACTATGATCCGATAAAGTTTAAGGGCCTTTTTAATTTTCATAATTCAAATAATATAAAATATCAAGTTTTAAAGTTTCTTAGGCATTTCGTATTTTTTCGAAAGCTTAAATAACTAAAATAGGATAAAAAATAGACCAGCTTAAATACACAATAGTAACACTATATAAAATGTTGATGTAAAATCATTTTACCATCAACCGATCACTCAAAATCCACCAAATATTTAATACAAAATAACATATAACGACTAACCTAAACTATTGCAATCTATTATAATTTAACAGAGTGATACTATTCTCACAAAAACAATAAGAGAATATACCATAATTCAATTCTGAAGTTGCTATCTATAAAGTTGATGAGGAATTTTTTCATTAATCTAAATTGGACAAACGGAATTTTAGTTTGTAACACCCCGGTTTTAATTTTCATGATTTTAAATTGGCATTGGGCAATGTAAACTTTTTAGTTTGTCCATTAAGAAGTCCACTGGGTTACTAAATAGTTAATTAATAGGCCCATTTCACATTTAATTGAGCTTAGCACACTTCTTGAAATTCTAGATGGGCTGATTGAACATAGATGACGTAGAGGTGCACACCACAATCGGTTTTTTTAAAACGTGTGAAATGGTTTTTGTTCTAACCCGTTCTTTTATAACGGGTTTAATTAAAACCCAATTAACCTTCGGTTAGGCTTAGGGGTGTGCGGGACGCGGAAGGTCCACGTGGTGCCACCTCAGCAAGGAGGACGCGGCAAACAACGCCCCCTCCACCCCCCCCCCCCCCTTCTTGCGTTCTACGTTAGCTGCGTCTCGAGGACGCCTTCCCTTTCACGCCTGAAGACGGTAGTGAGTTTGAAAATCTAGCAGTTGGGAATAAAAAAAACAATTTTTTTAAACACTATATATATACATCTCATTTTTACACACACAAATCACATATTACATCTCATTTTACACACACAAACAAACATATTTTACAACAAAAAATGGATAACGATCCCAACACCCCGCCGTCAAACCCAAACCCGTTTCGTGGGGAATATAATTTAAATTATTCGCCGAATTGCACTTTTACGAGCTTGCTTACGGGTTCGTCTCAACCGCAATACCTGTTTCCATATCCACTATCACCGAACCAATTTCAATACCCGCCACAACCTTACCAATACCCACCTTTCCAACAACCATTTCTATCACAACCGCCCGTGCAATCGCCACCAATTCCATCACCACCGCCACAAGCATCATCCGAAGAGGTCGTGATGGAAACACAACCGCCCGCGTCTTCCTTAAAAAAGAAAAAAATAATAGTTCGCGTAACAAGACACGGAACGCGCAAGACTCGAGGTTCCGTGGACGCAAGACGAAGAGGTTCAATTGGTCAAACCGTGGCTCGCTATTTCCTCGGATTCCGCAAAAGGAAATAGCCAAAGTTTCAAAGGGTTGTGGGAACGTATTTTACACCATTATCACGAGGCGATGTGTCGTGGGGCTTACCGTAACAACGACGAGATTACCGAAAAGTGGCGGAAACTTCGTCGTGATTGTACCAAGTTCAACGGAATATTCAACAACTTGGTCAACATTTGCCGAAGCGGCGAAAACGAGTTCCAATCGAACAATACGCTCGAGTAGTTGGAAAACCGTTTACGCATTTGAAAACTTGGGAGATGATGCGAAACGGTCCAAAATGGCTACTAACTCCCGGTTCCCCCCGCTCGAGCTCGGGATCCAAACGTGGGAGGGTCCCGGAATCCAACGACGACCTTTCCGACGCTCGAGACGCAATCGACCTCGATGACAAAGCCACAACCTTACCAATACCCACCTTTCCAACAACCGTTTCTATCACAACCGCCTGTGCAATCGCCACCGATTCCATCGCCACCGCCACAAGCATCACCTAAAGAGGTCGTGATGGAAACACAACCGCCCGCGTCTTCCTTAAAAAAGAAAAAATAATAATAGTTCGCGTAACAAGACACGGAACGCGCAAGACTCGAGGTTCCGTGGACGCAAGACGAAGAGGTTCAATTGGTCAAACTGTGGCTCGCTATTTCCTCGGATTCGGCAAAAGGAAATAGCCAAAGTTTCAAAGGGTTGTGGGAACGTATTTTACACCATTATCACGAGGCGATGGGTCGTGGGCTTACCGTAACAACGACGAGATTATAGGGAAGTGGCGAAAACTTCGTCGTGATTGTACCAAGTTCAACGGAATATTCAACAACTTGGTCAACATTCGCCGAAGCGGCGAAAACGAGTTCCAAATTTTCAACACGACGATCAAACAATACGCTCGAGTAGTTGGAAAACCGTTTACGCATTTGAAAACTTGGGAGATGATGTGAAATGGTCCAAAATGGCTACTAACTCCCGGTTCCCACCGCTCGAGCTCGGGATCCAAACGTGGGAGGATCCCGGAATCCAACGACGACCTTTCCGACGCTCGAGACGCGATCGACCTCGATGACAACGCGGAACCACAAAACGAGATGCCTCTACCTACCCGCCCGATTGGTCGCGAACGAACGAAACGAGCCGCCTCCGGCTCATCTTTGAAAGACGAAGTCGTCGAGAAGGTCGATGCTCTCGTTGAACAATTCTACCGCCAAAACAAAATTCAAGAATCGCGGTTGGATTTTGCGGTGATGAGCAAATCCGGGAGCGAAGAAGACCTCGAAGCAATCAAAGCGATGAGCGAAAAAATTCGCAAAAAATATTTAAAGTAGTTTTTTTTAATTTAGGAAATGTTTAATTTTTTTAATGTTTTTTTAATTTAATGTAATGTCGTTTTATTTTAATTTGAATATTATGGTTTTTAATTAATTTTTAATGTTTGATTTTAATTATAAAAAACGTAAAATAAAAATATGATGTGGAAAATAAAACGGAAGTCATGCTGTCTTGCATTTCCTGGGGTGTGTCTTGGGGTTCTCCTGGTGACGTGGCGCTGACGTGGTGACTGTCTTGGGAAGTCCTGGAACTATTGCACACCTGATAGCCTTAGTATGTGGTTTTTTAAAATCTTGGAAACCAGTTTTCTGGATCAATATTTTTCGAACCGTTTTTAAACCGATAGAAACGGTACTTCGGGTTTTTTTGTAACCATTAAAAAACGGGTATTTTTAAATGTAGCGGCTAATTTGGTGATTTTAAGCTCTTTTTGATTTTTGAAGCTGTTGATTCATTTGGTTTCAACACCCTGCAAAAAAATCTTTTCAATTATCGACTTTTTCATGAAATTCAAACATGAAATGACATCCTTGCAAGCTTTCACTTCAACTTCCATCGATACTAACTCCTCAGTTTTGAAAATTTATACGAACGACGATATATTGAAAATTAAACCGACATCCAGAAACCTAGATGTTTGGTGTAATTTCGATTATTGTATTATGAAATACTTAAAAAAGAATGCTCGGTACAATTGATATGAGAAGTTTTATGGAGTCACAAGCAACTCTAATTTGAAGACTCATGAAGATAGTTCATGCGAAGCAGGTCAACAAGGCAATATCGATATGATGCAAACTACTATCGGCACAAGTGATGGTTTATTTATTTATAACAAGGATGTGATACGACAAGTATTTGTCAAGTTTGTTATCCAATAAGCACCTCCATTCGACCACTTCGACAACCCTTGGCATAGGGAAATAATCAAAACAAAACTTCAATCACGATACGCTGTAAGTCATACTGCTCTTAGACACAATTTAGACTTTGGAACAAGTGAAATTTGAAATAATTATAGGCTTTCAAAACTACAATAATTCATCGTAGCTTACTTGTTACATTTGGACGACCGCACATGGAAATGTCAATTCCTACTTAGCCGTTTATTTGCATTGGTTCCAACCCGAAACTTGGTAATGATGAAATGGATACATTTAAATTATTTGATTATATTTATACCGGTACAAATTTAAGAAAATTTTACATGACATTATGGTCCAATATAGACTTATAGATAATGTTTTTTTTCAATTCCACTCGGTAACAATTCAAACAATACAAACGCCATCAACCGATTAAAACCTATTTTAGATGATTATTTGTTTTCATAACATATGTGTTGCATATATTATTAATATAACTATCTAAGCTATGCTAAAAGTTATGATGAATTAAGCTTAAAATTTAGAGGTTTATTATCTAGGATGCCACTAGACCAATGGGAAAACGTGCGTTAAGGCCATCAAAAAACACAAATATAGGGTCTTTATTTTAATTCATCATTGGACTGGTTTTCAGTTCAAGAGTCCCCTATTGTGTATTTTGATGCCCCTATCTTCAAAGGCAGAAGAAAAACATCATATTTGAATGATTTAGAAATGAATATCAGAAAAAGGATTGACGGATGGAATGCCAGGTTTCTCTCTTTTGGTGGTAAGCTCACTATCTTAAAATCAGTCCTTTCCCCTATTCCTATACATACCTTGGCAGTGCGGTCTTCCCCGGATTTCTAAGATGAAAAGTGTTATGGCTAATTTATTATGGGATTCCAATGGTGAATTATAATTTATGGTTCAAGTAAAGAAATGCAATCAAATTATCATTATTTTTGTCACCAATGCAATGATCATTGTTTAGGCCCAAACTATGACAATAATACTAGGTAGAATTCTATTTGTACTATATTTAAAAGTATTTTACAAAAAAAATCATTATGCTACATTCTTTTAATTAAATACTTGTGGAAAACACTCAAATGTTTTAATCTCCGATTTGGATGGGTAACTACTCCAAGAATTGACCAATTTTCTAATGGGTTTTATGCAAACAATGAGCTTAAATCTTAAGTTCATATGCACCCTAATAAGGATCTATGTTTTTCTCAATTGAACGTATAACTAAGCCAAATCAAAACTCATAAAAAGAATTCAAACCTTTGTTGACCTTGGAAGCTAGCACCACAAGTGTCGTGCCTCTAATGGCTCACACCCAGAACTTAGCAAGCAAGAAACTCCTCTTATGAGAGTTGGCGTGAATATGAGGGGTGGAGGGAGCCTCTATTTATAGTCCCAAACTGATAAGTCATAAGACATATAACTGCTTTATTTGAATTCCTCATATGATAAGGCTTTTATCACATAATTCAATCTACTTATCATTGCCATAAATAGCTCCAATACCCATATATGGGTTTCGAAATCCACAAGGCTCCAAGCCTGGAATTCCGTCCAACCCATTAGGTAACCCTAATTGTCTGTTGTTCAACTATTGAATAATTACAATTCAGCCCCTACACTTTTAATTAATCTAATTAATCCCAAAATTAATTCTAATTATTTTTTGATTAATTATTAATTAAATACAATGATTTCTAATTAATATATTATTCTCGTAATATATTAATTCTCTCTCTCTCTCTATATATGTTATCTTGTCCTCTGCTAGTTATGAGGGCAACCCAAAAGGACTATGCTACCATCAATTCAAGTGTATTCCTAAATTATAGTTATGGCTTAGAAATCTAATCCAACAGTCTCCCACTTGGATAAGTCTATAACTATAATTCCATATAGTTCTAAATTGACCAGCAAATTGTAGCTTCCAAAGCCGCTGCCGAACTTTGACCCAGTCAGTTACGTGTCCTTAGATAAGTGATCGTATGATCCTCCGTTCTACAATATATCATTCGGACTTGAGACATAGATTAGAATCAATCTCAGTCCGATACTATGTTTCCCGATTCCTGATTTGTGATGATATAAGACTTCTAATTGAACACATCAATTTAGTCCTGGCTGGCCCTGCACTATAAGTCATCACCAAATCACCGAGGGGCGCATAGATATCGCTTTTTCTCTTAGGGCAAAAGGAACGAATAAAGTTCGACTCATATTCTTGTGTCTTTTACTCATCAAATCACGTACAACAATACGTTTTATAACATCGAGTTACCGATGCGTTTACGCATTATCAATGCACAACCGGCTTGTAAATTTTAACTCATATGTCTCCGTTTCAAGACCATAAGATATTATCGTCTCAGAATTACTCGTGATATAATCCATGAAGTAATTCCCTGAGTGCGGGTTGGTCAAATACTCAAATCTCCAATTCTAAGTACTCATGAACATTACAACAACTCTATTGCTATGTCTAACTGCTTAGACAGTCTACAATTCAATTCATGACAGTCTTAATTCACTACTTACTTCTGAAAGTATGAGCGACTGTGGACTTTTGAATAATCAAATTATTCGGGAAGTAAAACGTGCAAAATTGAAAGACAATAATGAACTATTGACAAATGGCAGTAAACACTACTCATAAATAATTCTCCATTATTTAATCACCATATGTCAATTACATCTACCTTGTTACAAGTTTCAAAATATCTATCTAATTACTAAAACAAATATCATCTCTCAAGTCAATGCGCCTAGCATGCTGATAGTGCTTCACCTTGCTTAGACCCTTTGTCAGGGGATCTACAGGATTGTCTTCAGATGATACCCTCTTTCCAATGAGGTGACCTTCTTCTACTCTATGTCTGATGTAATGGTACTTTCTGTCGATATGCGTGGACTTTCCATGATCTCGCGGTTCCTTGGTTAAGGCAACCGCTCCTTCATTATCGCAGAACTGTTCCATTTGCTCCTGAATAGTCGGGACTACTCCAAGGTCACCGACGAAATTCTTCAGCCAAGCCGCTTCCTTAGAGGCTTCACTTGCAGCTATGTGCTCTGATTCACAAGTTGAACCAGTCACCGTTTCTTGCTTGGAACTTTTCCATGTAACCGCTACCATTTAACGGGAACACCCAGCCCGACTGAGACCGAAAGTTGTCTCTATCTGTCTATGGCATCAATCTATCCACTTACTCTCAAGGTATCACTGCCACCAAGGACTAGGACCACGTCTTTTGTCCTCCACCGATACTTGAGTATGTTCTTGACCGCTGTCCAATGTGCCTTTCCCGGATTTCCCTGATAGTGACTGACCATGCTCAAGGCAAAGGCCACGTCAGGGCGGGCACATGTCATACTCAATTTGGCATTACTTTGGATTGGTAGCTGTCATTTCTTGGAATTTTCCATACTGAACCTTTTTAGTACCTTGTCCAAGTACACACTTTGACTGAGTCCAATCAGTCTCTTCTTTCTATCTCTCAATATTCTTATCACGAGAATATAGGCAGCTTCTCTGTAACACCCGACTTATTAACCAAAAACACCCCCAAAAATTTTTGTTTTTCAAACCAAACATTTTACATTTTAAAACATAAGAATGGGGTTTTAGTTAATACAATACGAGTACAAGTGTATCACGAAGTACAATACATAAATATTATACATTCTTCAAGCCGGGTATTACTTCAATGCTAAGTCCTCAGTCACGGACTTTATCTTTTCCCTTAGCAGGGTCACGCTCACCTGCAGGGACATATCAAACAAACCGTGAGCTACAAGCCCAATGAGTAATCAAGTCAAATACAACATGTATAAGAATAAAATTCTCTATACAAAATCAATTTAGCATTATCAGACAATATAAAATCATATATGGCTCACGGGTTATCCCGCTGTTGCCTAGACTCACGGCTCCGTTCTTGCCATCGCAACGGCTCACGGCTTATCCGGTCTTGTCTATATAGGTTTGACTCACAGCTCCGTTCTTGTCGATTATAGACTCACGGCTTATCTGGTATTGTCGCACCATTTAAAAATCGACTGACTCACAGCTCCGTTCTTGTCTATAGTAGACTCACGGCTTATCTGGTATTGTCATGTCATTATTGTTGACTCACAGCTCCGTTCTTGTCTCTATTAGACTCACAGCTTATCTGGTATTGTCATAC
This sequence comes from Cichorium intybus, assembly GCA_023525715.1. Lineage (NCBI taxonomy): Eukaryota > Viridiplantae > Streptophyta > Magnoliopsida > Asterales > Asteraceae > Cichorium > Cichorium intybus. The sequence continues at coordinate 50,047,299 of CM042016.1, read as the reverse complement.
AATAGATCATGGAATTTACTGTTTTTGTCCCCAAAATTATTTCCAATTGCAGCTGCCCATTTTACACATATCACATCGGATAATAGTGAGATTACTCACCTGAAGGTTTGCTACAGCTAGCGTTCGTTGTCCCTTGCCTTGAAATAAAATCCGTAGGATTTTGTCCCGTACCTATAATTCCATTTATTTCCACAATGATTATAGGTTAATAACCAATCCAATTAACTCTAATACACTAGAGTTCAATAAAATAATGTTATAAACAATGCCTAGTTAATAAACTTTCCGTTTACTAACTTTATGTGAATTTTACTATTCACCGAGGCATTCGGTTCGGTCTACAGTGCCCCCGAGGGGTCGGAAACTCAATCTAAAAATTTTCCCAAACTTTTCAGACCATAATACACCTATGGTCCAAATTTGAGCTTAATCGGACAAGCAACGCAAAAGTTAGCGTTTCAAAGTTCCTGCCTGGCCACTGCCTTGGAGGCGCTCTGCGCCAGGGTCAGGGCGCCCTGCGCCTGGGCGCGCCACGCCTGTCTCCTGGGCGCACCGCGCCTGACGCCTGGGCAGGCCCCCTGGCCAGTCGCGATTTTTGCACTGTAGCTTGCAGATTTCGTCCCTTAAGTCCTAAATTTCGTTTTTAGTTGTTTGGGGTTTGTTCCTAGGCTAAAACCTTACATTTTAACAAGGTTTTTAACCCCCAAAACACCCTAAATCAATCACACAAAGAATTAGGGTTCTTATTTCTAACAACCCCAAATCTTCAATTTCATCAAATATAACATCCTACTTTCATTTGATTGAGTTATTTCTTTGTTATAAGGACTTAATGGAAGTATCTAACCAATTTGAACACACAAACACAACTGAATTTACAGTTTTTGAGTTTTACCCAACTCACCAAGAACAACTATCAAGAACTTGGAAATTTACCTCAAATTCTTCCAATTATGCCCTTTTAAGCCAAGGATTACAATCCAAGCTTCAAATCTTCAAGAAAACCTTCCAAACTTCTGCAGAATTTCAGCCAAGACTTGTTCCCGTAACTCCAAATTTCTGCACACAAGTCTTGCTTATATACTTCCAGAAATTGCACTTTGGTCCTTGAATTTGCATATTTCAAAGTTTTGCCACAAATAACACATTTTATGACAAATGATCAACTTTTATAACATTTTAAGTCCAAGACTTAAAATATTATTACATAACAAGTCCTTTTCTGTCCAAATGACCAAATTACCCTTTTAGGTAAAATGACCATTTTGCCCTTTTATTATAATTATATAATAAATACAAGTTTTGGCGTTACAAATTCTCCCCTCCTTTAAGAGATTTCGTCCCCGAAATCATACAAAAAGTTGAGGATATTTTTCTCTCATCTCACTTTCGGTCTCCCACGTCATGTCGGAACCTTTATGATGACGCCAAAGGACTTTCACCATACTAATCTTCTTGTTTCTGAGCTGTCTTGTCTTGCGGTCTAACACCCGCTCAGGTTGCTCCGGATATCTCAGCTTTTCATCCACCTCGATTTCAGCGAGAGGTACTTGTTGAGATTTATCAAACAACGTCTTCCTCAAATGGGACACATGGAATACATCATGTATACCATGAAGTTCATCAGGTAACTCCAATCGATACGCCACGGCTCCAACTCTTTGGGATATTCGGAAAGGTCCAATGAAGCGAGGACTCAACTTTCCTTTCTTCCCAAAACGAATCAAGCCTTTCCAAGGGGATACTTTGAGCATTACCATATCTCCCACTTGGAACTCTATCGGTTTCACCCGTCTGTCTGCGTACTGCTTCTGTCTATTCTGAGCTACCTTCAAGTTTTCACGTATCAGTTTGATCTTTTCTTCAGTCTGGGCAACAATTTCGGGTCCAGCCAACGGCTTTTCCCCAACTTCAGTCCAGCAAGTCGGCGTACGACACGGTGCTCCATATAAGGCTTCATACGGGGCCATCTGAATGCTGGAATGATAGCTGTTATTGTACGCGAATTCCACTAAAGGCAAATGATCTTCCCAGCTTCCACCGAAGTCAATGACACAAGTTCTCAACATATCTTCCAAAGTTCGGATCGTTCTTTCACTTTGGCCATCAGTCTGCGGGTGATATGCGGTACTCATAAGTACTTTCGTACCCAGTTGCTCTTGAAGACTTTGCCAAAAATGGGAAGTAAATCTGCTGTCTCTGTCCGACACAATCGATGCTGGTACTCCATGCCGACAAAATACTTCATCAATGTAGATTTTCGCCAGTTGATCTACTCTGTACTTTTCCTTATATGGTATAAATTGTGCCGATTTGGTCAATCGATCCACAATCACCCATATAGAATCATAACCTCGCGGTGTCCGCGGCAACTTTGTTACAAAATCCATGGTAATATGGTCCCATTTCTTCTCTGGAATCGGCAATGGCTGTATTTCCCCATATGGTTTCTGATGGTTTGACTTAACTTGCAAACAAGTCAAACATTTTTCTACATATCTTCCAATGTCCCTTTGCATTCCAGGCCACCAATACATCGGTTTTAACGTCCGATACATCTTGGTACTGCCCGGATGAACTGCATATCGGCTATAATGGCTATCTTCTAGAAGTAAATTCCGCGCTTCTCCTTGTTTTGGGACCCATATTCGGCCTCTGAAGGTCTTCAAATTCTGAACATTTTCTTCCAGATGCTTCAAGTATCCTACCATTCTTTCACTTTTTACATTCTCCGGCTTACACGCTTCCTCTTGTGCCAAACGAATCAATCCTGGTAACCGGCTCACTACACCCATACACGCGGATGTAACTTTCAGAGGAGCTTCTTTTCGGCTTAGAGCATCTGCCACTACATTTGCCTTGCCAGGGTGGTACTGAATTTCACAATCAAAATCTTTCAACAGGTCCATCCATCTTTGCTGTCTCATGCTGAGCTCTTTCTGGTCAAAAAGATACTTCAGGCTCTTATGATCAGTGTAAATAACAAACTTTACACCATATAAATAATGTCTCCACAACTTCAACGCTAGAACCACCGCAGCTAATTCCAGATCATGGACGGGATACTTCTTTTCGGCATCTTTTAATTGGCGGGACGCATAAGCTATGACTCGACCTTTCTGCATCAGAACACACCCAAGACCAATTCTAGAAGCATCGCTGTAGATCACATACTCTTCTCCGCTTTGTGGTAGTACTAACACCGGCGCTTCACATAAAGCTTGTTTCAACTTCTGGAATGCTTCTTGTTGCTCTTTAGCCCAAGTAAATTTTTCACCTTTCTTAGTCAACTTGGTCAACGGGACAGCTATCGAGGAGAAGTTTTCAACAAATCTTCTGTAATAGCCTGCCAAACCAAGAAAACTTCTTACTTCAGTGGGACTTCTAGGCGGTTCCCATTTCATCACGGCTTCAATCTTTGCTGGATCTACTTTCACCCCTTCAGCATTGATTACATGGCCAAGGAATTGGACTTCTCTTAACCAGAACTCACACTTGGAGAATTTAGCATACAGCTTTTCGCGGCGAAGCAACTCCAATACTTGTCGCAGATGCACTTCATTTTCGGCCTGGCTTCGCGAGTACACCAAGATGTCATCTATAAACACTATCACCGAGGTATCAAGGAACGGTCGGCACACCCGATTCATAAGATCCATGAATACGGCTGGAGCATTGGTTAACCCAAAAGGCATCACCAAAAACTCGTAATGACCGTATCTCGTTCGGAATGCCGTCTTCGGAATATCTGACTCCCTTATCTTCAACTGGTGGTATCCTGACCTCAGATCAATCTTGGAAAAGTAGGACGCGCCTTGTAGTTGGTCAAACAAGTCGTCTATTCTGGGTAGCGGGTACTTGTTCTTCACCGTGATTTTGTTTAGTTCCCGATAGTCAATACACATACGCATTGACCCATCCTTTTTCTTGACAAACAGAATAGGGGCTCCCCAAGGCGATGTACTCGGTCTGATAAAACCCCTGTCTAACAATTCTTCCAGTTGCTTCCGCAGTTCCACCATCTCTGAAGGTGCTAAACGGTATGGAGCTCGAGCAACAGGAGCAGCTCCCGGAATCAGTTCAATCGTGAACTCAACCTGTCGATCTGGTGGCAACCCTGGAAGTTCATCTGGAAACACATCTGGGAACTCATTCACCACATTCACATTTGCTACTCCCACTTTAATCGGTTGAGCCACCGTCACATAAGCTAGATAGGACATCCCTCCTTTACTGACACAGCTTCGGGCTTGAGCAAAAGAGATGACTGGCATTCTCAACCGAGGTCGTTCACCCTGAATCTTTATCCATTTTCCATCCGGCGATAATACCGTGATGTTTTTATTTCTACAATCCATGTTAGCATAATTTGTCGCTAACCAATCCATTCCCACAATTACACCAAACTCGTTGGTAGTCATCGGCTTCAAATCTATAGGGAAAACGGTCCCGTAGATTTTAAGCTGACAACCTTCCATATGTTCAGAAACCCAGACATATCGGCCGTCTGCTATAGCTACTTCTAAGCTTTCATTCATCGGGGTTAAAGGTACATTCAGGCGAGGCAATAAAGATTCCGATACAAAACAGTGAGTCGCCCCCGGATCAAATATAACATATACAGGTATAGTATTGAGAGTAAAGATACCTGTAATCACATCCGTCTTCTCACGGGCTTCTTCCACAGTCATCTGAAAAGCTCGTGAGGCTATCGGTCGTCCCCTGTTCTTCGGCTCTTCTTTCTTTCCCACTTGATCTTCCCTAGGTCTTTCACTGTATACTCCAGATTTCAGTTGGGGACAGTTCGGACGAATGTGATCCGTAGCTCCACATTGGTAACATCTTCGCTCCGCCCGACATTCCCGTGTAGAATGACCCGTCTTTCCACAATTTCGGCAGCTAACTGGCCCAGTATCACCGCGACAACTGCCCGTGTGCCTTTTTCTGCATTTTTCGCACCACCTCCCTTCATCTCTCTGGCCTTTTCCCCTAGACCCGGATTGTTGTGACTTTTTCTGAGGCGTCCAAACTTGATCTTCCGCCTTTCGTTTCGTTTCCAAGACTTTCTTTTCATCTTCCTGTCTCTTCAGTTCTGTTTCTCGTTCCGTGGCTCGATCCACCACTTGTCGAAAATTAGTTAATTTCAACGGTTGTACAACTTCTCTAATTCGGGTTGTCAACCCCCGAACATATTTGTCAATCTTTCTCTTTTCAGTGTAAATGTGGTGCTCCGCAAACCTAGCTTTCTCCAGAAAGCTAAGGGTATATTCCTGTACAGATCGGGAACCCTGTTCCAAATGCAGGAATTCATCTTCCAACTTCTGCATAGCTACCTCCGAGCAATATTCTTCATTGAACTTTGTCTTGAATTGCTCCCAAAGTATCGATTGGGACGAATCAAGATCTAGTGATCTGTAATAGGTTTGCCACCAATGTAGTGCGCCACTTGTAAGTTGGTTCGTGGCAAATTCCACTTTATCTTCATCCGAACACTTGCTTACTCGGAACACCTTTTCCATATGCATGATCCATTCCATAGCTTTGACTGGATCATCTGTCCCCGAAAATTCCTTTGGTTTACAACCAAGGAAAGATTTATACGTACACCCGACTTTCCTTGCAGAGGCTTCTCCACCTTGTGTTTCCTTTACTGCCCGGGCTCGACTTTCTCCCTGACTTTCATTTTCTGGCTGCCCATCATGAACACTTTTTGCAGCCTCCTCAGTAGGCTCCGGATTTGCACTTGGGTTAGGATTGCCACTCGGGTGAGGGTTGTTTGATAACACAGGCATCATCTGCCTAACCACTTCTTCCACAATGGCTCGTATATCAGGTGGATTTTGTCCCACCGGTTCCCTTGCTGGTGCTCTTCGCCCAACAGAGCCTCGTGACCTAGCTGGTCCGCTTCTTGCAGTTCCACGTGACCTAGCTGGTCCGCTTCTTGCAGTTCCACGTGAATTCACACCAGTAGGATTGCTTCGTGTATTTCTCATACTTCAAGATTTCAACAAACCGTTAGATTACATATATAATAACAAACTTATATATATCTAACAGTCCATTATCTGTGTTTCTCTCAAGGTTTAAGTCCAGGGATCTAATCTAAGACACCTAGTTCACTTAAACCTCGGCTCTGATACCAACTTGTAACACCCGACTTATTAACCAAAAACACCCCTAAAAATTTTTGTTTTTCAAACCAAACATTTTACATTTTAAAACATAAGAATGGGGTTTTAGTTAATACAATACGAGTACAAGTGTATCACGAAGTACAATACATAAATATTATACATTCTTCAAGCCGGGTATTACTTCAATGCTAAGTCCTCAGTCACGGACTTTATCTTTTCCCTTAGCAGGGTCACGCTCACCTGCAGGGACATATCAAACAAACCGTGAGCTACAAGCCCAATGAGTAATCAAGTCAAATACAACATGTATAAGAATAAAATTCTCTATACAAAATCAATTTAGCATTATCAGACAATATAAAATCATATATGGCTCACGGGTTATCCCGCTGTTGCCTAGACTCACGGCTCCGTTCTTGCCATCGCAACGGCTCACGGCTTATCCGGTCTTGTCTATATAGGTTTGACTCATAGCTCCGTTCTTGTCGATTATAGACTCACGGCTTATCTGGTATTGTCGCACCATTTAAAAATCGACTGACTCACAGCTCCGTTCTTGTCTATAGTAGACTCACGGCTTATCTGGTATTGTCATGTCATTATTGTTGACTCACAGCTCCGTTCTTGTCTCTATTAGACTCACAGCTTATCTGGTATTGTCATACAATAGATCATGGAATTTACTGTTTTTGTCCCCAAAATTATTTCCAATTGCAGCTGCCCATTTTACACATATCACATCGGATAATAGTGAGATTACTCACCTGAAGGTTTGCTACAGCTAGCGTTCGTTGTCCCTTGCCTTGAAATAAAATCCGTAGGATTTTGTCCCGTACCTATAATTCCATTTATTTCCACAATGATTATAGGTTAATAACCAATCCAATTAACTCTAATACACTAGAGTTCAATAAAATAATGTTATAAACAATGCCTAGTTAATAAACTTTCCGTTTACTAACTTTATGTGAATTTTACTATTCACCGAGGCATTCGGTTCGGTCTACAGTGCCCCCGAGGGGTCGGAAACTCAATCTAAAAATTTTCCCAAACTTTTCAGACCATAATACACCTATGGTCCAAATTTGAGCTTAATCGGACAAGCAACGCAAAAGTTAACGTTTCAAAGTTCCTGCCTGGCCACTGCCTTGGAGGCGCTCTGCGCCAGGGTCAGGGCGCACTGCGCCTGGGCGCGCCACGCCTGTCTCCTGGGCGCACCGCGCCTGACGCCTGGGCAGGCCCCCTGGCCAGTCGCGATTTTTGCACTGTAGCTTGCAGATTTCGTCCCTTAAGTCCTAAATTTCGTTTTTAGTTGTTTGGGGTTTGTTCCTAGGCTAAAACCTTACATTTTAACAAGGTTTTTAACCCCCAAAACACCCTAAATCAATCACACAAAGAATTAGGGTTCTTATTTCTAACAACCCCAAATCTTCAATTTCATCAAATATAACATCCTACTTTCATTTGATTGAGTTATTTCTTTGTTATAAGGACTTAATGGAAGTATCTAACCAATTTGAACACACAAACACAACTGAATTTACAGTTTTTGAGTTTTACCCAACTCACCAAGAACAACTATCAAGAACTTGGAAATTTACCTCAAATTCTTCCAATTATGCCCTTTTAAGCCAAGGATTACAATCCAAGCTTCAAATCTTCAAGAAAACCTTCCAAACTTCTGCAGAATTTCAGCCAAGACTTGTTCCCGTAACTCCAAATTTCTGCACACAAGTCTTGCTTATATACTTCCAGAAATTGCACTTTGGTCCTTGAATTTGCATATTTCAAAGTTTTGCCACAAATAACACATTTTATGACAAATGATCAACTTTTATAACATTTTAAGTCCAAGACTTAAAATATTATTACATAACAAGTCCTTTTCTGTCCAAATGACCAAATTACCCTTTTTAGGTAAAATGACCATTTTGCCCTTTTATTATAATTATATAATAAATACAAGTTTTGGCGTTACATTCTCTAAGGTCTTTCATGGCGAAACACTTCCCAAGCCAATATTTAACTTCTTGCAAGGTTGGAATGTCGTTTCCCATGAGCAATATGTCATCGACATACAGCACCAGAAAATTAACTATACTCTTACTAGCTTTGGTATACACACAGGACTCATCTTCGCTTCTAGAGAAACCAAACTCTTTGACTTTCTCATGGAAGCAGAGATTCCAGCTGCAAGATGCTTGTTTCAATCCATACATTGATTTCTTAAGCTTACACACTCGATTAGGAAACTTTGCATCTACAAAACCCTCTGGCTGATTCATGTAAACATCCTCAGCCAACTTCACGTTAAGAAAAGCAGTCTTGACATCCATCTGCCAAATTTCATAATCATGAAATGCAGCTATGGCGAGCATTATCCTAATAGACTTTATCTTAGCCACTGGTGAGAAGGTCTCGTCATAGTCAACCCTAGGGGTTTGAGTGAAACCTTTCACAACTAGCCGAGCTTTTAAGGTGTGTACCTTTCCATCCATGTCGGTCTTCTTCTTGAAGATCCATTTTCACCTAACTGTCTTTCAACCTGGTACATTATCAACCAAGTTTCAAACTTGATTGTCATACATGGACTTGATCTCTCTGTCCCTTGCCTCTTTCCACATAGCAGCCTCAGGGCCTTCCATTGCTTCCATGTAGTTAGCCGGCTCATCCAGATTTACCAGTGTACCTTCACTGATAAACATGTCATCATCTGAAGTGATATAGAAACCATAAAACTCAGGCGGCATGCTAACTCTACCGGAACGTCTAAGAGGTAATGATGTGTTTATCAGTTCAATAGGAACTAGTTCCTCTGGTTGAATGATAGTATCATCTAACAACGATTATGTCTAACCATCTGGATGAAGTCAAACCATGCACCACTTCGACCTTCGTATAAATCTCCTGTTTAACATTGGCTATTAGATCCAATCCCTTCTTAGTTTATGACTTGCATTGCCTTTTATTCTGCAAGTCATAAACTGGATTCTATTCGAGTAATCAAGACTATTCGTGACGCAATATACATGCTGAAATTTTCAACAAATAACAAAATGTAACTAATAAAGTGGTGCAACAATGGTTATACTTTTTACCCTGGCTCCTTTCTCGCCAGCCAAAACACATAAGCCTCATTCAAATTCAAGTCAGACCACTGCCCATAAAAATTCTAGTACGACTCATTTTAATATACATACTACAAAAAATAGGTGGGGGGGGGGATGGCATCCCCTAGCAAAGAAGGGCACAAGCATTTAATTCAAGATTACTTCGCTGAAAATTGTGTGTATAACGACAAAGTTTGAACATAGATATGTTCCTACGGAATGCAAACGACTTGGAAGATAAGTACAAATTCTTCCAATTGAAATACGACGGTCGAGGCAAAAGGGGTTTCACATCATACCAAAAATGTGCAGCTGCTCTTCGTATTACGGCTTTTTGCATGGCAGCTGATACAGTTGACGATTATTTGAGGATGTCCACTAGAACCGCACGATAAAGTATGTATAATTTTTGTGAATATATTATTGATCTTTACGGTGATTATTTGCACAAACTCACACCTAACTATTTTTTGAAGAATTATATGCGGCACATCACGCAGAACACAGTCTACCGGGTATGCTTGGAATCATTCATTGTACGCATTGGGATCGGGAAAATTGTCCAAACTCGTGGAAAGGACAATACACTCATGGTGCTCATGACAAAGATTCACTAATAATAGAAGCCGTGGCTTCACAGGATTTATGGATTTGGTAGGCATACTTTGGAGTTCCATGGTCGAACAACGACCTAAATGTTCTAGATTCGTCGGCATTATTTAACGATATTCTACAAGGCAAGTTGTTTAAAGTTTCATTTGTAGTGAATGACATAGAGTATCCACGTGGGTATTACCTTACCGACAATATATATTCTAATTATTCTATATTTGTAAAGGCGTACCAACATACGGTTGACGAGAAACAAGTACTATTCACGAAAGCTCAAGAATCGACACAAAGATGTTGAACATACATTCAGTGTTCTTAACTAAAAAAATGACATATAGTGAAAAACACGACATGGGCATGGCTTCGCAAGAACAAACGCAAAGTAATGTACGGTTGTATCATATTACACAATATGGTTATTGAAGAAAAATGTCGGACTATTTGCACATATCAAGCTCATCATATACTATACCCGCCTCAGCAATTTGTATACTGTAGCGAACCATACTTTGCGAGATTACTTGAAATATGCAGTGAGGAAAAGAATATCAATCTTTGACATGATTTGACCGAGCATGTCTACGATAATCAATACGACAACAAAGCCAATGATTTTAATTAGATTTTTTTTAAATTGTTTTTTAATGTAATGTTTTATTTTAATTAATTTAACGTTTTATTTTATTTGATTTATTTTAATTACAAAAAACATAAATTAAATGATGACGTGGAAATTAAAAGGAGTCTCAAGACTGCCAAGCATTTCCTTGGGTGTGTTCTGGGTTATCCTGCTGATATGGCGCTGATGTGACGGCTGTAGTGGGTTGTCCCCACACTCTAGCCTAAGAGCAATTGTAACTCGTCGCAACGTGTGTCTTGCCTTCTAAAGTGAAAGATAGGGAATATATATATATATATATATATATATATATATATATATATATATATATATATATATATATATATATATATATATATATATATATATATATATATATATATATATATATATATAAATATATATATATATATATACATTTGTTGTGAGACCCGTGTATTACACGAGATAACAAAAATAAAAGGTTAAATAAAAAAATATAAACACTAAAAAATGAAATTAATTAACTGATATTGTTTTAATATTATATTATTTTTTAAATTGTGATATTATTGTACCCCATATTAAAAACAAAAAAAAATAACCACAATATCATACATGATAGTAAGGATATATGTGGTGGTAATAGGATTCATCAGACTGGAAATGAGGTGTATTTGGGACCAACGGTGTTTCTATTAAGTTATCACCTCTATTAAATTAATTTATTGAATTCAAATGAAATGTTGTGGTGACGGGTAGCTTTTTACACATATTTATTGTTGTGAGTAGGCATGTAATCATGCAACTAAGAACTAGATGGGCAGATTTGCCAGCATATGTCACTTAGTGTCCCAAACAACATATTACGAAAACCTTAAGCGGAACTCCCATAACGAGGACCTTGAATGCCATATAAACATCTCAAATTTGCCCGTCAAAAAGAAAATAAAAAAAGTTGTGAAATAAAAGCAAGAAATAATAATTTAATTTACCCATCCACACTCATTCCGCCTTTACTTGAACATAGTATTTTTATATGTTTTCTGCCCTACATTTATCAATTCTACATTCAATTATTGACCAAAGGTTTATAAGTCATATGTGCAAGATATACTAAGTAATAAATCAAACCAGAATACCATCACTAATGATGTCATGATTCCTCTGCAAGAATTGCACACATGTATGGTAATAAAACAATATTAATGTGTGGTAGTCGGTTTATGTGTTGGTGCAGTAATACAGTAATAACTAGTGTTGGTCCCTTATAACAATGTATTCATAATAGCAACGTACTTACAATTCCTTACCTATGAATGAAAGTACATAGCTTTTATAGGTAAAGAAATGTAAGTATGTTGCTTTTATTGCTATAAAATATAAGTATGCTGGTTATATTGGTAAAAAGAGTAAAATACATTGCTATTTCTTGCAATTTACCCTTTAATAAAAAACAAACATAGGAACTTGTTCAGATTCATCCAAGATTTTTTCATATTTTTCATTCACCAAACTACGTATACCATTACCTTTACTGGCTTTAATGACACTACAGGGGACGCAGCAACAGACTCTTTCCCCTCAATCACCAGGGGCTATTATCCGCTCACTCCCTTACTTTTAGAGAACTCCCCCAGTTATATAGATAGATAGTTCACGGATTATATGAAAGCACATTGACGTAGGAAATAATGTGCAAAAGAGTAAAGTTTATATAATAACAAAAACACACACATGTACCCACTCATCTAAAAGCTATTGTACATAGATGCCATTTTAGGTCGATGATCGTAATCTGAGTTCCATTTTGTTGTTTTTTTGTGTATAACTCATTTTTCTATTCTTGTCCAGTACTAAACTCTTTTATGTTGATAACTGTTCTTCACTTTTAAAACATTTCATGTGCTTCAAAATAGAAAGGACACGATTACCAAAATCATCTGCAGCAGTGTCATCCAAATCATACTTTCATTGAAGCAAGCAAATATTTGGTTGAATTTCTAGAAAGTTGGTATTCCTTTATGTACCTGAAAAAGAATATTAAAAATACCGGAAAAGGGTTATATGCAAGAAATAGGAACGAACTATAATTTATTTGTTTATTATAGCATTGTACTTTCATTTATTCTTATTAGAACATCATACTTGAAATGATTCCTCAAACCATCCCCAGCCTATGAATAACTACAAGATTCCCCACAAAAAGTACATGGATTTTGATACGAACGTTGAGGTATTGGTATCAAATGATGGAAAACCCAGATTAGTGCACATGTATTCTAGAAGGAGGAGAGGGGCAATTCAGGAAAGTGGCTAATATTTCTGTTAGAGGAGAGAGAGAATGATTGGAATAAAGGGAGGAGGGGAATGCCGTTAGTTGGTTATGTTATTCTTTTCATTGTGTATTGGCTCTTAGCTTTTGCTTTGAGAGAGGGGACTCCACTGGGAACTTTTGTTCATCTTTTTTTGAATACAATTTTGCCTTTCAGTGTTCTATTACTAGTTTATAATCTGTTGGTTCCTCATCATTGGTCCGACCTGCCTTTGATCTGCCGGTGATCCCTCTTGTGCAATCATGAAAACCCGTTCTGTTCAGCCTCGATTGGAGCACCACGAGGAACAAATTCAGCGACTACAAGCTGATGTCGTTGAGATTAAAACTTCTCTTCAAACGTTGGAGGCTGATCGAGTAGAATCTGCAGAATTCCGTCGAGTCGTGATGGGGTGGATGAAACCGTAAAGCAAACAACCGATTCCTCAGGAGACGGGTGGAGGATCGGGGATGACTTATGATTTTATCAACTGGGGAGAGGAGGGTTTTGTTGGCGGTGATCGTACTCCTCCGACGTCGTTGGATACTGTGCCTTGGGCGGTAAAGAAGGTGAAATTGCCTGAGTTTTCTGGATTCGACCCCCAAGGTTGGATTCAGAAAGCTAAATTATACTTTGACATTAACGGTACTCCTCCTCACTTACGCATTCGTTTGACCCAATTGAGCATGACGGGAGTTGCTCAGCATTGGTTTACCATTCTTCAACAAGTCCATGAGTCATTGACTTGGGACCTGTTCCAAGTGGAACTCTTACAACGATTCAGTGGTTTAGAAATTCAGAATCCATATGAACAGTTGGCCACCATCAAGCAAACATCGTCGATTCATGACTATATCGACGATTTCGAGTACTTATTATCGTTGGTTCCACGCTTGCCCGAGTCTCAAGCACTAGGTTACTTCGTGGCCGGTTTACGTGAGGAGGTCAAACCCTGGGTTCGTTTACATCGTCCTTCTTCTCGATTGGATGCTATGTATTTAGCAAAGGATGTGGAAGAGATGCTTCGTCCGTCGGCAGGAGGGGTTTCTCAATCGCGTTTTCGTTATCATCAACATGGGGGTACTCCACTGTCTTTGGATCGTGTTACGGGTCGGACTGATTCTCGTGGGCCGGTTTCCTCTAGATCTGGATATGGGCCGATTCGTGGGGAACCAAATCGCCCAATATACCCTAATCGCTCAATTGGGCCTAATGCGTCTGACGCTTCACCTGTTCCAAATCGCGATCGAGGGGTGCGTTCGCTCTCACGCACAGAGTGGGAAGAAAGAAGAAAGAAAGGGCTGTGTTATAAGTGTGGCCAACAATTTGGTCCGGCACACAAGTGTCCGGAGGGTAAGCTCCGAATTTTGCTGCTGGGTGACGACGAAAGTGACGATGACGAACATGTTCAGTATCGACTAGAGGAATCTCCAATTGATGAGCCGCAAAATACGATTGACATTCCTCAAGGGGCTTGTTCGGTACTTGAATTCTTTGGTGCTCAAATCTCTCCCCGTGGCGGTAAGACTCTCAAATTGGAAGGTATTTTGGTCAATGTCCCTGTCGTATTGTTGGTTGATAGTGGTGCTACACACAATTCTGTGTCTAGTAATTTGGTCCATTCGTTGGGTTTGCCGATCACTTCTTTTGATGGCATTCAAATTCAATTGGGTGATGGTTACAAGGTTTTTATTACCAAACAATGTCGCAATATGCCGGTGTCTTTGTCTAATTGTTCTTTTCTCATTAATGCCTTGGTTTTCGACACTGGTAATTTGGATATAGTGTTGGGTATGGACTGGTTACAATCTCTAGGGGAAGTTACACACAATTGGCAGGAATCGTGGATGCGTTTTCTCCATAATGGAACACATGTTATGCTTCACGGGGTATCACCAACTACCGGGTCACAGGTCGCATTACAACAATGGCTATCGAGTTATGATCAAATTCGATCGGTTCGTTTTTCTAGTCCTTCTCTATTGACAGCGGTATCAGATGGCCTTTCTCAGTCTCAACAAACAACCTTACAGTCGGTATGGGATGAATGTAAGGAGGTTTTTAGTGATTTGAGTCGTCTTCCACCCTCTCGTCCACAGGATCATGTCATTGTTCTTACCCGTCCGAATGATCCAGTGTGTGTAAGACCGTACCGTTATCCTCATGTTCAAAAGGAGGAAATAGAGAAACAAGTTCAGGATATTTTAGGCCTCGGTATGATTCGCCCCAGCAAAAGCGCATTTTCGAGTCCCGTTATCTTGGTTCGAAAAAAAGATCATAGTTGGAGGATGTGTGTGGACTACCGAGCACTTAATAAAGCAACTGTACCGGACAAGTTTCCCATACCGGTGGTGGAGGAGTTGTTGGATGAATTACATGGGGCACGTTTCTTTTCAAAACTGGATCTAAAATCGGGCTAGAACCAGATTCGTATGCATCCCGACAGCATCGAAAAAACAGCGTTTCGAACGCATGATGGCCATTATGAATACTTGGTTATGCCTTTTGGCCTCATGAATGCGCCTTCTACGTTCCAGGCAGTAATGAACGAGATTTTTAGGCCTTTGTTACGTCAGACGGTCGTCATATTTTTTGATGACATTTTGATTTACAGCACTTCTTGGGAGGCACACGTTAAAGATTTACATACGGTTTTGACGATTTTGTTGCAAAACCAATTTGTTGCTAACAAAAAAATGTTCTTTTGGGTTGATGTCGGTGGAGTATTTGGGACACATTATTTCAGGCGCGGGTGTCTCTATGGATCCAAACAAAATTACCGCGGTTAAAGAATGGCCGGTTCCTACTCAACTTAAGGAGCTTCGGGGTTTCTTAGGCCTTACGGGTTATTATCGAAAGTTTGTGAAACATTATGGAAGTATCGCACGTCCTTTAACGGATCTCACTAAAAAAGACGCTTTTAAATGGCAACCGGAGGCACACCAAGCTTTTGAGGCGTTGAAAAATGCGTTAACAACCGCGCCTGTTTTAGCCTTACCGGACTTCACGTTACCGTTTGTTGTAGAGTGTGATGCGTCGGGGCGCGGTATCGGGGCTGTTCTCATGCAACAAGGAAAACCCATAGCGTATTTTAGCAAGGCTTTAAGTGAACGCAACCTTGCTAAATCCGCGTACGAGAGGGAGATAATGGCCTTAGTTTTAGCCGTTCAACATTGGAGGTCGTATTTGTTGGGGACGACTTTTATTGTGTATATCGACCAGAAAAGCTTAAAATTCTTGTTACAACAACGCATAACGACACCCGATCAACAAAATTGGGTTGCTAAACTTCTTGGGTACAATTTCGAAATTCTTTATAAACTGGGACGTGAGAACCGAGTGGCGGATGCCCTGTCTCGTAGAGCTGATGTGGGACAATGTGCAACTTTGGTGTCCACTCCTGTATGGGTTCAGGGCAACCAGATGGTAGAAGAAGCTAAGGCTGATCCGGTGATCCAAGGTTTGGCAAAGGCATGTTTGGAGGGTACGAAAATTCCGGTGGGGTACGTGTTGCGTCAAGGAGTTTTGTATTATAAAGATCGACTGGTCATCAGTCGCACCTCTCGATTTATTCCTACGTTACTTCACGAGTTTCATTGTTCCGCTTCCGGCGGACACTCAGGATATTATCGCACGTACCGACGACTCGCGACAAATCTTTATTGGCCTGGAATGTTAAAAGATGTGAAGCAGTTTGTACAGCAATGCGATATTTGTCAACGTTGTAAGTCGAGTGCTACTGTTCCGGGTGGACTTTTGCAACCCTTAGATATACCCGAGGCAATTTGAGAACATCTCTCTATGGATTTTATTTTGGGTTTGCCTAAATCGAAGGGTTTTAATGCTGTTATGGTGGTCGTCGATAGGCTTTCTAAATATAGTCATTTTGTATTGCTTAAACACCCTTACACTGCCAAAACTGTGGTTGATTTGTTCGTGAAGGAGATTGTCCGACACCATGGCATTCCTAAATCAATACTCAGTGACCGAGACCCGCTGTTTATTAGTCGTTTTTGGCAGGAAATCTTCCGCGCGCAGGGAACGGATTTGCGTTTGATTTCTTCGTATCATCCGGAGACGGATGGTCAAACGGAGGTCATCAATCGTTGTTTGGAAATGTACCTTCGTTGTTTTGCCACGGATCAGCCCCGTACGTGGTCTCTATGGGTTCCGTGGGCAGAGTTTTGGTACAATTCGACGTATCACGGGTCAACGGGTGTCTCCCCATTTGAAATTGTATATGGTCGGAAACCGCCTTCAGTTATTCGTTTTATTCCGGGGGAAATCCGTGTTCAGACAGTCGCGCAGGAACTACGGGATCGGGACGAGGCTTTGAAACAACTTAAACAACACCTGTTGCAAGCTCAAACTGTAATGAAGGAGCAAGCTGATAGGAAACGGCGTGACGTTTCTTTTGCAGTGGGGGAGTGGGTTTACGTGAAACTGAAACCTTATCGTCAAACCTCCGTAGCAAGTCGAATTCATCTGAAATTGGCAGCTAAGTTTTTTGGACCCTTCAAGATAGTTGATAAGTTTGGACCAGTGGCATATAAGTTAGATCTTCCTTCTACATCCAAAGTGCATCCTGTGTTCCATGTGTCTCTTTTAAAAAAAGCCATTTCTGTCCCGTCCGAACAAAGTTTACCTCCTGAATTGGAAGTTGGGGCTACTGATGCGATGGTCCCTGCAGCAATCTTAGCACGGCGAACGGTTAATACTCTACAAGATCCGGTTGAGCAGTGGTTGGTTCATTGGCAGGGGCAACCACTGGATGAGGCCACTTGGGAAGATGCAGTTGCTATTCAAAGTCAATTTCCTAACACAAGTCTTGGGGACAAGACTTCTTCAGAAGGCGGGAGTAGTGATACGAACGTTGAGGTATTGGTATCAAATGATGGAAAACCCAGATTAGTGCACGTGTATTCTAGAAGGAGGAGAGGGGCAATTCAGGAAAGTGGCTAATATTTCTGTTAGAGGAGAGAGAGAATGATTGGAATAAAGGGAGGAGGGGAATGTCGTTAGTTGGTTATGTTATTCTTTTCATTGTGTATTGACTCTTAGCTTTTGCTTTGAGAGAGGGGACTCCCCTGGGAACTTTTGTTCATCTTTTTTTGAATACAATTTTTCCTTTCAGTGTTCTATTACTAGTTTATAATCTTTTGGTTCCTCATCAGATTTATACAATAAAAGAACATAAAACCTATGTATGAACGTAAGAAAAATGAAAAATAAAATTATCATGAATGACGTCAAGTATAAAAGCTTCCGACACTTATATACCACTAAAGTCAGGCAAAAAATTTTAAAAAAAAAGTTGAACAAAATAATAGCTTATGGCTTTTAATTGCAAAAGATGTCCCTTATTACCTTTCGCTAAGAATATCTTCCAATGACTTTTCATCCTCAGCATCATGTAGGTGAAGTTTAACTTATATTAACTTTGACTTTGATTTTCTGAATCCTCTTCTATTGCAGCAATTTTTCAAGATCTTGAACTGTAGTAATCAACTTGTCGGTTGAGTCTTGTGTTTCTTGAAGTTGTATATGCCCTAAAAAAGAGAAGATAGCTAACGTAGCAAGAAAAGGCAACCATGTCCTATAAATTTTTTTTGTTGTTATATCTCACTTTAATAATATATAAACCAGAGTGAATTACGAAAATGGGTGGTTTTTACCGGCTTTAATATAAAAATGGAACCTTTTGCAATTTTGGTCCATATTGCAAGGTTCTATATCAATTTTGTTCCATGTGTTGTTAACTTTAACAACCCTTTTGTCAAGTTGTAAAAATTACCGTGTTTCCCTTCTTTTACCTTTATATACCACAGGGACCAAAAAAGAAGCACAAAACGGTTATTGTTACATATTTAACAAAAGGGATGTCAAAGTTAATGACACAAGATAAAAATTGATATGAATCCTTGTAATAAGGACCAAACTTGTAAAGGTTTCATTTTTGGGCTAAACCAGGTAAAAATCACATACCACAGGAATCAAAAAAGAAATGCAAAATGGTAATTTTTACAAATTTAACATAAAAGGCTGTTGAAGGTAATGACACAGGGACCAAAATCAATATGAAACGTTGCAATAAAAGCGAAAAATGCAAAAGATCTCATTTTTGGACTAAACCTGGTAAAATTCACATAACAAGAGAACCATAACAGAAGGCCAAAACGGTAATTTTCTAAACTTTACAAAAAGGGCTGTTAAAGTTGAGGACATAGGGACCAAAATCAATATAAAACCTTGTAACAAGAACCAAAGAAGCAAAAGGTTTCGTTTTTTGACTAAACCGATAAAAATCACATACCACAAGGATCAAAAAAGAAAAGCAAAATGGTCAATTTTACAAATGTAACAAAAGGGCTGTTAGAGTTAACGACACATGAACCAAAACTGGTATGAAAAGTTGCAATAAGGATCAAAAACACAAAAGGTTTCATTTTTTGGACTAACCCCTATAAACATCACATAACACAAGGACCATTTTGAAATTTACTCTACAAACTACGAACTGATACAAAAAATATAAGTGTACAGACCTCGTCAAAGCGTAGATGAACAGATATATACTTGCCACCATTGTTTGCACTGCGTGCTTTCATTCTTGAAACCAAAGTTTCACCCATTGTCAATAAAGGGCTTGAAAACCTTAGAGCTTCATAATTTGCCAAACATTGAAGCCTTTGAAAATAAGGAGGTGCATCAAATGATAATCGATTTGCAAACGGTGAAATCCTTATAAACCTAAACAATTAATACACATTAAAACGATTAAATAATAAATAATATGGTAATTAGAAGTAAATAGACTTACTTTTCTTTTAGAAGCCTTGGAAGAACTGTATCACTGTAGTACTGAACAGGTGCCCATGCCTTTATTCTGAAGCTGAATACATTGGTCAAATTGCGGTCAAACCTTTCCATTAGGTATCCAGGTACAGTGTCAACTATATGTACATCATTTTCTAGGGTTTTAACAAAAAAATTCTTCATCGTATATGTCACTAAACTTACTGCAATACCAAAACACACACATAAATACTTTATAATATATATATATATATATATATATATATATATATATATATATATATATATATATATATATATATATATATATATATATAACATTAAAGATCATATTTACAAACCTAACATCTCTCCAAATGCTATGGAAATGAAAATCTGGAATGACAAGTGTCGTGTTAAGATATCCCGCCACTACAACTGCATAGCAAATCTAGAGATAGAAAGAAGTTATGTAATTGAAAATTAAGTCATGTTAATATGTATTAGTGTGTTATAATGTTGATATAAAAGGATTTGAAATATACCGATGTCCTTTGTTGATTCAAGCCACCGTTTGCTTCAACATATATGTATCCATTTTAAGTGGGCGAAAATGATAATAAAGTCCTCTGATGGTTGTTTCAAAATCTATGATTTTAAAATCAAAATCTTTGGCCTTTTTATATAGCTATTCTCTAATGCCAATATCCTTTTCCAACTCTTTAGCTTCTATTAATGCAACATCCGGATGGATCTCACCCTCACTTTCTTGATTGAATTCCACTTTTGCCCTTGCTGTAGCTTTAAACTCTTCACTGGTTCTCAATTATGATAAAGGGCGACCTGCAACCAACTCTCGAAAGCTGGCGATGATAAAAAAAGTCCAATCAAAACATGTGGTTTGCCTAATATAATATAAACCGAAAAAAATTGTGTTGCAAATATGTGTAGTGAATTTATTGTTAATATGTTTGTGAGTAGAATATATCACCTGTTGAAATATCTATCCAACTACTGATTAGGATGCTATCCAATATCCGTGTGTAAATCATGGCAAGATTTAACCATTGTTGTCATTGAAACTCATATTCAATGTATTTATCCCACAAAGAAAAAGAGAGGTAATCAGTTCCAACATAAGCTAGCCCCCATTCAGATAGCCTGAAAAAACGTCATCAGGAAAATAATTTTGTATATTAATCATATATCATGGACTGTAACAATAGCTATAATGTCCTCGTATGCAAAATATCTCCATTAAATGAGGATGACACTGGCAGCAAATGCATCAACGTGATCACCTTCACTTCCAAGTACCTGTTTCTCTTCATATCCTCCAAGTAGCTCTTTCCAAATTTGCCCATGGACGTCTTTGGCTAAGATGGTTTGAGTTAATGTCTTGGCAAAAGATGTGGGGTCTTCTTGATTTTGATTCTTTTGATCAAACCCTAAAATTCAGTCAGAATCGGAATCAAAATCGATGTGTGCAGATTGTAGGGTTATTAAAATGAGAAAAATCGACTGACCTTTTGATGTGTCGCCAATCTGTCCTTCTCTCTCATTGGGATGCATAAAAATAGAATTATCGGTAGAATAAGTTAGAGATGCAGAATTAGCGGAGATGGAAGTCGGAACAGCAGTCACTACTAGAAAAAAGGCCTTTAATGACACGCATTGCATGTCATTAAAGGGTATAGATGACACGCAAATGTATGTCAAGGAAGCCCCTGTCATAAATGACAGATGACACACATTTGTGTGTCGTAAATTTACGACATACATTAATGACAAACCTTTATGACTTACAATGTAAGTCATAATTTTTTTTAAACAAATAATCTTATTTGCCTGTTCCAAAAAAAAATCTACATTTTCTACTCATATATATATATATATATATATATATATATATATATATATATATATATATATATATATATATATATATATATATATATATATATATATATATATATATATATATATATATATATAATGATATTAAAATCAAATCACACATTAATTTTAGTCTCTCATAATATAAATTAAATCACGAATACAGATACCATCCATTGCCACATCATTACAATGTCAAATGTCAAATGTCAAATACAAAATAATAGCTTAAATAAGTGAAAGTACAATACTATAATAACCACCAAAATAAATGAAAGTAGATTGCTAATCCTTGCCACTTGATGTGTTGGAAAAATTGTTGAAGATCATCTGTACAACCTACAGCCTGCCCAAAAAAAGAAAATCACAAAATTATTCATAAATTAGGACACCAAATAGTATCAAACAACCCCAAAAGAAGAGATTATTGTGACTGGAAGTAATCGTGCAAGACATTGTGTGTTTATTAAATACAAAAAGTAGAAGTTCAAATGATATAACTTTAACTTATCACTTGCATGTGTAAGCATTTCTCTGTGTAACCTAGCATCCTTCCAAAAAGACTTTTTGTCCAATTTTGAAACAACAAGAGTAGCATTCAAAATACCTGCAACAACAATAGCATATGTAATCTATGAAAACATGTACCATTTAGAGCTAGTGGAATTAATTAAGATCTATAATCTGTGAAAACATGTACCATTTACAGCAACAAATACACCTGTAATATGTAATCTGTGTAAATAAGAGTAACATTCAGAGTACTAATTATGGAAAAACAAGTTCGTTGTTGGTTTAAACCTTCACCAATGGCTATCAACAGGTATCTATTAGGATGCGTAATTGTTTCCACTTCTGTGTGATTCGGTAATACATTCAAATCAAACCTACATACCGATCAGGATTCCAAATCGTAAACTCGATATAGCACCACGATCTAGATCCCAAATCATAAACAAGTTACAAAATCGGATCCAATCAGGATTCAAAAATCACATCGGGATTCAAAAATCACATTCCAACGACTGTAGTGGTGGTGTAGCAGCAATCGCAGGGTTTAGGGTTTGTGTTCTGCAATCAAACGGGTTTACGGTTATGAAATCGAAGCTTTACTTGATTTCGACGGGTAAGCAGATGTCCGACAGCTGTGGTGGTGGTGTAAGAGCAAATGTTGGCGACGGCGGCCTGATTCCGACGAGATTACCAAATCCAATCGTTCCTCTTTCTTTTGCACATTGACTCCTCATTTTCCAAGATTACCACTTGACTCCGTTTTTCGTCCCACAAGGAAAGCCGACGATCGAGAAGGGATTCCTTTTACAACCCTAAATCGTTAAATCGTAAGAGGATATCAGAGGGTTGTTCTCTAAATTAGGTATAGAGGAAGGAGACGATAGGTTTCTCGGTCCCTTGATTTTGAGCGATGGTAGTGGAATACGGTATTAAGGGTTTTTGGACCTAAAGCCAAATTATAAGACGACATGTCTTTATTAATATGACACACAAATTTGAAAAAGCATCACGCGTGTTTTTATTTATGACACTTAAACATGACAATCAATTTTATATGTCATAAATCTTTTAAAATTCTCAAAATATGACAGTATTTTTATGACATACGTTTTTGTATGTCATAAATTTAATGTGTGTCATAGTTCGTATGTCATTAAAAGCCTTTTTTCTAGTAGTGAGTCGCCGGAGATGGAAACCGGACAAGCAATCGCCGGAGATGGAATTATTTATCGACTGGAAAACGATGAGGGGCTCCTCCTCCGAATGAAATTCAATGGGGACCTAGACTCTCTCCCAGTTTCACGTGGTCGCTGCAGCAAAGAAGGAAGACGAATCAGCAGCAAAGAAGGAGGAGAGGTGTCGTGAAGAGAGGGAATGATAGAAGCAAATATGGCGGAAGGTGATTGGTAGAAAAGAACCCACCCCTTTACCTCTCACCACTCTCGCCAAAGCTTCTAGAAACCAGTTGTGTTTAAATAGGGTGTTACTATTTACACGAAAAATTAGTGAAGAATCATTAAAAAAAGTGAACTGATAACCTGCTTGACATGATTTCCTCATAATTTACACTGTCCTTCCTAAACGCGCTTCTTTTGTGATAATAACCACGCGCCGTTTTCATTTCTTTTTTTGTTTGAACGACATGTCCTCCTTCATACATTTCATATATATATAGATATATATATATATATATATATATATATATATATATATATATATATATATGTATATATATATATGTATATATATATATGTATATATGTATATATATATATATATATATATATATATATATATATATATATATATATATATATATATATCTATATATATATATATAGATATATATATATATATATATATATATATATATATATATATATATATATATATATATATATATATATATATATATATATATATATATATATATATATATATATATATATATATATATATATATATATATACAAGGCGAATACCCGCGCGTTGCGCAGGAATAAAAATTATATAATAAATATACTAACAAATATATATTGTGAATAATAATTAGTTTATTGTTGTTAACTATAAAATAATACTCTTATACTAAAATAAAATGTTGATATGCACTTTTGACATTATATTTAACAATAATAACAAAATAGATATCTATTAGAAAGCTAAAAATTAAATATTTTAAAGTAGTTATAATAATGTAATGCAATTAACAAATAATATTCAAATTAATATGTAATATCGTGTTATTGAATTATTGAGATTTTGAGTTAATCTTAGTGAAATTAAGATTTGTTAGACTATTGTATGAGTTTGGTAGTTAAAAACCCCATTTGGTAGAAGTTTGAGGTTGAAAAATGCTAAAAAGGAGTTACACGGGTCGTGTAGGAGTTACACGGGTCGTGTAGGAGTTCCTTGTAAATGTTTTGAGCATACCGTGAATTACACGGGTCGTGTCATTTTTGACACGGTCGTGTAAACCTGGAGACTAAAAACTCAATCGCATACCGTGATTTACACGGGTCGTGTAACATTTAACACGGTCGTGTAAAGTGTACAGCACGGGTCGTGTAATTGAAAGGTTTTCTGCAACTATGAACTAAAAATCCTAAGTTCACATGCAACCTATTTAGATCTAAGTTTTTCTCCTAATTAAACATATAACAATTCCTAGAAGGCCAGAAAAAGATTAACTAAAAGAAAGATCAAGAAAAACCAACCTTTAGTGAATCTTGGAAGCAAAGCAACAGAAACCTCTTGCCTCAAATGTAGTCACACCCTAGCTTGGAGTTGTTGGCCGAAAATACCTCTAGAGAGAGCTTCAAAATCGTGGCTCTAGGGTTAGGGTGAGCCTCCCTATTTATAGGATCCAAATGGTGATCAGATAAACCTTAAAGATAAACCTTTTTGAATTCAAATTAAGATAAGCCTTTATCTTAATAATTCAAACCGTTTTATCCTCATTATCAAAATCGAAAATATATATGTTTCCATATATAATTTCGTTCACCACTCTCACTCACTCAACTGTCACTTAC
Organism: Cichorium intybus; assembly: GCA_023525715.1. Classification (NCBI taxonomy): domain Eukaryota; kingdom Viridiplantae; phylum Streptophyta; class Magnoliopsida; order Asterales; family Asteraceae; genus Cichorium; species Cichorium intybus. The sequence continues at coordinate 50,022,291 of CM042016.1, read as the reverse complement.
TCAACTATTGAATAATTACAGTTTTAGTCCCTGCACCTTAATTAATCAATTTAACTGCCAAATTAATTCCAATTAATTCCAGAAAAATTTCTAATTAATTATTATAGTTTCTAATTAATATATTATCACTTAAATATATTAATAAACTATTTATTTAATTTCTATTGATTTATTAATCACATAATAAATCAATCTTTCTCTCTACCGGACTTTCTGCCAATCCTCCAACTATGAGGGCAACCCAAATGGACTATGCTACTATTAATTAGATAAATACTAATTATTAGTCATGGCTTAGACACCTAATCCAACAGTCTCCCACTTGGATAAGTCTATGACTAAAATTACCAATTTAACCTCTAATTAATTAGCAACTGTAGCTTCCTAGAAACCGCTGCCGAACTCTGACCTAGTCAGTTCTGTCCAATGATAAGTAAACATATGATCCTTCGTCCAACAAGATATTTTCAGACACGAGACATGGATTGAGATCAATCTCGGTCCGATACTCTGTTTCCTGATTTCCGATTCTGCTTATGACTTTAGAACTTCTAATTGAACACATCAATTTAGTCCAGGCTGGCCAGCACTTTAGTCAACTTCAAAATCATCGAGAGGCCTACAGATATCTATTTCCCATCAGGGTCAAGGAACGAATAAGCTTCGACTCATATGCTTATATCTTTTACCAGTCAAATCATTCACAACAACACGTTTTATAACATCGAGTTACCGATGCGTTTTCGTATTATCAATGAACAACTGCCTTGTAAATTATAACTCATATCTCTCTACTTGAAGATCATAGGATATTATCGTCTCAATATTGCTTGTGATATAATCCATGAAGCAATCTATTGAGCGTGGGTTTATCCAATACTCAAATCTCTATTTCTAAGTACTCATGAATGTTGTAGCAATCCTATTGCTATGCCTAAGTCCTTAGACAGTCTACAAATCAATTCACGACAATCTTGATTCAATACTTACTTCCCAAAGTATGAGCGACTGTGGACCTTTCTGAATAATTAAATTATTCAGGAAGTAAAACATGCGAAAGCGAAACATAAAGATCTGACTGGCAGCTACTCTTGCTTATTACCAAGTCTCCACAAGGTAATCACCAAGTCTGGTCTTGTCATAAACTATTATCGGTTTCAAAAATTTCTTTTAAACTTTCAATTCTAATTTTACATCTATGTCTTTATGAACCTTACACTCTTTCTATGTATCCAAAGTATCTTATACTTGTACACTTTATTGTAGATGATCCAATCGGATGCTCATCCGATAACATCTCAATATGTTATCCTGTTAATTTCTCTCCTAACTCCATTCTGGTAATGTGTACGGTGACTTCCTATGGTTTTGGGGTCTTTAGTCTACTTGACTGCACCCTAAGACTATTTCAAGGTGCTATGATGTGCCGGTGAACCACACGCGCTCCATCAGAATACCATCGAGATTCTTTGTAACCATGAAGTCCATTAACATCATGTCCTGATGTTAATAATTACCACTTTGAAAATCTTTCAAATTTATACTATCACTTTCACCCTAATCATTTCCTAATGAATTCTCACTTTAGTTCAACCAATCCATCCAGTATTCCCAGCCAGGCAATGTCCTGAATCCAACTTACTATGCCCTAAGCATTAAGTTATCAGGACATGTTCATGACTTTATGATCGATCCAAAACTTGTGGAACCCGATCTAATCTTATTCCAAACCCTTTCGGAATCCAAGGATTATTTATAATCCTTTGTGTCATGATTTTTGAAAAACTATTTTCCTTTCGGAGACTTTTCTCGTGCATCTTGAATCTTATCAAGATCATGCTTACAATGGCTAGGTCTATGCTGGTGATTTCATCTTTCCAATAGATGACTGTGAATTACATGAGTATGTTGCACCTTCTTTATTTCTTTCATGCCAAGTCATCACACTTTGCAATGACAAGAAAAACTTTTCCTAAGTCTATGCATCTTGAATCTCATCAAGATCATCTTGGCAGAATCTGGATCTATCTCATAGACGTTTACAACCACCTGAGTATGCCGTATTTCTATTAAGGCTTTCATAGCGATCCGTCTCTTAACACCAAGTCATTACACTTCGTAATGAAAAGAGACGTTTCCTAGAACCATTATTTATCCCACATGTGGGGATAGTGGATAACGGCGACTCCCACTGGCTTTGACATGGTTATAGACTATTCACAAAATCCAGGACTTATGGTACATTTTGAGAATCCAAACCTTTCTGACATTTTAATGGAAATCTTTCAGTCCTTTCTCAAAATCCAATCCTTTGGCATATTTTGAGAATCTGAATATCCTTTCTTGCGAGATCCCCGTGGGACGAAACCCGGGGCCATGTACCTTTTGTAATGGCATGCTCTATGTGTGTCCCTATTAGTGTGCCGGTAAACCACACACGCTCCACTAACGACTCACACTATGCCACGCAGAATCCTCTCGGATTTCATCTGCTATTGAGAGTGCTTTACTCGAAATCAATTGCTTGACTCTGAGTATCGACTCACTCAACTAGATGCTCTGAAGGTATGTATATGTCCATGTTGCTTTCTTTTGATAACTCAGTTACTCCCACTGGTTTTTAGACCAGGTGTAAAATCAATCAAATTTTCATACAGACCGTGTCTCGCCCTAAGGTCCTCTTATTTGGCAGCAGCCGGGCTCACCAATGCTTCCAAGTAGTCGGATTGCAAATCCGTACCAACTGCAGTGTTTTACCACCAATCGGTATGTCACCCCAATCATAACTACTTATGATGGTGATCAATACTACTGGTCAAGAGAAGACTATGTCAGTTGTAGAACAGAAATCTGATTTCTGCTCCAAGCCTAGTGATGACTAAAGGTTCTTTCACTTGGCTAATCCTGAACTCATTCAGGACTGTCCCAACTCCCACTGTTTCCTTAGAACATGAGTTCTTTCTAAAAGAGCTATTCTTTTTAGAGTTGCAGCGGGATAGCCAAAGAAACGACATTGCTGATCAGGTTCAGGCTAGTCATGAGGTTCAGACGAACACTATAGGACCCTGGAATTTCAATGTACAAGTGGGATAATCCCAGCTTTACATATCAGACAGTGTCTGCAAGACCTACTTAGTCTAGGATGTGGTCGGAGTATGGTTTATATGGACTGACTGGTATAGTGTTCATCTTATTGGAAACTAATTGGCAATGTATCTCATACACCGAGGATCGAACTGTTTCGACCAATGCTCCATTATCTTCCCTAAGACACATTATAACCATTAATATTCTTGGAAGAGAATGAACTGTGAAATCTTTTTCTCAGTTTATGTTATCGCTCAGGTTCTGCGGAACTTGTACTTTCTTTTGAAGTCCTTGAACTGTTCGAGGTTTCAATTCAATTGCTTATACCGATTAGCAATGTCATATTCGTCATACCGAATGATAAATATCGTGAAGTACAAAAAATTGTGTTCTATATCAAGATTCTAGCAATACACAACAACAGGTGTGTCCGTTGCTCTTAATCTCAATGTCCTTTACATATCTATGTAAACTTATGACTTTGTTCAAGACTTGCAATCCTCAGTTGACTCTAAGTCAACTGATTCCAAAATCCTATCCTCTGGATCTTTGGGTGATTCATTTCTTGCCACATGTGCTTTATAAAGAACTTAATCATCATCTGACTCCAAGTCAGATGATTCCAAAGTCCTTTCCAACTGGACTTTTGGTTGATTCATTTCTTGACACATTAAGAAATCAGTTCATCAAGTGACTCTAAGTCAAATGATTCCAAGGTCCTGTCCAACTGGACCTATGTTTGAATTGATTCTTATAACATTTGTATTAACAATCATAAATGACACAATTCTTGAATCCAAACACTTTGGATGCATCAACATTCAAGTTATTACTAATCATACATTCAACACATTCATATAACATTTCAAGGATAATTTTAGACAACAGGTGTTAAAAGAAAATATGACAATTTTATTAAAAATAAAATCCTTGAACAATGTAATAGACAATGTCAAAAATGTATCTAAAGACTAATAACAATATTTAATATCTATCTAAACTTCAAAACTGCACGAGCTGGAGATCTAATCCATATGTGCTCCTATACACCAGTGTCCCGTGCCTTCTTGATTCCCTGCATACAAACCAAAATGCGACTGTCACATTATGTATCAAGAAATCTTGGAACATGAGTTTTGAGGTTTTTAGATATACCTGAGCTTTCAAAAGAGTTGGAGCGTCTTCCAATCTTTCCGTGACTGTATCCGATTTAGCAGATTCCCAGTTTGAGACATGTCCAGTCGATCTTGACCGTTTCTTGTTACGTCTCTTTACTGGACTTAATCCAGAAGTAGCTGAGCCATTGGAGCTATGCCTGTCCAAGAGTGACTCGTATAAAGTCAACAGTGGACGCATTTCCATGAGGGTCTTTTTCTGGTTTTCCTTTCTATACGTCTGAATGAACAGATCGTACTCATTTGTCAGCGAAGCGAGCAGGATGTTAACACTCTCCTCCTGACTCATAGGATGACCAAGTTTATATAACTCACCTATGTACCCTTCAATCTGAAGAACATGCGAATTGATGCTACTTCCTCCCTTTAGCTTGCACTCTGCAAGTCTTCCAAGGATTCTAGCTCGTTCCTCTTCAACTGGTTTTTGGAACCTTTCCTCCACCAGTTGCATCAACTCATATGGCCCCAAGGATTCAAAATCCTTGCGGAACTCGGGGTCAATGGTTGATAGCATGAGGTCACGAATATTTTCGGATTCATCATAAGGACCTTTTATGATGACTTGTTCCGGTGGAACTGGGATCGGATACTCGGTGAGATGTAGCTTGCCAGCAATGCCGAGACCCAGTCTCCAATTGCGAAGCCATTCTTTACAGTTGAGGCCAGTCAGCCTTTCCATATTAAGCAGGTGCATTCTGATGCTTTCAGAAATGGGTGAAGGAGGAGAAGGAGGAGAATAGACACTTGACATCTATAAAAGAAATAGAATTTATTAGTTTAACTGTTCCTTTTAAATAATTACCCAATATATTATTTATTAAGGCTAGGATCCAAAATACCCCAACTATGGTGTGAAGAGGGATGCCGTAATCACAACATAATGGTCATTAAGGTAGATAAACACTTATCAATTTCATCTTATGAAATTCCTAGTTCTGATGAGATTCATTAAACTTTTAAATGGCATGTTTAATCTCGGATGTGCTCCACTGTTTGTGACTGGGATGCCGAGGATCACAAACTGGATGTGAATAACCATGCAAATTAGCTTGGTACTCTCGGGTTAATTATCATCTCTAATTGATGTGCCGGTAAACCACACACGCTCCATCAACAATAATAATACCCGGGAAACCCATTGCAACTCTTTATGAACCCCAATTGCCGTGCCGGTTAACCACACACGCTCCACCAATGTTTCATAAAGTGCAATGTGCAATTTCATGGATTAGCACCAATTCACATTTTTCCTAAAGTAGCTAGATTTGGGGTTTTATTTAAAAGGTTATAGTACTTTGAATAATATCATTATACTTTTAATGAGATTAGGCGGTCCTATCAAACCCGTTCGGCTAACGACCCTCCACTGATCAGGCGAGCGGTGGGCGAGAGTGTTCACCCATTAGACCGCCATTTTATAGGCAGTCTCCTTATACCCACTTTATAGATCAGCTTCGTGAATGAGGCCTACTATTGATTTGACTAACCATTTTTAATCTTATACATATAACAATAACTTTCTAATTATAATATATATAAGATGTAATTTTTTAAAACTTTAAAAAATTGTTTATGGTTTATCTTTTAATTTATTGTCGATTTAAACTATTAAATTTCAAATTAAATTAAACCTTGAAAATTGATTTTAATTATCTTTTAATTAACCAATTAATTAAATTAATTAAATTTGATATTTTAAACCTTTTAAAATATTTTAGGATTTATCCTTTTAATTTTCGCCAATTTAAACAATTAAATTCTAAATTAAATTAAATCCTTGAATTATCTTTTAATTACCAATTAATTAAATTAATTCAAATGTAGATAGGTTTATCAAATTAATCAAATTAATTAAAACCTATCCTTATCCCCTAATTTTCGATTTTTTAGGATAAAGGTTTTAAGGTTTATCTTTTAAACAATTTAAAGTTACCAAAAATAGAATACCTTCTAAACCCTAATCATAAAATCGCCAAAATAGAGGGGAGGGGCTAGGGTTTTCAAAACCCTAACCCTAATTGTCGATTTTCCCAAAATTAGGGTTTAGAGACTATAAACCCTAATTACAAGGAAAGCAGTTATAGCAATTTAACAAGAAAAACAACCAAATGCTCTGATACCACTGAAAGGTTTTCTGCAACTATGAACTAAAAATCCTAAGTTCACATGCAACCTATTTAGATCTAAGTTTTTCTCCTAATTAAACATATAACAATTCCTAGAAGGCCAGAAAAAGATTAACTAAAAGAAAGATCAAGAAAAACCAACCTTTAGTGAATCTTGGAAGCAAAGCAACAGAAACCTCTTGCCTCAAATGTAGTCACACCCTAGCTTGGAGTTGTTGGCCGAAAATACCTCTAGAGAGAGCTTCAAAATCGTGGCTCTAGGGTTAGGGTGAGCCTCCCTATTTATAGGATCCAAATGGTGATCAGATAAACCTTAAAGATAAACCTTTTTGAATTCAAATTAAGATAAGCCTTTATCTTAATAATTCAAACCGTTTTATCCTCATTATCAAAATCGAAAATATATATGTTTCCATATATAATTTCGTTCACCACTCTCACTCACTCAACTGTCACTTACTCAACTATTGAATAATTACAGTTTTAGTCCCTGCACCTTAATTAATCAATTTAACTGCCAAATTAATTCCAATTAATTCCAGAAAAATTTCTAATTAATTATTATAGTTTCTAATTAATATATTATCACTTAAATATATTAATAAACTATTTATTTAATTTCTATTGATTTATTAATCACATAATAAATCAATCTTTCTCTCTACCGGACTTTCTGCCAATCCTCCAACTATGAGGGCAACCCAAATGGACTATGCTACTATTAATTAGATAAATACTAATTATTAGTCATGGCTTAGACACCTAATCCAACAGTAATAACTACACGGGTCGTGTAGTTCTGCAGACCAAATCTAAGTTTCATGCCGTAAATTACACGGGCCATGTAATTTTTAACACGGGTCGTGTAATCGGCACAGATCTGTTTTAAAACACGATTTCTTTTCATTTTGGGTTATTTCTACTTCGACCAAAACACTCCCAAAACCCTAGAAAAGCGATTCTAACCCTTCTAAGTCGAGATTAAGGCTTATTGATCACGAATTGAAGCTAGAGATTAGTTCTTTGAACTTGAAAGGTAATTCTCTTTGATTTTTATCTTGTTTTGACGGTTGAATCTTTGGAATTGAGATGGTATCTCGTGGTTTTGGTGAACCACCTGGAATTAGCTAGAGTTAGAGTGAAATTGTTTGGATTAGTTAGTATAAATGAGTTCTAACTATGAACCCGAGCTAAAGAAAGGTTGATTATTGCAATTCTAGCGTTATATGTGTCAAAGTGATGAGATTGAAAGCTACAATTATGATATTGTTGCTATTTTTGATTATAACTTGTTTCAATGATACAAGTTCCTTGATTATGATGAATATTGAGTGTGATTAAGATTATTCTTAACTTGAGTAATGAAAATGAGTTATTATACTACAGCTAAAGCTAGGCAGGAGCATACACGAGGTGCAGGAGTTCCACCTATCGGTTCCACAACAGGTGAGTAGTTATTAATAGATGAATTACGTGATTAGTATTGATGTTATTGCAGAAGAAGTGTGATATGAGTTGTTTTGAAATTGGTTGAGAATACCAATTATGAGTGTTTGGAGTAATAAACCTCATTATGAGTATAAATTAAGGATCAAGATGGTTTATTGAGTAAATTTTAAAAGAAATGTTGGACACTTGCTGTCCAGTTAGACTTTAATTACTCACAGAGCTTTCAAAGCTCATAATTTGTTTGTTAATGTTAATTGTGTTAGGTTCTGGATGTACAGATCGTGGGAAACGCATCACAGAGGGTTAGCTAGATGGGATATGGACTTTGGACTTGGACTTACTTATTTTCTTGTGTTGGACTTTGTCTTTTGTAAAAACCCGGTTTTGAGTAAACTAGTATGAAACTTGTTTGTACATAAGTAAATACTTAAACTATGCTTTTGATATAACTTTGTAAACTTGTTGCTCTTTTTGGGGTTACACCACTAATAGTATATTGCTTGATTAATGTAATTGGTGTATCCTTTAATTGAGAAACCGGGTGTTACAAGTTGGTATCAGAGCCGTGGTTTAAGGGAATTAAACCTTGAGACGGGTTTAGACTTAAACCAATGTGATTGAAAAGTCCCAAAGAGTCCCGAGTAGCTATCCTCCGCGGTGTAGTACAATTGAGTTGATTATACACTATATTGAGTATTATAGTGCTATACAATTGAGTTAATTATACACTATATTGAGTATTATAGTGCTATACAATTGAGTTGATTATACACTATATTGAGTATTATAGTGCTATACAATTGAGTTGATTATACACTATATTGAGTATTATAGTGCTATACAATTGAGTTGATTATACACTATATTGAGTATTATAGTGCTATACAATTGAGTTGATTATACACTATATTGAGTATTATAGTGATATACAATTGAGTTGATTATACACTATATTGAGTATTATAGTGATATACAATTGAGTTGATTACACACCATATTGAGTATTATGGTGGTAATTACTAAATGAGTTGATTTTCTTTTTCAGTTAAAATGAGTGCTGGAAAAGAAAAAGAGCGAGGTGATCCAGCAAGAGATAAATCGGGATCACGAGAATCGGGTAAAGAGCATCAACCCGAGGGAGAGCGACCTCCCGAGAAACAGAGTAATATGCAAGCTATGATTGCTGCTGAGGCAGCCAAAGCACTTAAAGAATTACTACCCACTTATTTGAGGCCCCAGACGGAGACTGCAACTGGAGGTTCTTCGGGACAACCACTGGTTCAACCTGAGCACAGGGAGGATCGTGAAGAGGTCTATACTGAAGCGGGCAGAGCTAAAATATCTGAGAAGACAAGGAAGTGTACTTATGATGTTTTCCAGAAGTGCAAGCCATACGATTTCTATGGGAAAGATGATCCCATAGCAGCCAAGAATTGGTTAACACATGTTGAAAAGATGTTTCGTACCAGTAAATGCGACGAGGCAGATAAAGTAGAGTTCTCAACAAACTTGTTAAAAGAAGATGCACAGTTTTGGTGGGAGAATCTGTGTATGGAGATAGGAGAGAGTTTGGCGTATACACTGAGCTGGGAACAATTCAAGTTGAAGTTTACTGAATATTATTGTTCCAATAATGCTATGAAGGGAATAGAGGAAGAGTTTTTGAAGTTACAACAGGGGTCGAGAACAGTGCAACAATACACACTGGATTTCAATGAAAAGGCAAGATTTGCACAACATCAAGTTGATACCGAGGAGCGTAAGATGGATCGTTACTTGTGGGGTTTAAAGACCCAGATCCGAGAGTTTTTGCCGAGTTCCAGATATACTACCTTTCAACAAGTTGCTGAAGCAGCAAGATCGAGAGAAAGGGAGTTGCAAAGACAGGAGGAGGAGAGAAGAACCGAAAGAGAAGTTGGAGGATTTAAGAGAAAGTGGGAAGGTAAAGCTGTAGATACTTCTCAGAGATCCATTACCACGGGTTCTCAAGTCCGTGGTGAAACTAAGAAGAATGAAGAGAAATGGTGTAAGAAGTGTAGACGAAAACACATGGGAGAATGCGATTCCCGAAACCCTCCATCAGTTTGTTTCCAGTGTGGAAAGACGGGACATATGGCTCGCCAGTGTACCGAGAGTCGCCCTGTTTGTTTCAATTGTGGGGAGAGCGGGCATATTCGTCCAAATTGCCCAAAGATGAAATCTGAGCCACAAAGAGATTTTCAAAAGACTGGTCAAGGAGGAGGTCGAGATCGAGATGATCGAAGAGATAGGGGTGGTGGTCATGTGAAAACGCGAGCTTTTCAATTGATTGTTGACGAGGCTAGAGATCGGACCGATGTTATCACAGGTATCTTTAGCTTGAACTCTTTTCAAGCACGAGTACTTTTTGATTCGGGTGCATCTGTGTCTTTTATATCAGATTCTTTTGCTTCTAAACTAGATATTCCATTAGCTGATTTATATGAGAAAATAATAGTAGATGTAGCAGATGGGAGATGTGTTTTTGTAAAGAGTCATTATAAACAGTGTCGGCTTGAAATCTATGGGATTGCGTACCCTATAGATCTGAAGCCGATCACTAATCATGAGTTTGATGTGATAGTCGGGATGGATTGGATGGATGATAATAGAGGTCAAATGGATTGTCATGAGAAAACACTTTCCATAAAGACACCGAGTGGTTCCCGAATTTTGATACGAGGTGAACGACATTCCCGAAAAGTACCAATAGTGTCACTTGCCACGGCTAGGAGATATGTAGAAAGAGGGGGTGAATTGATTATGGCACATGTGATTAGTGCTGAGTCAAAACATTCCAAAATAGAAGAAGTAGAAGTAGTTTGTGATTATCCCGATGTATTTCCCGAAAATCTTCCAGGCGTACCATCAAGTAGACAAGTGGAATTTGTGATCGATGTCATACCGGGGGCGAAGCCGGTAGCTCGACCACCTTATCGATTAGCACCATCCGAGATGGAAGAATTAAAGAGACAGTTGCAAGAGTTATTGGAACTTGGGTTTATACGTCCGAGTTCGTCTCCGTGGGGTGCGCCTATACTCTTTGTGAAAAAGAAAGATGGATCTATGAGAATGTGTATAGATTATCGGGAGCTCAACAAGATCACTATAAAGAATCGTTACCCGTTGCCAAGGATCGATGACTTATTTGATCAATTGCATGGAGCCACGTATTTTTCAAAGATTGATTTGAGATCCGGTTATCATCAATTGAGAGTACAAGAAGCTGATATTCCGAAGACAGCTTTTCGTACGAGGTATGGCCATTACGAGTTCTTAGTCATGCCGTTCGGTTTGACTAATGCTCCTGCTGTCTTTATGGATTTGATGAATCGGGTTTGTCGTCCTTTTCTTGATAAATTCGTAATTGTGTTTATCGACGACATCCTGATTTATTCAAAGAGTCGAGATGAGCACAGATTTCATTTACAACAAATGCTAGATCTTCTTCGAGACGAGAAATTATATGCAAAATTTTCAAAATGCGAGTTCTGGTTACGGGAGATACAATTCCTTGGCCATGTGATAAATGAAGACGGTATAAAAGTAGATCCAGCAAAGATCGAAGCCGTAATGAGTTGGGAGCCGCCAAAGAGTCCAATGGAGGTTCGTAGTTTCTTGGGGTTAGCAGGCTATTATCGACGATTTGTAGAAAACTTTTCTCGTATAGCTATGCCCTTAACCAAATTGACCAAGAAGACGGAGAAATTTAGTTGGACTGAGGCACAACAATCAGCCTTTGAACAACTACGAGATAGTTTATGCAAGGCTCCAGTGTTAGCTTTACCGCAATTAGGGGAGGATTTTGTTCTTTATAGCGATGCCTCCTTTAGTGGTCTTGGATGCGTGTTGATGCAAAAAGGACGAGTGATAGCGTATGCCTCTCGACAACTGAAACCACATGAAAAAGCTTACCCAGTACATGATTTAGAGCTGGCGGCGGTAATCTTTGCGTTAAAGATATGGCGACATTATCTTTATGGAGTGCGATTTCAAATATATACAGATCATAAAAGTCTGAAATATCTGTTTGATCAGAAAGAATTAAACATGAGGCAAGTACGGTGGATGGATCTACTAAAAGATTATGATTGTGAAATACTTTACCATCCTGGTAAAGCAAATGTGGTGGCGGATGCACTAAGCCGTAAAGAGTCGCCTATTCGAGTTGTATCGGCTCGAATGGGGATTGTGAGTCGACTACCAGAGTTGATACGAAGATGTCAAGTCGAAGCCAATGACTTGAAGAAAGAAAGAATGATTGGTTATGTAGAGAAACTCGTGGAAAATGCACAAGGAATCAAGACTTTCCAAGGGTGAGTTTGGGTTCCGAGACATGGCGAGGCGAGACAGTTATTGCTAGAGGATGCTCACTGTACTAGGTATTCGGTTCATCCTGGTAGTACACGAATGTATTATACCTTAAAACCATACTACTGGTGGCCGGGTATGAAGCGTGATGTGGGACGATTTGTAGAGAACTGTTTGACATGTCTTCAGGTAAAAGCTAATCATCAAAAGCCTTATGGAGCAGTGCAGCCATTGCCAGTACCAAAGAAGAAATGGGATGAGATCACCATGGATTTCATCACCAAGTTGCCTCGGACTCCTCGAGGATATGATTCAATTTGGGTGATTGTTGATAGATTGACAAAGTCTGCTCATTTTATTCCAATCCGAGAAGATTATCAAGTATCAAAGCTAGCTGAGATATATACGAGAGAAATTGTGAAACGACATGGAGTGCCAACTTCAATAATTTCTGATAGAGATAATCGATTCAATTCACATTTCTGGAAGAGTTTCCAAAAGCATTTTGGTACAAAAGCTTTATTGAGTACTGCGTATCATCCCCAGACGGATGGACAGTCGGAAAGAACGATACAAACACTTGAAGATATGCTACGAGCCTGCATCATTGATTTTGGAGGCAGTTGGGAAGATCATCTGCCTTTGGTAGAGTTTGCCTATAACAACACTTATCACTCCAGTATACAGATGGCACCTTTTGAAGCTTTATATGGTGCACCGTGCCGAACACCAACTTGCTGGACAGAGATGGGAGAGAAACCATTGGCGGGACCGGAAATTGTAGCTGAGACCGAAGAGAAAATACAAAGCATCCGTGAGCACATGCGGGTAGCCCAAAACCGCCAAAAGCAATATGCAGATAAAAGAAGAAAGTTTTTAGAGTTCAAAGTTGGGGACATGGTAATGTTGAAAGTGTCCCCATGGAAGGGAGTAATTCGATTTGGCAAGAGAGGTAAGTTGAGCCCACGCTTTATCGGACCCTTTCGAGTTTTAGAAAGAATTGGAGCGGTTGCATATAAACTTGAGCTTCCAGAGGAGTTACGGGGTATCCAAAATGTTTTCCATGTGTCACACCTTAGAAAAACATTGCATGACCAATCCACTCGAGTACCCTTGACTGAAGTTCAACTAGATGAGAAATTAAGATATCAAGAGATGCCGGAGCAAATTCTAGAAAAGAAAGTTAGAAAATTGTAACACCCGGTTTCTCATACAAAGTACACCCAAATATTTTATAACCATTACACATTTAATTGGGTATATTTGCACTCAAACCAAGGATCAAGCTGTTATCATTACAATAATTACACAAAAAGGTCCTTACAAAGTATGTGACCAAGTGTTACAATTAAATATACTTCAGCTAAGGACAGGCTCTAAACGTGTCCGTCTTTCCTTATCACATGCCTTCCCCTATCACAGCTACAGATACCTGCAAAACAATACAACACTCAAGTGTAAGCTTATAAAGCTTAGTGAGAAATCTCAATCATACTCCACAATCTCTTTTAGTAAACTCTCTCATCATTCTTCTTTTGCTAGTCTCGTTAGCAATATTCACTCTCTCTAAAATCTGATACCTGCAAACATATTAGCTTTACAAACACCAGCTAATTAGTAGAAATATCAACTTAATAAATAAGTATCTCAACTGATACTACTCATAAACTCAATCCCACATACTCGTATGAACTCATTTCACTAGTAATTATGCTCAATTATAGACTATAACTCGTCTCTTGTTATCCACAATTTACAGAACCACTTTAACTCTAAGCTACTGTAATATCAATACGACACACATATATGTACAACATATATATATTAACTCAATCTCTATATTTATCTCAATCATTTAGTATATTCATTTAAACCAAGTACTCGTATATAACAATAAATTCTAAACCTTGTTTAACTCATACAAATTGGTTATCTCAACCAATTAACATGTACCATAATTCAATTTAAATATAGTCAAACTATACATAATGAATTATAACTACTCACCTAATATCGGCTTGGTACGTGGGACACCCAAATCGCGCGTACCGGGCTCCTGTTCGCCAGACTTGGTTATATCACCATAGTCTAAATCAGTTCTCCAACACCCATAATTATCTCAAATAACATCTATCTCAAAGATGTATAAATCAAAAGAGAAACAAAAGATTATAAACGGTAAATATCAACTCAATATTTACCGAAACCCCCAAATCCACGGTTCTACTCATTCAACCGTAGAAACTCGACAATAATCATACCAACAACTCTAGAAACATCCACAAACAATCTACTAACAACGTATATAACAATATATAGCTAAATCGTGAAGATTGAACACTAGGGTTTAAAATCTCCAAAACCGAGAGATACTCACCTGTAATAACAGCTTTACCCCGATCCAGATGGTACAACTTGTAGACCCAGGTGTCTTCTCACCTCTTTCAACACCTACAACATACCATATACACACCACATATATGTGAATACCTTGTATTCACATTCAATAGTTCTATCTACTCAAATATAATCAATAGCAAGCTCTAGGGTTTGAATCACAACCCTACTACACATCCATATAAATGTATATGTTCAATTTCCAACCATCTACAGATGGTTCTTCACTACAACTCGAACCCAACTCAAAATGACCAAATCAACCGTTCAAAAGAGCTAGAACCGGAGACCTTACCTTCAATAAGCGGAATATCGAAAATTACTTCAATCCTTCGCGTTCTAGCCTTCCGATTTGGTCCTAATGTGAAAAGGGGATGTTTTCTAGGGCTTGGGAGAGGTTTTGCTCGAGAAATAATCCAAGAAAATGACTGAAATCGCGTTTAAAAGAAGGTGGGGTCGGCACGAAACCCGACCCGTGTCCAAAAACCCGACCCGGGTTGGCTTGCAGCACGACCCGTGCTGTAGAGCCCGACCCGTGCTCACTTTACAGCCCCTTTTTCTTCCAACCGGAACCCGACCCGGTTTCCAGAACCCGACCCGGGTTTCTTTTGCAACTCGCCCCGGGTTTTAAAACCCGCCCCGGGTTCTTCCAAAATGATCTCAAATGTTGTTTTAAGTCTTCCAATTTAACCCGGTTTGACCTTTCAAGAACACAAGTTGTTTCTTTTACCCTTTATAACATCCTACTTCTCACAGATGGGTTTCTAAACATCTTAACTCGTGTTTTAACTCATCTAATCTCGTTTATATCAAAAATTAATATAACTCTACCATAAATTAAAAATTACGGTATTACAAGTTCTTACCCCCTTCAAAAGATTCCGTCCTCGGAATCTCTTAGAATAGGTATGGTTTATACAACCACCTCACCACCGAAATTTCACATTCCGTATGACAATGATATTATACTCTCGTCAGCTCATATGACATATACATACTGTCGCATCTCATTTACTCATAATATAGGTAATACCCGCCATCATCCTCACGAGATGATCTCTGTAGTGATATTGGCTATCATTACTGCTACGTAGGACAATACTCACTCTTTCAGGCCACACACGCTGCTATGGTATTATTGACACCAAGCTATCTCACCTCACTCTTCAATTGACACTCCAACCACTATCATTATTTGCCATCTGTCCACAATGATTTCAAATCTCCATGAAACGGTTAACTTTAACTCAATAAGAAAATTGGTCTCATCACTTTTACATTAATTGTCTCTGAGTTTACTCCTCCAATAATAACTCACAGTTATTGAATCCTCCTTTTTGCACATCCCAATCGATTAGGGTAGAAGACACACTCATACAACATAAAACACACAGACATTCAAATGTCTCACTCACATCATACGACTCATCAACCCAATGATAAAAAAAAATATTAGAAACTATCTCATGTTTCACTCATGCCTCCTCAAAATCTCATCTATCTCTACTTTCACTTCAGCACATATATTAGGTGTTTCTTCCAATATACAACATACAATCCTCAACCACGAATGGCTTCTCTTCATACCAGTTCAACAACATACCTCACGTTGTTTCTATCGATGTACTCACTCATTATATCTTCTCTTGTGTGTAAAGTCCACATCACGCTCTCACTCAATCGATAATCATTAACTCTATATTAAACTCAAAAATTTATTCTTCATTAATAAATTTCTCAACACAACCGCACATATCCCTCCTGATATACAATCAGTAAGGACTTTTCCTCTTGCCATTTCTACGTCATTATCACCGAAATCTCTAATTCATCCGTATGACACCAATAGGTCATACGTATGGCTCGCTGTAATCTCTGCACACGACTCAATTAATAACATCTAACACCGTAATCTCTACGGTGAGGTCATATTTCATCACCTGACAATCTCGTTAATCTCAAGAAATAATTCAAGATTATTATAACAAAATCTATTATCTATCGTCTCATACGAATAAATAGTTTTGTCATCTTCACACCCACGCATTTATTTCATTGGCAGTAATTGGTTTGATTGCTAAGGAACGAATCCTATCAATCACAACCACAATTACTTTCCTCCTCTTTTTAACTAATATCTTCTCATTATGTATTTATAAAACTCTTTCTCATTTAACATGTAAGAAATCTCACACATTCTCCACACGACTACATAATAAACATACTTACTCACAGCCTCACTTCTCAACAATATTACTCACTGTATCATCTCATAATACCCCCATACTATTACTCAGTCTCTGATTCATCCCCTTTTCAACCCACAAGGTTTCAAGCCACACAAACTTACCGCTACGTTCATATCTATCCATACGCAAGGATAGTACATTTCTCATTACTCTACATCACTATAAAGTATATACCCGTCTACATACAAGCACAACACTGCAGTACCACTCTAGCTCAACTTATGGTACCCCGTACCATCTTCCTGTCTCGTTACTCACACTATCTTATAGTACCCCGTACTATCTTCAAAACTTACTACTCAATAAAATCTCACGGTACCTCATACCATTCGTCGACCTCATTGCTCAACACTCTCTCACGGTATCTCGTACCGTTCTCTGTTCTCACCACTCAACACTGTATCACGGTATCTCATACCGTCCTCTAGTCAAATCATGGTACCTTGTACTATCCTCTGATTTCATTCCATTTCCTCTTGACTCTGGTAGGTCTCCTCTACGGTCTCGAGCCATATAGACTCACCGTCACTCCTCCTTTCGTTTGAGTCACAAAGATCATTACTGCTCTAACCACAAGATACTCGTCATGTGGTTCCACAAAAATATGTGGCCTCAACCTCAGCTACTCAATATGTAACCCCACATAATATGTGGTCTCAATCACATTTACTCATTATGTAATCCGACAAAGTATGTGGTCTCAACCACTTTACTCAATATATGGTCCCACTAAATATGTGGTCTCAACCATATTTACTCATAATGTGGCCCCACAAATTATGTGGTCTCAACCACTTTACTCGATATTTAACTCAATCTCTAGGCCAATAAGGCCTATATGAACCACTCTAGGTTCTCTCAATTATAACCACAAGATACTCTTTATGTAGTTACTCAAATATCCTTTGACATCTCTGTCACAATTATCTCATTATATGACTATTTCAATTTACAAAAACTCAATACTCAACGGATATAGTGTGCATTCATCCATACACTTACCATCTTTCTCAACTCATACTCTTTTGGCTATCTCAGCCACTCATTTTGATCAACCATAAGTACTAGTCATGTGGCCCCACAAAACATGTGGTCTCAACCACAATGTACTTGTATATAAAAGTCTCGTCACCTCTGTGAAACAACAAACACTATATATACAATATCAAAGTTTATATATATATATACCATGTATATACTCTTTATACACATTTCTCTAAGGTTGTTAAGTACTCGTCAAACAACCACTTATAATCTCAGTTATATACAATCACAAAGCACTCGTTATGTGATATGTAAACATTACTTCAAATGGACATGAGATTCTCATCTCAATGCCGATTACTACATTTTATAATCACAATTCTTTAATACATGTAATCTCAATTGATCTTTTACGTGTCTACATATTTTATACATATTCTATTACATGTATTATCAACAATTAAATCAACAATTAAACACGCGCGACACGTTACAGCTAACGTGTTAAATAAAATTTCTTGCATACCTCATAGCAACAAAATCTCGTCTCCTCATTAGTTGAACCTTGCGTACTGCGGTTCTCAAATCTTGAGTGTACTCGGCTACACTCACATAGCTCAACTCTTAGCTCATGCTCAACATATGCTCAAACTCTTCCTCATCATCAGTTAGAATTTTGCCTCGACCGGGATCTCATCTTAACATCTCATCATCATCGGGAAATTTACCATCAACAGAATCTCATCTCATATTCAGTTAAAATCTCATAATTAGTTGAATTTCTTTTCTTCACGTTGGTTGATATCTCATATCAGCCAAAATCTCGTCTCATCATCCACTATTGGTCCAACCAGCTCTTACCAATTTCTCAACTCATCCTTCATCTGACTCCATATCTGTATTTACACACAGAAAATAACAAATAATAATATAACAGAATAGTTATACTTAACTCATACACTAACATCTGCAGCCGTATCTTTTCCAAGCATGTGATAGGGGCTCTCTCTTTCTTCTCGGTTCAAGTCTAGGACTCTACACTCAAAGACCTAGTTCGCTTAAACCATGCTCTGATACCAACTTGTAACACCCGGTTTCTCATACAAAGTACACCCAAATATTTTATAACCATTACACATTTAATTGGGTATATTTGCACTCAAACCAAGGATCAAGCTGTTATCATTACAATAATTACACAAAAAGGTCCTTACAAAGTATGTGACCAAGTGTTACAATTAAATATACTTCAGCTAAGGACAGGCTCTAAACGTGTCCGTCTTTCCTTATCACATGCCTTCCCCTATCACAGCTACAGATACCTGCAAAACAATACAACACTCAAGTGTAAGCTTATAAAGCTTAGTGAGAAATCTCAATCATACTCCACAATCTCTTTTAGTAAACTCTCTCATCATTCTTCTTTTGCTAGTCTCGTTAGCAATATTCACTCTCTCTAAAATCTGATACCTGCAAACATATTAGCTTTACAAACACCAGCTAATTAGTAGAAATATCAACTTAATAAATAAGTATCTCAACTGATACTACTCATAAACTCAATCCCACATACTCGTATGAACTCATTTCACTAGTAATTATGCTCAATTATAGACTATAACTCGTCTCTTGTTATCCACAATTTACAGAACCACTTTAACTCTAAGCTACTGTAATATCAATACGACACACATATATGTACAACATATATATATTAACTCAATCTCTATATTTATCTCAATCATTTAGTATATTCATTTAAACCAAGTACTCGTATATAACAATAAATTCTAAACCTTGTTTAACTCATACAAATTGGTTATCTCAACCAATTAACATGTACCATAATTCAATTTAAATATAGTCAAACTATACATAATGAATTATAACTACTCACCTAATATCGGCTTGGTACGTGGGACACCCAAATCGCGCGTACCGGGCTCCTGTTCGCCAGACTTGGTTATATCACCATAGTCTAAATCAGTTCTCCAACACCCATAATTATCTCAAATAACATCTATCTCAAAGATGTATAAATCAAAAGAGAAACAAAAGATTATAAACGGTAAATATCAACTCAATATTTACCGAAACCCCCAAATCCACGGTTCTACTCATTCAACCGTAGAAACTCGACAATAATCATACCAACAACTCTAGAAACATCCACAAACAATCTACTAACAACGTATATAACAATATATAGCTAAATCGTGAAGATTGAACACTAGGGTTTAAAATCTCCAAAACCGAGAGATACTCACCTGTAATAACAGCTTTACCCCGATCCAGATGGTACAACTTGTAGACCCAGGTGTCTTCTCACCTCTTTCAACACCTACAACATACCATATACACACCACATATATGTGAATACCTTGTATTCACATTCAATAGTTCTATCTACTCAAATATAATCAATAGCAAGCTCTAGGGTTTGAATCACAACCCTACTACACATCCATATAAATGTATATGTTCAATTTCCAACCATCTACAGATGGTTCTTCACTACAACTCGAACCCAACTCAAAATGACCAAATCAACCGTTCAAAAGAGCTAGAACCGGAGACCTTACCTTCAATAAGCGGAATATCGAAAATTACTTCAATCCTTCGCGTTCTAGCCTTCCGATTTGGTCCTAATGTGAAAAGGGGATGTTTTCTAGGGCTTGGGAGAGGTTTTGCTCGAGAAATAATCCAAGAAAATGACTGAAATCGCGTTTAAAAGAAGGTGGGGTCGGCACGAAACCCGACCCGTGTCCAAAAACCCGACCCGGGTTGGCTTGCAGCACGACCCGTGCTGTAGAGCCCGACCCGTGCTCACTTTACAGCCCCTTTTTCTTCCAACCGGAACCCGACCCGGTTTCCAGAACCCGACCCGGGTTTCTTTTGCAACTCGCCCCGGGTTTTAAAACCCGCCCCGGGTTCTTCCAAAATGATCTCAAATGTTGTTTTAAGTCTTCCAATTTAACCCGGTTTGACCTTTCAAGAACACAAGTTGTTTCTTTTACCCTTTATAACATCCTACTTCTCACAGATGGGTTTCTAAACATCTTAACTCGTGTTTTAACTCATCTAATCTCGTTTATATCAAAAATTAATATAACTCTACCATAAATTAAAAATTACGGTATTACAAAAATTGCGAAATAAAGAAGTGGGATTAGTGAAAGTGCAATGGCGACATCATAGAGGATCAGATGTCACTTGGGAAGCTGAAGAGGAGATGCGGTCAAAATATCCCTTTTTATTTTAGGAGATTCCGAGGACGGAATCTTTTGAAGGGGGTAAGTACTTGTAATATCGTGTTATTGAATTATTGAGATTTTGAGTTAATCTTAGTGAAATTAAGATTTGTTAGACTATTGTATGAGTTTGGTAGTTAAAAACCCCATTTGGTAGAAGTTTGAGGTTGAAAAATGCTAAAAAGGAGTTACACGGGTCGTGTAGGAGTTACACGGGTCGTGTAGGAGTTCCTTGTAAATGTTTTGAGCATACCGTGAATTACACGGGTCGTGTCATTTTTGACACGGTCGTGTAAACCTGGAGACTAAAAACTCAATCGCATACCGTGATTTACACGGGTCGTGTAACATTTAACACGGTCGTGTAAAGTGTACAGCACGGGTCGTGTAATAACTACACGGGTCGTGTAGTTCTGCAGACCAAATCTAAGTTTCATGCCGTAAATTACACGGGCCGTGTAATTTTTAACACGGGTCGTGTAATCGGCACAGATGTGTTTTAAAACACGATTTCTTTTCATTTTGGGTTATTTCTACTTCGACCAAAACACTCCCAAAACCCTAGAAAAGCGATTCTAACCCTTCTAAGTCGAGATTAAGGCTTATTGATCACGAATTGAAGCTAGAGATTAGTTCTTTGAACTTGAAAGGTAATTCTCTTTGATTTTTATCTTGTTTTGACGGTTGAATCTTTGGAATTGAGATGGTATCTCGTGGTTTTGGTGAACCACCTGGAATTAGCTAGAGTTAGAGTGAAATTGTTTGGATTAGTTAGTATAAATGAGTTCTAACTATGAACCCGAGCTAAAGAAAGGTTGATTATTGCAATTCTAGCGTTATATGTGTCAAAGTGATGAGATTGAAAGCTACAATTATGATATTGTTGCTATTTTTGATTATAACTTGTTTCAATGATACAAGTTCCTTGATTATGATGAATATTGAGTGTGATTAAGATTATTCTTAACTTGAGTAATGAAAATGAGTTATTATACTACAGCTAAAGCTAGGCAGGAGCATACACGAGGTGCAGGAGTTCCACCTATCGGTTCCACAACAGGTGAGTAGTTATTAATAGATGAATTACGTGATTAGTATTGATGTTATTGCAGAAGAAGTGTGATATGAGTTGTTTTGAAATTGGTTGAGAATACCAATTATGAGTGTTTGGAGTAATAAACCTCATTATGAGTATAAATTAAGGATCAAGATGGTTTATTGAGTAAATTTTAAAAGAAATGTTGGACACTTGCTGTCCAGTTAGACTTTAATTACTCACAGAGCTTTCAAAGCTCATAATTTGTTTGTTAATGTTAATTGTGTTAGGTTCTGGATGTACAGATCGTGGGAAACGCATCACGGAGGGTTAGCTAGATGGGATATGGACTTTGGACTTGGACTTACTTATTTTCTTGTGTTGGACTTTGTCTTTTGTAAAAACCCGGTTTTGAGTAAACTAGTATGAAACTTGTTTGTACATAAGTAAATACTTAAACTATGCTTTTGATATAACTTTGTAAACTTGTTGCTCTTTTTGGGGTTACACCACTAATAGTATATTGCTTGATTAATGTAATTGGTGTATCCTTTAATTGAGAAACCGGGTGTTACATAATATGCTTGAAAATAGATATTTAGTTATTTTGCATCATAATTATTTTGTATTTATTTGCAACAGAAAATGAAAATACAAAAATAAAGACAAATATATTATATCATAAACAAATACCATCCCTCGTCTCATTATAACACTTTTATTTTTAAGATTTGTTGCTTCTCATATCCTACACAATTGCACTAAAATAATTCAATCGCCTTTCATGTGGTTGAAGTTAACTATTTATATTAAACCACATATTCAATGAAAATTAACTGATTCCATTAAATAGTTATTTTAATGTCAAAACTCTTTAATTCTAACTAATCTTACTTATCATTAAATCACTATAATTCCAAATGGTTTTAACATTAATATAGTTAATTGATACTTATGGAATTTAAAATAATGAATAATACTAACATTAAATATAAAAATCATGTATTTTCAACTTCAACTAAATTGGTTGTTGAATGTTGATATCAATTTTAAATAATAATTTATTTAAATACAAAATAATAACAATATACCAATTGATCATTCTAGAGGCTATCGTATACCGATTCAACAAATTTTACACATTACATATACAATAACATTAAAAATATATTTTTTTCGTCAAATTTAACAACTAAAAGCTAACGTTTATTTAAAATGAGTTAGCATAATAAATATTATAATATCATTATATATATATATATATATATATATATATATATATATATATATATATATATATATATATATATATATATATATATATATATATATATATATATATATATATATATATATATATATATATATATATATATATATATATATATATAATACTTTATCATAACATTTATGAGTACAAACTAATAATATGAATGTTTTTGTGATTATTAAATTAATATATTAATAAATAAACAATAACAAATATTTGTTAATCATAATTTTAAATCATTGATCATCTTTTTTTGAACGACTCATTGATCATCTATCATATTAAATTGATGTGTGTATATGTATATATTGAATAACAAACATATCAAAAATATTGATCTTTATACATAACAAAGAACAAATAATACGAAAGAAAATTAATACAACAACTTTTAATAACATAAAAATCTTAAAACACCTATGACAATATTTATATTCAAAAACAACATATTGAACATCCATAAATCATACAAAAAGAACATATAAGCAACAACATACATTTGATATGTTTTCTTTTTTGAGAAAATTTATCAAACCCTCGTTTTTTTATCCTTTTACTAAAAAAGAAGATTATCGGTATTGTAGATTTACCTCTCATCACAAACTATATTATCCTAAGAAATTTAACATTATAACCATTGATGCTTCAAAACCCATTTCTTCCTCTTCATATTTGCATCACAAACTCTTCAAAATATGATGATTTTTGTGAGAAAATCTTGTTTATATAGTACTAATATACTCACTACATATTAATGAGAGGAAGATAAAAAGTCATTAGTTTTATAAATATGAAGAAACAATTAGTTAAAACCTATTAAATCTAATAATAAAAAGCCATAAGTT
This sequence comes from Cichorium intybus, assembly GCA_023525715.1. Taxonomy (NCBI): domain Eukaryota; kingdom Viridiplantae; phylum Streptophyta; class Magnoliopsida; order Asterales; family Asteraceae; genus Cichorium; species Cichorium intybus. The sequence goes on along the minus strand of CM042016.1, from coordinate 49,998,093 downwards.
AGAAAACTTTTGAGTGGTAGTGATTAATTGCTTGAAAGTTGAAAAGTTGTGGAGGTTTCAAATGAATATGGTGCAAGAATGAGACATATGTTGAACTATATCATTTGGATGGCCTCCTTTATAAGATTTATATAGATATATATATATATATATATATATATATATATATATATATATATATATATATATATATATATATATATAAATATATATATATATATATATATATATATATATATATATATATATATATATATATATATATATATATATATATATATATATATATATATAAGATTTAGGTATAAACAAAAACCGTATCGTTAAAAAAAACCCCAAAAAAATCATACTAAACGAAAGCGATTATTTGAAACCGAAATGAAAAACGAATACGTGATTGTTATTTTGTAAAAAACAAAAATTTTTGGTGCGGTGCAGTTTTTAATTTTAAAAAAACTTAACCCCACGACTTGTAGGAACCGAACTGCAAACCGATTTACTAATCGAACCGCACCGCACCGCTTCTAATTAATATTATATTAAAAGTAAAATAAAAATTATGAGAAAGTAGGAATAAGCAAATAAGAAAGCGAGTCGACGTAAGTTTGAAGTTTCTGTCGATTTTAGTCTTTCACTCTCGGTCATTAGGGATTTAGGCCGTCTGCGTTCCTCCTTTCCTCCCCGGTCTGCCCACTGTAACCGCATGAAGCTGAACAACAAAAAAACCCACAAAACCGCACAGCAACGCGAAGGTGGTGGTGTCAGATGATGGTGGTGGTGGTAGTAGTGGTGGTGGTGATGACAGTGGGGATGGTAGTAGTGGTGGTGGATTAGATTTTATAGTAGTGGTGGTGGTGCAACAAGAAATGTGACCTGAAGATATGGTTAGAGACGGCTAAATATAAAGGACAAATAATCCAAGCATCACATAATTTTCAAAAAATCAAGAAGCCATCTAAGGTTGTAAAATTAAGAAAACATGAGTTATTCATTTATGATTACAACCGTATATATATATATATATATATATATATATATATATATATATATATATATATATATATATATATATATATATATATATATATATATATATATATATATATATATATATATATATATATATATATATATATATATATATATATATATATATATATATATATATATATATATATATATATATATATGATTACCAATGTGTTTTATCCATAAATTATTATAAATATTCTGCTAAACTGTATTACCATTTTTCATCCCTCTAAAATTTTAGTTAAAAAATTAATTTAATTAAATTATATAATTGTATTGTGTTTTGTTTTGTTATGAATGAAATCATATAAATAAAATAATTTCTTTTCTTATTTTGATGTAAATTTTTTGTAATAATGCTTTTCACTATGTATAAATAAAAATTTTAAAAATGATGCAATAACTTTTATTATATATTAATAAAAGAGAAAAAATAAAAGATAATTTCATTTCATATTTTTGATAAGTATCGATCATAATCCCAATATTTTATGAAAAATTGATTTAAGTGTACTTTTTATAATTTAATTAAAATACATAATTACTAATATGCCCGCATATATTGATTGGTCCATAACTATTATTGCGTTCTAAACATTTTTAAAGTTCTAAATTGAACCTCTTTAATATATATATATATATATATATATCATGTGAGACAAGGATATTATATCAGATCGGGAGATGTAATCTTAGCCATTCATTTTGGAAGTAAAAAAAATAGCAAAAGAAATGAAAAATTTTGAAAAAAATATATATGTATTTATTATTTTCTGCATTTTTTATTCAAAAATAAATAAATATAAAAGTACAATAAAAAATTAGTTTTTCTAATATTCTAATATATGTCTATATATATATATATATATATATATATATATATATATATATATATATATATATATATATATATATATATATATATATATATGTATGTATATATATATATATATATATATATATATATATATATATATATATATATATATATATATATATATATATATATATACTATATATATATATATATATATATATATATATATATATATATATATATATATATATATATATATATATATATATATATATATATATATATATATATATATATTCTGACTATCAAATTCCTCTATGAAACCTCTATTGGAATCGGGACAATATAAAGATGAATCTTCCAGATGTATTCAAACCTTAATATATCGGTTGCAACTATAGCACCAATGTGATGATAATGAAGATCTAACTATTGACATTTATGTGTTTATAAACTAATCTAACGAAAAAAAATAGAAACTCCGAATCAATTTACAATGGATACAATACCTCACCTAACTTTTCTTTCAAGAACAACACAAAGATCAAATCATTTTCTTCAAATAACGAGTGTTGGCAAGAAATGAACGCTATATACACATAAGAAAACCCCCTAATTATAAAAATGGTTATTGTCAATGTAGCACAACAAAGTTTAGTGTTTTTTTTTTCAGAATTAGTCCCTGAAGTTTTTTTTTCCACAATAAGTCACTAAAGTTGAATTTACATGTTAAATATGTCCCGACGTTAACCTAGAAACCAATTTCTTTTAACGTGGGAGGTCTAGTTAACATTTAAATTCAACTTTAGAGACCTATCGCACAAAAAAAATTTATTGACCAATATAGAAAAAAAATATTAAACTTGGTTGTGCGACAATAACAATAACGATAATTATTTACGGTCATTATTAAAATATATAGCTAAAAATACTCCATATGGTTTCTTCTTAAAACGAAATGATATAGAGCTATGAATATTAAAATTCAAAAAATAACATAAGCCGATTATAAACTAAAATCTAAACTTATATACACAATTTTTATTTCATTAGACACCTAGAAATAAATTTGAACTTCCCCACCCCCAAATTGAGTCAGCTAAAAAACCTAATTCCTCCTCTTCTCGAATCCACTGTCGTGCTTCTCCCTATCCACATCCATGTTGTTATGAATCATTGGTATTTTGTGTTTTAGATATTTTCATGAAACAAAATTATTGGTTGAAGACAATAATGCTTTGATTTGTAATATAAATACGATAGATATATTGGACACTTAACATATTGAATTTCGATTTTCTTTCGAATGGAGCTATATGTATTTCCGTTTTAATGTGGGGGGTGTTGAAGCGTCAACCTAGTGCGACGATTCCGATCAAAAAACACCATGAAGTAGGTGGAAAACTTGAGGTTGTTGTCATGGAGAAACAAGATGCTATTTTGATTCCAGATGCGACTACGATTGTTTTAGGTAAGCTAAAAAGCATTAACCTTACTGAAAATCTTCATACTGTTTGCAAAAAGGAAGATTTTAAGAATGTGGATATCACGTACATTGGTGGGTTGTGGATGTGGATTGATTTGATAACAAGAGCGCATGTAATCGTTTTAAACAAAGGGATGACTTGAAAAAGTATTTTTATGAACTCCAAAACTTGTCGAGACACTTTGTAGTGGATGATCGAATTGTTTGGGTGGAGATAACAGGGATGCCTCTAGGAGTGTGGTCGCCGAGTGCTTTCAAGAAAATAGATACGAAGTGGGTGAAGTTATATGTATTGACAATGATGATTGTGGTGGTATATGTAATGGAAAGGTGTGTATTAGGGTGAAAAAGGATGTGATGATTGCAGGGAGTATTTTGATTAATTTTGAAGGAATTTTTCATGAAGTTATAGTAAAGGAGGTTGGTTGTTGGATACCAACTGTTAATGAAAGTGATACTTCGGACCAGGAAACGGATGAGGAGGAAGAAGATGGGGAATTCATTAGAGACGAGGAAGATGAGGATTTTAACAGTAATGATGAATCGTGCCATTAAGATGGAAACATTCCTTCTGAGGAATTAGAAAGAGATGGCGTTTTGAAGGATGGTAAATCTCCAATAATAGAGCAAAATGATCGAGCGAGTAAATCTTCGGCAGATATAATAAATAATGAAAAGTTGGTGGAGACAGGGGATCATATGAATGTTTTGAATGTTGAAAATAAGAGTAGCAAGGTGCATGAAAAGCCTCGTTCACATACCACTAAAATTATGAATTCTGGTAATATGGATTCGTGTGGATCTAGCAATAAAAGGAGTGAAACGAAAAATAGCAAGAATTTTAAAAAGGTTTCCAAGTTATCTTTATCGTCTACTTCGGGATCTAAAGGAAAAAAATTGATATCATTGTTAAATGGGTTGGAAACAGAGATGGATGGACAGGCAGTTATAGAAAAGATGGGAAGATTTATTGAGATTGGAGAAATGTTGGGTTATGATATGAATGGGTGTAGTGAAACTAAAGAGCAATTGATCAAAAGAATTGTGGAGTTAAATGTTAACCAATGTATGTTTTTGTCTCTAAATATTTGTGGGGTTAGGGATGGTGTTAAAAGAAGAAGTGTTTCAAATTTATGTAGTGTGCATGGTGTATCGTTTCTTGGTATTCAGGAATCTAGAGTTGAAAAAGTCGATATGTTTGAATTGAAAGGAATGTGGGGGAATTTTAGTTTTGACTTTGCTGTTTCTAGTGCTAGAGGGTTGTCGGGGGCCTTATTTCCATGTGGGACCCTGCTGCGTTTGACAAAAAGAAAATTACGTGTACGAATAATGTCATAATTGTTGAAGGTCAATGGGTGTTTTCCATGGTGCATTGCTTTATGATTAATGTTTATGCTCCACGGTCTGATGCGCTTAAAAGGGAGTTGTGAAATTATTTAAAGGGGTTTATGGCTCACAATGAGGGAGAGTATATTCTTTTTGGTGATTTTAATGCGGTTAGACATACAGATGAAAGATAGGGATGTATGTTTTCGCAGAGAGAAGCGGATGATAATTCGTTTATTACGGATACTGCTTTAAAAGAAGTTGATATGGGTGGTTCGGGTTAGTAGTAATGGTGAAAAAATGAGTAAATTAGATAGATTTTTGGTGTTGGAAGGTGTGTATGTCGCTTATCCGGAGTTAAGTGCCATTGCTTTTAATAGTATTATTTCGGATCATAGACCCATTTGCTTGAAAGAAGATGTTAGAGACCATGGGCCTAGGCCTTTTCGTTTTTTCTCTTCATGGATGCAGGAGGAAGGTTTTGAACAAATTGTTTTTTAAAGTTGGAATGAGGATGTGGGGTTTGTTAGAGGTGGGGCTAGCATTCAATTAAAGGCTAAATTAAAAAAAATTTAAAAGGGATATAAAGAAGTGGTGAGATGTGTTGAATGAAAACAGAAGGAAGGACAAACATGAAATGGAAGTTAAATTAGCCAAGTTAAATTGTAAAATGGACCGTGGGTTGGCATCAATGGAAGAAAAAGAAGAGACAGTAAAACTTAAAGAGGCTTTGTTCAAGTTGGCGAAAAAAGATAGATTAGATCTTCAACAAAAATCTAAAATTAAATGGAGCATTGAGGGGATGAAAATTCCAAATATTTTCATGGTATTTTGAACAGAAAATTTAGACAAGCTGGGATAAAAGGGGTTAAGATCGATGGTGATTGGGTGACGGAGGCTAGTTTGGTTAAAAATCATTTTTTCTATCAATTTTTTGGAAAAATTTAAGGCGGTACATAACATTAATATTGGTGATCCAAACGGTAGGTTTCGAAGAATTTCGGATGAGTGCAGTCGAGATATCAGTAGATGGATTACTATGGAGGAAATTAAGACCGGTGTGTGGGCGTGTGGTAGTGATAAAGCACCGGGTCCGGATGGTTTTAATTTTGCTTTCATAAAACGTTATTGTGAGTTGTTTAAAATGGATATTTTTGAGTTTGTGGCGGAATTTTTTGATCGTGCTTTCATTCCTTCCGGTTGTAATGCTTCTTTTATTGCATTACTACCTAAGGTTTCTAGTCTGAAGGGTGTTGGTGATTTTCATCCAATTAGTCTTATTAGAGTCCAATATAAAATTCTGGCCAAAATATTGGCTCATCGGCTGGCGACGGTGGTGGAGTCCGTGGTGAGTATTGAGCAACTAGCTTTTGTGAAAAATAGGCAAATCATTGATGGTCCTTTGATGGTGAATGAATTGATGGCTTGGTTTAAAAAGAAAAAAAACAAATGATGATCTTAAAGATTGATTTTGAAAAAGCTTATGATTCTATTTCTTGGAATTATTTGGATCAGGTTACGAGGCTTATGAATTTCCCTCCTATTTGGTGTGAGTGGATTCGTGCTTGTCTTCATTCAGCTCGTTCTTCGGTTATGATTAATGGTAGTCCTACTAAAGAGTTTAGGTTGTTTCGTGGTTTAAGGAAAGGTGATCCGTTATCCCCGTTCCTTTTTATTTTGGCTATGGGGGGTTTGCATGTTACTATTGAGAATGCGTGTGCTATGGGGCTTTTTAAGGGAATCAATGTTGGGGATTCGACTTTAATGATGTCTTATCTTTTTTATGCCGATGATGCGTTGTTTTTGGGGGAGTGGTCTAAGGAAAATATTGAGAATCTTGTTCATATCCTTAACTGTTTTTACTTGGCGTCAGGTGTAAAGTTAAATCTTTTTAAACCTAATATGTTTGGAGTAGGCATTTCGTTTGATGTGGTGGAAGGTCTTGCTCGTGTGGTTGTATGTAAAGCTGCGAAATTTCCATTAATTTACTTGGGTCTTCCGGTTGGTGCAAACATGACGCGGTCAAAGGGTTAAGACATTCTTAAGGACAAGCTCAAAAAAAGTCTTTCTTGTTGGAAAGTTAATATGTTGTCTATTAGTGGCAGGGCGATGCTTTTAAAGACTGTGCTTGGAGCGATGGGCATTTATTATTTCTCGATGTTCGTTATGCCGGTGAAGGTAGCTAAGGAGCTTGAGGCGTTGGGATATAATTTTTTTTGGGGAGGTACAATTCATAAACGAAAAATTGCGTGGGATAAATGGGATCTTGTCATGGCCAATTTAGAAAATGGTGGCTTGGATATTGGTAGGTTGACTAGTTTTAATATGGCGCTCATCTTGAAGTGGAAATGGAGGGTTTTTTTCATGAAAATGAATCTCTTTGGGTAAAGCTTATTAAATGTTTTTATGGAAGTAAGGGTGGTTTTGGGTCTTGTCGATATAGATCTATTAGTGGCAGCCATTGGTCAAGAATTTTATATGTGGAGACTAATTTGCATGAAAAAAAGTGTTAGATCTCAACGTTTTTGTCCAGAAAGTTGGTGATGGATGCAATTCTTTTTTTTTTTGGTTAGATAGATAGTGCCAGGGGGTTATTCTAAAAGACGCTTTTCCACTTGTGGCTGCTATGGAGAATTATTTGACTTGCACTGTCGCCGAAAGATGTAATAGATTGGGTGGGTTTGGTCTTGGAAGCATGGTAATTGGTCTGGTGATGTGATGGCCCAACTTCAAGAGTTTTTGGGTTTTATTGGTGATTTCAGATGTGGGATGGGCCATGATAGTTGGGTTTGGAGTATTGATTCAGATGGAGTGTTTGCGTTTGCTTCTACTAGAAAATGGATTGATGATATGGTGCTTCATGTTAATTATTTTAGGATGAGGTGGTGTAAACTTGTGCCTAGAACGAAAGGTAAATATTTTTGTTTGGAGACTGTTATTGGGTAGAATTCCTATTACCGTGGAGTTAGTAAAACGAGGGGTCGAGATCTCTAATGTGCTTTGTCCTATTTGTGAGTGGGAGGAGGAAACGTTCACACATTTTTTTGTCCGATGTGAAGTTGCTTGTAAGGTGTGGGAGGCGTTATTTAAATGGTTAGACATTGAAATGGGTTGTTTTTGTGATCCGGGTGATTTACTTCATGTTGTAGATGATTTAAAAGTTAATGCTAAGAAACGCAAGGTAATAGAGGTGGTTGTGTTTACGGGTCTTTGGTACATTTGGAAATTTCGGAATGATGTGGTGCATGGAACGAGGAGGATCAAGAAAAACATGATGCTAGATAGTATTAAGGAATTGTCTTTTCTTTGGATGAGTAGTAGGCAAAAGAAATTGTTGTTTTCATGGGGTCTTAGGCTCCAAAATCCCCTAAATGCTTTGTAATTTCCTAGCTTTTTGCTAGTCTTTTTTATATATGGTTGATAGTTGTTTCCAAAAAAAATGTGGGGGGTTTTTTTCATGTGGCTTCGCGTAACATTCGTTACACGTAGATTGCGATGTTGGATATTTCAGACGTTGTTATGAAAGCAACAACCGCGCTTAAAAGTTCAAAAATATTTTGAGTTACGAGATGTTGTACATTATTCTTAGGTTAGATTCTTACATTTCAATATAATGTCGAGTTACCAATACATGTCGTATTTGGTGCCATGTGAAAGCTTATAGTCGAATCACCCAGAAAAAGAGGTTCGCATCATTTGCCAAACTTTTTTGAATCCATGTTTAATCTTCTTCCATTAATGGCAATATGGCATTGCAAAACCTTCTTCATATGCAGGAGTGAATCAATAGAAGAATTCGTGTTGTTGGTAATGCAATTGTAGAATCTCTGCCGGTTATTTTCTTATAGCATTTCTAGACTCAACTCTGGTAACAAATGGTAACATAGGAACAAAGAATTTCGACTGATCTTTATTGAAACCAATTGATATAGTATAGAATGCTTGATAATAATATTGAGAGTTTAACTCTATATAAATAGGGATACAAAATGGGCTCTTGCCCTAACATAAACCCTAATGGGCTAACCTAAACCCTAATGGGTATTAGGGTAACCCTAATCACTAACATCCCCCCGCAGTTTGATCGGGAGAAGACGATTAAACTGAAAAAAATAAACAAAACATAAAAAAACATAATTGAAAAACAGCGGCAGCGGCAGTGGCAATGTCAGAGCTTTGACGATGGCGGATAACAATGACTGCTCGTCGGAGAAGAAGAGAGGAGGAGGAGTGGTCAGAGGCAGTCTCGTTGAAGAAGAAGAGAGAGTCGTGACAGTGATCATGGAGCCGACGACAGAGGATTCCGGAGAAAGGCAGCGAGCAAAGAGTGAGAGCTCGAGCTGCGCCAGACGGAGCCAATCCCGACGAGATCGATGACTGCAGTGTTGATAGATGGAGAGAAACTACTGCAAATCAGAGGCTGTCCGACAAAGAATGTCCAGAGGAGAAGAGGCCATAGGCTGTCCGACAAAGAATGTCCAGAGGAGAAGAGGCCATCAAAGGAGAGGGGCCGTAGCAGTAGAAGAAGCCGATAACGGAGCTCTGATTTGGTGCCGGCGGCTGTATTATTATTTATAAGAAGAAAGAGGAAAGGGAAAGTATTGAAGGCACCTCCGACGACTAGAAGGTCGCCGGAGGTGGCGGTCGGCGGCGGCGGGTTGTGGTCAGCAGTATGGTTTTAACCTAGAGCTCTGATACCATGATATAGTATAGAATGCTTGATAATAATATTGAGAGTTTAACTCTATATAAATAGAGATACAAAATGGGCTCTTGCCCTGACATAAACCCTAATGGGCTAACCTAAACCCTAATGGATATTAGGGTAACCCTAATCACTAACACCAATATCAGTTAATATTCTTTGTATTTCCAGCATAACCACCGAGATCTATTTTCTGTGCTATTTTTTGAAATGGTTAACTTGTTTTATTTTTCTATTACTAGATCTGCTGGAAGAACTATGGTTCTGTGAAATATACTTGAGAGCCTATTGATGGCTTGATTTATTACATTATAATATTATTTTTTTTCATTTGTACGTTTTTAATAATTCGATATCCGCATGTTGTTTTAGTATTGATAGGAAAAGGTAAATGAAATTCTTTTTATCTTTTTACCTTCGTAACCTCAAGCTGATGTTATTTCTTTTATAGTCCATATTATTAGTTGGAAGTTGTGAAAAGGAAATTTGATCATGACTGAATGAATTTTAAATGAGTATCCTATTGGAGGCATTCTCACCCTGTGTTTGATTTGGTTGGTTATTGTATTGATAGTGGGTTTTATCACCGATATAGTCCACATGGGAAAGTTGTCATTTCTTATGTGTGAACCCGAAAAAAGCTTCTATAAAAGGTTCAATTATTATTGCAAGTAAAAAATTAAAGTAAAATGTAAAATATCGCAATTATTGATATGTTTGTATTTTTAGAGTTCCATTATAAAACATTGGGACCAACTTCATGATCACATGAGTCATGACATTTCGTAAAAGTATGATACATGTTTTTCCACATATGGTTAGTTATTGACTTTTTGGTTGATCTTTATTTTAATGTTTCAAGTTTAGATATGACAATGTTTCGACTATTGTTCTTTTATTTATTCCTAGTCCATTTCGTGCATTTATGTATTCTACCCACGGGTTAGTATTTGCAATTGGTTATTACTACTAAAATTTTGTATCATTGACCGGATATTTTACCAATAAACGCATATTACAGACTGAATGAAAAATTAGGATATGGACTAATTGACATTGTATCTGAGATTGTTATTTAGTCATTGAAAAGTCACATTAGGGACCGAAGGAGATATTATCAAATACTATTATTCAGACCTAGAAAAGTAATATCAATGCCTGATACAATATAAAATAGGCACCGAAGGACATTAGAGACCGTATAAGATAGTATCAAATACTAAATTTCAATCCCTAAAAGATGGTATCAGGACCTAAAATTGGGATATTAAGTAAACATATTGGAGATCGAATGAGGCAGTATAAAGCACTAAGATTTTTTATTTTTATTTTGAACGGCAAATCTATCCTATTACTAATCCTAAACTACTCCAGGATCCACCTATGTCTCTTGCAAGACTTATTTGATGGCAAGCCTTACTTCACTTTCAAAGTCAGAAGATCTGATGGTTACTTGTATAATTTCTCTAAAGCACACTTTCATTAGATGAACCAAAGTGACATTGCCCCTCTTTTATTTTTCACTGCCACTAGCGATTTTAAAACCTTCCATAACTGTTTTGACAGAAATAGATACTATGTTTATGGAACTGGTTAGGGAATTCGCATCCTAATACTTAGAGCTATGCAGATTTACTGGAGCCAGCATTCATGGTCCAAGAATCTTTCTCTAGGATCCAATTGTACATCTAGAAGGTAGGATCATGTTGACCCGGAGAATCAATTTCTAAAAAACCATGAAATTTATTTGATCTTCTCTCGTAGGATCATGCTAACTTAGAGAATCAGTTTGTCGGACTTGCAATACTCGAGTCCACATAAAGTTGGCAACCAACTCGTAGAATTTGGAACATTGGACCATGGAATCTAAGGATTCGACATCGTAGGATCTTGAAGACTAGGCCTGCAGAATCTTTCCAGTGCACTTCATCTGCTTTATCGTGGCTTGATTCACTACCCCTCAGTTTTACTCTGTTAAAGTGCTTAACATCGTTAAACCCCCTCAGGATCTTAAAAAGTACAAAAACGTCTATGCATGTTAAAAACAACAAACTTTGATTCCATGTGCATATTAGCAAAACCATAATTAGACGCGCGACACTATCCCATTGATGAATATTTCCCACCTACCCACTACCAACACCCCCTAACGATTTTTGGTACCCGATCACACTTTTTCACAACCTTTTCCACAATCCCAACATCATCATTCATTTTGAAAAGTTTGTCACATGCTTGAATATCCAAAAAGAATAAGCTTGTACTTTCTGGTATTTCTCATTGTACACCATGCATTGGTCAATGGTAGTGTTCATGTGTTTTGATTTACCATCGAGTTTTAAAATTTTCAACACATCTATCATTGAATACCTCAATAGATTATATGTGAATAGAGTCTTAAACACTCAAAATGTTTGAGTAAAAAGCCATAAGTGCACTTTCATGTTGAGTTGGTAAATGCTAAATTAGAGTCAATTTTATATTTAACAATTAGACTCAAATCTCATTATGTCACTACGGCCTTTTTAATTGCTAATTCGACCTAATTGCATTTAGTGTGTTAATTTTATGTAATGTCAATTTTGTTTAATTGCTGTTTGCATTTAGTCTTTGATTAACTACTACTAATTTGATTTTTCGGTTTGCTGTATCTATTGATTTGAGAGAGAGTTTGAGAGAAAGAGATGAAGTTCAATCTGATTTCATTGATTGAAAACAAGAGCTAACTGTTACAGTTTATATACAACTAACTCTAACAGTGAACAAACTAACTACCTAGCTAACTAACTTAACACATGGACTAACAGAACTAACTACCATAACTGCTATACACTTGTAATATATTAACATCCCCCCTCAAGTTGGAGAGTGGGAAACTCCCAACTAGCCAAGTAATTGATAATGAGTTTTGCTAGGTAGATTCTTGGTAAACACATCAGCAAGCTGAATAGATGTAGGTACAAATTGAAGGGAGATAAGACCTTCTTGTAATTTTTCTTGAACAAAATGGCAGTCAATCTCGATCATGTTTGGTTCTTTCATGGAACACGGGATTTTTCTACTCGTTTATTTCTGTTTACAAGGTAATATTTGTTTGGTTTTCTTCAGATCACTTTGTTTCAGAAGTATCAAATTTTTCAATCATCGACTCAGCAAAAACCTATTCAAGGTTTTATCCTCCTTTGCTCAAGTATTGTTTCATAAGATATATTTATTAATTTTATAACCTTCAAACATGTGTTCTTCAACCATTTCCATAGAGAACCTATAAAAAATCTTTAAAAATTCTAAATATAAGTCTTTTCGCTATGAAAAACTAATATACCTGACATATAGAATTTAATAACAAAACTACAATAACTAATTGATTTTCCTTTTTATATAACCACTCATCTACAAAAGAATAAAATGGATACGCATAATTTGATTAAATAAGAAACGGTGTGTTAAACTATTAAATTACTTTGACAATTAGTTTTTTTTTTCAAATATATTTCTCTAACGACAATGAATATATTATATAAAAACCAACGAAAAGCTAGCAACATTAAACTTGTATCAGAAAACCTAAGAAAATGAAAAAAAAAAAAAAAAAAATACAAACCAACAAAATCTTGGGGACAAAGCCAAACACAACATACATAAACATTACCAAGATCCAAGAAATCATTAACATTGAGAGGATATCTAAGCAATAAACAATATCGGAGAAAGAAACAAATCTACAATTGAAACTCAAAATGATTGAGTAAAAATCCAAGAGAGCAGTCCATATTTGACCCGAGGCAATCGCTTTACCTTTCAATGATGTATAATTTGTGGTATCTTTCTTTAAGAATGATGTCTCAATTCATTTATCCAAGGAATCATTATCAATTGAAGCAATGCTCCTCTAGGGTCCACAAATTGATTTCTTAGCTAACTTGAAGTTATCTTGTCCATAATAGTTATGAATTACACGAATGATGACCTGTGACCAAATGGAAACATCGTCAATTACGGCTTTACACCAACATTTAGCAAGTAGCCCAAGATTAAAAGATCTAAGGCACATAACTGCAAGCTCTCCCTACTCTTCAGGAGAAGTGATTATAGACCAAGCTACCCAATTTATCTTTTTGTATTGAAATTTCCACCTCATAAGAATCTTCTACGAATGCATTCCAAGGAAGCTATAACTTTTTAGGAGTTTTAAAAACAGAGAAGTAATGAAGTGGTAGGCTTCAGAACCGTTTTTACAAGAGTGAGCCTCCCTCCAAAAGAGAATGTTTTTACGTTCCAACAACTAAGTTTAGCATTAAATCGGCCAATGATAGGTTTATCGTAAGATAAAGTGATTCATATCGATAATAGGAGAATCATGATAGCCAACCATTCAAGTTGCAACCAATGGGCTGTTGGCCCGATGATATTAGGTGTTTGAAAATGTATTGTTCCTCTCCTAGAGGATTGATGGTCCATGTCCTGTGATAGACAAATATATAGTTTAGGAGTAAGATATCGAGGGGTGTGTACGGAACCGTTAAAAAAAAACATAGCCAAGGTGCAATATCTTCTTTGATTTCTAATTATATCAATAAATATTGAAATTTTGTTCGAAATCTATACCAGCTTCAAAAAATATTTATGAACATTTTCAATAAATTGCTACATGTAACAACAACATTAGAAATACCTTACTAAAATATAATATTATAGCATTACTGGATTTAATATAATTACTTATAGTTTTATAAAATATAGAGTTAATTATAGTGTTTTTCATTGGTTTGCGCATAATTACTTACATTCTTGTTCCTATCGTATGTATTTGCTTATAGATTTGGCACCTCCCGCTGATAACATCTAATTTTTTCTGTTAAATGAGGGTAAAATGACTATTTTACCCTTCATTTGTTTTTTAATTTATTTATAAAGGAAAGAAAAGAAAACCCCCCTCTTACACACACATACACACACACATTCTATATATATATATATATATATATATATATATATATATATATATATATATATATATATATATATATATATATATATATATATATATATATATATATATATATATATATATATATATATATATATATATCGCCACGACTATGGAGCGAGGTTTTTAATCGCTGCTTATCACCGGAAAATATGCAGTTGATAATGATAAATTTTCACCTCTGTTAAATTTTGACGAGGCATACACTAATAGAGACACGAGTCTTCAGACATTGAATTTTGACAAATTGATGCTCTTGTTGACGCACTATTTTATCATATGATACATAAGACGGTAATATTCGGAGTAGGAAAACCGTTGAATGTTCGAAGGAAGTGGGAAAGTGGAGCTGCATCTAGAGGGAGGAGAAGTTGAACAGAAAATTGAGAAATCATAAGTGAGTTTTCGTATCTGTTAATCAAATCGGAAGTGAGTTTCAAGAAGTTGAACGGAAAATTAAAAAATGTGGTAGGTTCGATTATGTGGTGAGCTATTAAGTCATTTGAGCCATGTAATATTCATTGTACTAGGGTTTTCTCGTATGTAGGATTATGTCGATCCCATGGAGAAAGAAAAATACCTAATTGAATCTCGACATCTCTAGCAACGTTAGCCAATTCATCGACTACATTGCCATTACCTCCGTCAATTAAGGTGAGTCTTTTTCATAGGTATAACTCTAATAAAAATACAAATCAGACTAATCTATTAAGGGAGTTTTCAAAAAACAGACAAAAAATTAGAGGATGACCAAAATACTTCAAA
Organism: Cichorium intybus; assembly: GCA_023525715.1. Lineage (NCBI taxonomy): Eukaryota > Viridiplantae > Streptophyta > Magnoliopsida > Asterales > Asteraceae > Cichorium > Cichorium intybus. Next base: position 49,982,972 of record CM042016.1, on the reverse strand, counting down.
ATTCATAGTCCTAGCGACAAAGTGTAGACTTGTTAAAGTGATGTCGCTTTTGATAAATATGGTGCGCGAAAACGTCCCATGGGTCGTGAAAAAGTCACATAGGCTGCGAAAAAGTAAATAGTGTAAAGGGTTTAGGGTTTTGGGTTTATGGGTCACGGTTTAGGGTTGAGGAATGTTCTTACATGTTAGAATTTTCGTAGGAGTGTACTATGAAAATTAGATTTTGGCAAGTATTACCTGCAAAAATCTCTCGAACACCTGCAAAAATCCCTATTCCAATCTGACAAAAACCTGTATTTTTTCAGAAAATCATACTGGGAAAAAGTGTATGCTGACGGTTAAAATCAGAAAATCATACTGCAAAATCCAGACTTCCATACAGTGCATTTATTGATTATTTTATAAGAAATGGAAATGTTAAAATTTGGTATGCAAATTCTTTTTTTTGATATCTTTTAATTTGTGATAAATAATGAGTTCTAATTGTTCACATGAATATTTTGTTGTGGTTTTGCGGGTGGTTATTAGCAATCGGTGAATGACGAACTTCATTATATTAGGCCATTTGTTAAATAGTATTGTATAGAGTTTATTAAATATATAAATTTCTTATATTTATTGTATTTGGTTAAGATGAAGAAGGGTAACCTGATGTTGGGTTGTATGTCCAACACCGGTACTGAAGTATGTTATACAGCTAGTCGATGAAATTGACCTAAAGCATTTAAAGAAGGTTATTCAGAAACTATCGTTATTGTGTTGGATCTATATGCTCAATAATCATTTTAGAATGACTTTTTACGATAACATATGATCCTATAGGGTCACACCATAAGCAAGTTGGCACATATTGTATATTTATTAATAAATAATCAACTATTGTATTTAATTAGGAGATAATTATTATTTTATGAAAATAATAAATTAAGAGAGTAGAAACTAGTTATTATATCATATAATATGATTTAATAAGTCATGTACAAGTTTTTGGACACTTTGGTTTCCACTCAACTTTCTAGTTACATGAGTACATCTAGTTTGGGAAACTAGTTTATTTTTCTTTCTTCTGGCCAATTAATCAAAGGGATGGGAAGGTTGCTTGCCAACCTCTTTTTTACACAAACCCATGTTTCTCACATGCCATCACATGGCATTTATTAGAGGTATGTGTCTTAGATCTTATATGTAGGTATATAAGAAAGTGTAAGACCAAAAAACTAACAACCTTTTTCTTATTCCAAGATTAAATTTCGTCCTCCTCTCTCTCTCCCTCCCCCCCCTCTTTTCTTGCATGTATTTTGAAGCATTTTGAAAGTGTAAGTTGTGTAGAAATGCTTCTCCTTTAGTGCTTAATTGTGTTAAGTACTTAAAGGCTTAAGAAGTCACAAATACAAAAGGGAACTAGCATTCCTAATGCCTTACTCTTGTTGGTGGATACATTATAGAAGAACTCTCATATGGGTTCTCTTGTCATCTTCATCAACTCCCCAAAAAACCAAATGGGATCAAAGTCTTCACATGTTGTTTTCTTTTCAACCTATCATATCGTTGTCAAATAATCTTTCTATATTATGTAATTGGATCCTCTTGGTGGTTTTGTTAAAATGATCTTAAAATAATAGTTATTTTAAAACCGCTTTCGTTTGCCGCTTAAAATTGTTTTACGCAAAATGATCGCTTTCAGCTTATCAAAACCCATCATATTGTGCATTGTATCTGGTAGACAAAGATCCGGTGGTAGACGCCCACTATACAATAAAATAAATCAAACCAATATGTTGTTCGGGAAACCAATTTAGCGACAAATGGACTGGTGATGGATGATCTACAAGTAGAGGAAAATGGTCAACTGAAAACCAATCCAGTAGAAGAGGTTGCAAAAATCGGGAAGGGTTTATTATATCAAAACCATAGAAGGCTAAATGCATCTTATATGTTGATTCAGAAAGTTGTAAATACGCTGGCGATGATAATGTCCGTACATGTCCCAACGAAGATACATATGGTGGCAATGACGATCACGTAAATTACAAACAAGTACTTTCGTTGGTCAATGAAGCGAACTTAGTTGCTTATGGGGAGCCGATAGATTTTACTATCGGCATATCAGACTTGTAAAAAAGTGATACAGAAAACGAGTAGTCAGATGACGAAGACAGATGCCAACAAACTATGCCTCCTATACCACAATGTCCATACCCGGTATATAAACCTACTCCTTCACACAACCTAAACCCGAACAAAAGGATTAAATACGTGAGTTTGTTAAAAAACGAAGCCGCTTTTCAACTAGCCCTCAGTTTGAAAAGTGTTAACGAGGGTTCTTAGTACAAGACTGTAAGATCAAATAAAAAAGCTTCCAAGCTTGTTGCTACTAGGAAAATTGCACATGGTGTATATCAACTATTAAAATTGACGGTTATGACACGTTCTAGGTCAGGAAACTTGTGGATCAACACAAACCATCGACAAACAAATACGAATGTGTTGGGGCATTTAATTATGGAGGTATTGAGGAATAATCATAACTGAGTGTATCATGGTACCTGATTCAGTTCACAATACAAAATAAATATATCATACAAGCAAGCATGGCATGCAAAAGAGCATGCATTGAAGCTTTTGTGGGGGTTCCATAAGGAATCGTTTTCTAGACTCTCTGTCTATTTTAACAACCAAAAGAAACATAACCCTAGAACCGTGACATACATACAAAAGGATGATAAAGACCGATTTTAGTTTGTTTTCATTTCGATTGGTTACACGGTAATATTATTAATTTGAGAAAATTATATTTCAATATGGCATGCCTAAAAAGCTATATTGTTTTGTAGCTTCGGGCGTTCCTGAACTGTCATAGGCGTACTGTTGTCATAGACGTGGTCCACCTAAAGTTCCAAGGGCACAATGTTATTAGTTGTTGCGATGGAAGGAAACAACTAAATTTTGCATGTAACATATGGAATTTGCAATAGTGAGTGCACAAAGATGTGGTCATGGTTCCTAACCAAAATTGTATGAGTGCATCGGTGACTCGAATCATTTAACCATCATTTCAGACAAGGAGTCATCTATTGTTGTGTCTATTCAAATATAAATCTGAATGCATATCATGGTGTTTGTTGCCATCACCTATTATCTAATCTACAAGAAAAGTTTAAGAAATCTGATAAGACAAAAAGTTTATTCTAGAAGATGGCAAACGCATACAAAAAGACCGATTTTGATTATTATTCTAACATCTTACACAATAGTAGACCTGCAAAATGAAAATACCTACCGAATGCACAACCGGAAAAATGCTTAAGGGCATATTTTTACGGGCATGCGTTTTAATATGGTGATGTCAAATAGTGTAGATAATGATGCTTGTAAAGCTCTTCTGCATGACAATGAAACAATATTATTTTCAATTTCGGAGCCAAAGAGGTATAAATTATAAGTCATTATTAATCATTTTATAGTTATTTACCTTTAAACAACCAATACAACTAAAATATTTTTTCGTTATCCAACTGAAGTAACAACAAACCTTACATCGTGGGCAAATAAAAGGGTTAGAAAAAGAGAAAATAAAAGTAATAACTGGCAAGTATTTCCAATATTAAATTCAAGTTTCTATAAAATTTTGCAACAAAAATGATACCCAAAATAAGTTAAAATGATAACTTTAAATAAATAATAGACATGTTATAAAATAATCTTACCATACATCCCAAAGCCACAAAACATAATTGAAAATGGTCGGTGACATCCTTATTGATCTGTGTAATGGTATGGATTGCTTCTTTTAATATTATGAAAGAAAACACGAAGATTTACAAAGCTTTCATCGTGAACTGCAGTTGAAGCACTCATCTTCAAGCCCAATTAGAAAATTGAAACTAGTTAAAAGTATAATGACTGGAAACATAGTTTAAAGAAACTTCTGTATACCTAAGTCAAAGAAGCATAAGGTCATTTTGGTCACATCACATTACATATAGTCATGTAGACCAGATAGTAAAATGTTTCCTATTGTAGAGATCTGAAAATAGGCTGACAATTCAATAAACTTCAGAGTCAAAGCAGCTAATTACATAGTCAATAAAGCACATGACATTTTGGTCACATCACATTACACAAAGTGACATTGAAGCACATGGCATTTTGGTCACATCACATTAGGCAACGTGACATTGAAGCACATGGAATTTTGGTCACATCACATTACGCAACGTGACATTGAAGCACATGTCATTTTGGTCACATCACATTACACAAAGTGACCTTTAACAGTTACTGTATGACAAGATAATGGGTTTTCGTAAATATTGACATGTCTTGTTGATTTGCTATTATGTTCAACTTATATGAATTAAAATTTGATGTTTTTTTTGTTTAATAATATAATGTAAATGGAAAATTACATAAAATTTTACACTAACTTCTTCTAGTTGTAAAACTGAGATCTTTTTTTGGGTTGTAAAAGTTATGTTGCCATCTAGCGAATGTTCGGATGGTGAACAGTTCAGTATCAAGTCGTTAAACATTACAATTTTACACAAACTTTTGCAAAATCTTTCATGTGAAATGATAACCTAAATTACCTAGATAAACTTATAAAACAAACAACTCAAACTTTATTATATAAAATTTTTCTTACACGTAGGAATAACTATATAATACTTAGTCGAGAACAACTCGCATAAATTATTAGTTTCCCTAACACTTCCACCTGAATTGTTAGCAAACTAAAAAAATACTTAGTTACTGCAATACTCCATAAGCACATACATCCATTCTTTCCAACATTCAACAGTTTACATACAATTGTTCCTTAAAACATTTAAAGTAAAAATTTCTCTCAATTCTAAAACAAGGCAACAACCCCAAGTTTCCAGTACATCGTCACTTAAACTCCCAAAATGTTTGGAGCCATCTCTCAAACAACCTCAGGTTTCTACGACATTCCCGGTTAAACATCCAAAGTGTACGAATTAGCAACCGGAAACAATATTTTTTTGGTACGCTAACAACCTTTGTTATTTAAATTCTGCAAAAACACAATAAAAAGTTAGTCATTAATTATAATGTAGTACTTTAACAGAAAAAATAAATATTCACAGAGAATATATATTTTCCCATATATGGCCTCACTGCCCTGCGAGAATCTACTACACACGACAATATGTCACCTTAACATTTTCTTCAAACTCAAACGAACTCGATGTTTTACGGGGTAAACATTGAAGGGTTTCTATGCAATCAATGAACAAATAATAACTTATGGTTCACATGCAACCCTAAGATGATCTATGTTTTCTTCTATGAAGATTAAGAACTAAGACCTAAGGGAACAATTAATTTCTAAAGATCAAAACTGAGAAAACCAACCTTTTGATCTTATGATCCTGAAACAAGCAGCAAAGGAATCCTGACTCAAATGCAAGTCACACCCAAAGCAATGGAGAAGAAAGTCCAGCAGAGCAATCTTGATTCAAGTTGGCGCAGAAAAAGTAGGTACCAAGTGCCTCCTTTTATAGCTTCCAAGGGTTACAGCTGAAACCCTAAGGAGCCTCCTTAGTGGGCAAGCCTGCTGGCCACTTGGACCAGGCTTCTAAAACCCTGAGAGGGTTTTCGCCAAACCCTAGAGGGATCCCCAGGGTGGCGCCACTTTTGGCCCCTAGCTTATCACTTGCCAGTTATTCAACTATTGAATAATTGCAAGTCAGCCCCTGCACCTTTAATTAATTAATTTAATCACTAAATTAAATCTAATTAATTCTAGATTAAATCTTAATTAATTATTATAGTTTCTAATTAATATATTAACTTTTAAATATATTAATAAACCATTTAATTGATTCTATTGATTTATTAAACAATTAATAATTCAACATTTTACTCTATTGAACTCTATCCTAACCTCAAGCTTATGAGGGCAAACCAAATGGACTTATGCTTCAATTAATAAGATAAATACAATTATAAGTCATGACTTAGACACCTAATCCAACAAACATTTGCGTAGAATAACATTACAGATAAATAATGTTTAAAGACAATTAAAATATACATTTTCTTCAAACACAAAAAACCAGAATGTTGAACTATTTAGGCTATGAGGTATGCTCCATGGGTTCCTACATGAAAAGTGACGCCACATCACTGACACATTATCTCAACTTCCTTACCACACCACCAAGGAAATACCCACCACTCTACATCATTTTTTTCTTTTATTTTTTAATTTTTCATGTATTATTATATTATTAAGAAGAGAGAGAAAGGAAGAGAGAGATAGAGAGAAAGAGAGAGAGAGAGAGAGAGAGAAATAGAGAGAGAGAAAGAGAGCCGGCGTTGCTTGTCGTTCTTCCTGCCATGCCCACCCACGCCCACGTGGTCCACGCCGCCCCGGGCGGTGTTCCACGCCGTGGCATCATGCCACATCAGTCCCCACGCCACCTGAGTAGGGTGTATACCGGACAGCCTTATACACCTTTTAACTTTTTCGCTGACACAATATGTTTTTCGCAAACCGTTTTTCGTAGGCCAATTAAATCAAAATATAATCATTTTGTGCAACCAGGATATTTCTACGGACCAGGATAAAGTTTTGTAGGTTTTCCCCTTAAAAGATTAGTCAAAATTGTCATTTGGATTATAAATCTTAAGAAGTTTTGTTAAAAATTAAAGTAAATCTTAAGAAGTTTTGTTGAAAATTAAAGAATGTATAACTTATAAAATTTGGCATTTTCACTTTTATTCAAAACGATTTATAAAAACAGTTTACACCTCCTCCAAATTTTTATTATTTTTTTGGGCTAATAACATAAAAACCACTGCAGTTTGGCCAAAATCCGGTTTAAGCACTATATTTTTTTTGTCTAAAAAAACCACTCATACTTTCAAAAAAATTCGTAAAAATCACTCATATTTTCAAAAAAAATACATTGCGACCACTATAACAAATAAAAGTCAGGATTTTATGTCGCCAACTCGGAACACTTCTTACTCCCGTCGCATTCAAAATTTAGTGGATTCACTTGGACATCCTATTCATTCACAACGGAGCCGAAAAGTTGTACTTACGAAGACCAAAATCACATGTAGAAAATTTTATGTATCATTTTAACTGCAATAACGTTCCAATATTTGCTTCAAATGTCGATATGAAACTTTTCACATAATATTTCAATGAAAATAATCGTTAAAAGTTATAAAATAAAATGAACAGTGGTCAATATGAAATTTTTTGAAAGTATGAATGATTTTTATGTAACAAAAGAAAATACAATGGTTAAACCAGAATTTTGAGCAAACTACACTGGTTTTTTATGTTATTAACCCCCTTTTTTTTTGTTTTTTTTTTTTGAAATATATGATAAACTCAGTAATTAGTTTTAAAAAAGCAATCCCAGACGCCCCTAAGTGGCTCTAGGGGCTTCCAATATAATCATTCGATAACTGCACTTTGGACTTTGCTCTGCATTTCTTCATCATGTCGTCTTCTCCATCTCTTCCAACAACACCAGAATCAAAAGAAGATGCAGACTACAACAAGATATCCGATGAGTACAACCACTTGATAGAAACAATTCCTAAAACCAATGGATTGAGGGGTGAACTGCTCTACAACTACAATGGTTTCTGGTTAGACCCCATGATCCTCAAAACCAATTTTTTGCTTCATACCTACTTCAAATCTCAACCCACCGACATCTTTTTGGCTTCCGTCATGAAGTCCGGAACCACCTGGCTCAAAGCCCTCATGTTTTCTACCCTTAACCGCCACCTCTACAGCTTCTCCGACCACTATTTGCGCCACCATGGTCCACAGAGCACTTTCCCTTTACTCGACTTCGAAAGCTACCCCATTACAGACTTCACCCACTTCCCTGCTCCACGACTCTTCGCAACACACTTCCCTCGCACCCTCTTACCGCCGTGCATGACTTCCTGCAAGTTTGTCTACCTCTGTAGGGAGCCAAAAGACGTTTTGATTTCATGTTGGCATTTCATGAGCAATTACAGATCGAAAGATTTGCCTCCCCTCTCGTTGGATGAAGCGGTTGATATTTTCTGCAAAGGGCACTCGGATTATGGGCCATTTTGGGAACACGTGCTGTCATACTGGAGAGCGAGCTTGGAATATCCGGACAAGATTCTGTTCTTGAAGTATGAGGAAGTGAAGAAGGAGCCGGAGGTGGTGGTGAGGAAGTTGGCGACGTTCATGGGTAAGCCATTCACGGCGGAGGAAGTTGAGAAAAGGGTGGTGGAGAATATTGTGAACCTGTGTAGCTTCCAAACTTTGAGCAATCTAGAGGTGAACAAGGAAGGTGTTGAAAAATTCGGTAGGTTGGAGGTGGGGGTGGAGAATCGCCATTATTTAAGGAAAGGTGAAATTGGAGATTGGAAAAACTATTTGAGCGAGGAAATGAAACAACGCATCGATGGAATCACCCATGAGAGGTTGAAAGGTTCGGGGTTGATTTTTGACGCAAGTGCGATCGCTTGACTCTATTAGGTTATCTTCAGATTGCTTCTAAAAATTAGAATATGTTATGTCTTTCGCTTCTTTGTAGCGAGATAATTAATATATTCCAAAGTAGTCTAAGCTTTTCAAAATAAACAAAGTGTTTAATTTCGTCTTATATGAAATATCTATGTATAATATATATGTTTGGTTACCTGTTAAATATCGAATGGTTAGTTTTTAGGAATTTTTATAACGAATATAAGGTTGTTCAAACTTTGTAATCGAAATATATTGTCCTTATCTATATTTAAATGTCACTTAAATTTATGGGTAATACCATATATAGGAGCGTAAACAACATATTATACATGCGCAAAATTCTGAAGTTCATATATAATACTATGAATGAGGGATGACCGCGAAAATATTGTGTGTTGGTGTAGTTAGAAGAGTGATTTCTTGGGTGTCTATGCAATGCATGAGGGGTGAGGGTATGATTGTTGGCCATGCATACGACCTAAGTATCTTGGGGTTCGACCACCAATGATCAAAAGAAAAGAAGGTGCACTTCAAATGGGAAACTAAAGGAGTTTTGAGTTAAAGATGATCAAAGACTCTCGATTTTGTGCTAATTTAGTCATCAAACTTTTAATTGTGGTAAGCAGGCCACTAAAGTGATTTTTTTTTCATTTACCATTTCTTATCCATAGCTCCCGGTTAGCCTATTTCTATGCTAACATCTATATCGTATTGCCATTGGTTTGAATTGACTTAAACAAATAGGAACGACGTTGTCTTGTGTTTAGGAGCTCCTTAAATGAGTCGTTTGGCTGTCGTCCTCTTCATTGAAATCGATTTTGCACATGAGATCGTACCCTTTCTCAAACAAAGAAGCTATGTCAACGGGATGTTGTCATACCTTTGGTAACCGTTTATGGGCAAGACATGGTGCGCTTGTGGTTATGTGCTTTGAGATCCCTTATTTTAGGCCCAATTTGAAAAATAGTCGCATGCTTTTTAAACCATAATTTTATTAGATGTTTACAACAGAAAATCCCAAATAAATGTTAAGCATTTAAATAACCCTAAAATGTTCAAAGCACTACTAGAAAATAAGCCTCTAGTGACTTAAAAATATATGACATATAAAAATGTATGTCATAAAAATGTCTTCTTTTTTAAAATTTGAAAGATCTACAACCGATATAATTGTATGGCATAAACCTGTGTCATCCTTTATAATATTTACAACATACAAAAATATATATATCATGTTTAATGTCTTAATCAATAAAAAACATGGAGTTCATTTATATGTCATCTTACAAAACGCGTGTCGTCTTTTATTTACCTAGTCTTTCTCAATCATGCTTCAACCTCTTTCCCATCGTTCACGGCATGAAAGCTAGGGTTTCCATCGTTTAATCTCAATGTTTGAAACAATCTACGATGGTCTTGAGCTAATCGAAAACACCCTTAAGATGTTGGTGATTGCCATATACATTTTTAGAGGCATGTTCTTTCTATTTAGTTCATTCTTGAGGAAACATAAGACAACGAATCAGAAAACCGTAGAAAATGGTAACAATCGATATCTAACACTTTTAAGTTTTTGAAATTTAAACAGATTTTGTAGAAGTTTCCTAAATTCATTTTCTCTTTGCCCTTTGAATTAGGTAAGCTGGTGTGCTGGCTTCTACACCGTTTTTTCCACGTACCATTAATTTTTTTACTTGGGACACATGTACGAGAATGGTTGTCGCTCTCCACTATCTCCATTAGCCTCTTCCTTTTCCCCATTGCAAATCGATAAAGAGTAAGATGGTAAACCTCAAGTAGTAAACCATGAGCTCCAGTCAAAACTTGACTCTGTGAATTTAAAGCTTCAAGTGTAATGCCATGTTCTGTTTGGTAAGTGATTAATTTTAATATTTGACTAGTTGGAAATTATTAATATGAACTAACCAAACTTAAAGGGTGTTTTGGTAATTAGTGAAAACGTTTGAGTTTTGTAAGAATAATGGTAATTAGAAGGGGACACATCTACCAACCGACTCATACTATATAGAGTAGTAACCGAGTATCTGTAACAGGTGAGTAATTAATGTTTACCCTTTTATGATATGTGATTATTGAGCCTTTGTGGCTTGGGGCTACCTATTGAGCCTCTATGGCTTGGAGCTTTATGTTGGCATTAGTGGCTGGGGTTACGGGCCTCATGGTTCGTTCATATTGTGAGAGCCTTCGTGGCCGGCAGTTCTCGCACAAAAGGGGATGACGGTGAGTCTTTGTGTCTCAAGACCGTGGGGGTTGATGTGGGGACGAATTGGTGATCGGATGATTGTGAAGGTGTACAGAGTTCTGATGTTCGTGTGGTGATTATATGATATGGGATTATTGTGACTTCTTCTGATTGTGTGCCTTGTGATATACATTGATTATTCACTACAATTTCGTAGCTTATTTTTGTGTGTGTTAATATTGTAGGTTCTAGTGACCCCACAAAGGGGAAAGGTGTTGCACCATGATAGGGTGGACTAGGATAGGGTGGACTAGCTGGTGTTGTAGATGAGGGTAGCAGCCTGGCTTGGGAGGACTTTGTGATACTTTTGTACACCCTTTTGATACTTCTTATGTACCTATTGTATAACCTTTATACCTATACTATATTTTGATGTAACAAATTATGTTTTTAAAAGTGAAATTTTTTTGGTGTATCTGGTTATGTAAGCCGGGTGTTACATGAAGAAACCATATGTTTAAAATAATGTATTGGTATGAGCATAAATATAACAAATATTAATTGGCATGAGAAATGACACAACAAAGGTTGTTAGGTTGATTGTGGTTAAACTTAGTGAGTAATCATCGTTTTAGTGGAACTATTACAAAAGAGGTAGCCCTAATATTCTCATTCAAACCTTATTACTTGTCTCTTGTTTTGGTTCAAAAATTAAATGTTGACACGTTATATTTGAAAATTCCATATTAAATTAGGACAATAAGTATTCAGGGCAAAACATCAAAGCTAACTAAGGTTGGAGATATCATTACTGAATAGGAAAATAGTGATTTTTTATTTGAGTCTTTGAATGCAGTGGGTTTCCTTTGAATCACCCGTATATTGATTGTGAAGAATAAATACAGGTTTGTAATAGTGGAAAATAGGTGAAAAGGTTGGTATAGGTTTACACTCTTTGTTTGTAAACATTTTTGGTGTTTTCTGACTTTACATTCATGGGAAGGTAATAATTATGACCATTTTATTGTTAGTTTTATATGTTTCAATATTTGGTTTCTTCCAACCTTTTTGAATTCCAATTTTTGGTTAGTTATTCTGTAGAATTTGATTTATGTTACATTTCTTTGACTTTAATTAGAAAATTAATTTTCAGCGGATATTTAAAGATTATGTACGCATTTGACTCATGGTAAGGTTGAAAAGTATGAATGTTCATGTGATGTAATAAGGAAAATGATCCAAAATGACTCTTCATTTACATATGCTTCTTTTATGCTAGTGATTAATGATTTGCGTGTAATTGGGAATAACTGTTAGAATGATGAATTTGCAACGAAATGGTTGTTGTTGTTGAACAATAATAGTTAGATGAAGAGCGGAACACAAAAGACTTCGAGGAAAATCTGTTATGGTGAGTACTTTATTATATTAACTAGGCGTAAACCCGCGTGTTGCGCAGGAATATAATTAAATATTAAAACATATTGAGAGAGGTATGCTGTTTAAAATAACAAATTTACCGCAATATGTAATTTTCAATAATTTATTAGGTTATAGAAAAATTTATATTACTTTTAACTAAATAACTTGAGATGAAAACATTTTTTACTAATAATCGGGTTGAAATGAGATGTTATTATCAAGAATGATGAAAAACATACTTAATTGAGAAATATAACAAAGAAGTATTATATATGGTAAATCACATGATGAGAATAATATTTACTTGTTTAATGGAAATATACCGGCGAACGTTATATTTTGATGTAAAAAATAATTTTTAATAATGTAAAAAGAATATTGTGTCCTCACAATAAAAAATACAAATTGTATATTAAAAAAATATTATGGCATCACAATAGAAAACCAAAATTTTGTAGGTTAAAACAATACTATTTCCTTACTATGTCTTAAATATATTAGTATCATTCATTTCGCTTCTCTAGATGATGTGTGATAAGATATTAAATAGAATTAGTCTTTGTATTTTTTTTATATATGGGTTATTTTGTATATTCTGTTCTATGACTCGCATAAATGAAGTTTCAAACGATAAGAGTGAGATGTACATATTCAAAGGAAATGGTATTGTCGTAGATTCTTGACTTCTTTTGTTTTCCCACTCCTATAGTAAACGTTAATATAAAGTTTTCTTAGTCAAAATTTTAACATTTCAATATATAATTTTAGTCTCAATGTTAACATATAATTATAACGATACAATTTCATATGCTTGAGCAATACCTTATAATTGTGGACTACGTTGACGATCATGTTTCTGTTTTGAAGTAACAATTTTAATGATCCTAAATGTCGTAGGTAAAAATAAGAGTATGTCCTTATAGTATATTGACATAAAAATAAAGATAAGAATATATACATATGGGGAATTAAGCTTTATATATATATATATATATATATATATATATATATATATATATATATATATATATATATATATATATATATATATATATATATATATATATATATATATATATATATATATAAGTACGTTTGTTCCTTTCATTTTATTTTCTTTAACGATGTGGGATAATATAAGAGAGTTAGCATTTGTATTTTATAAACAACATAGTTTTGATATTTATTTATTGTCCCATAATGATAAATAACAAATAATGAAAGTAAGATTTCTATATTTAAAGGAAATTTTATCCTCATAAATTATTCACTTCTTATTTTTCTATCTTTATAGGAATCCATAGTACAATATTTTGTTACCCCTCATGTCAAATCTTTTAAGGATTTCAAAGCATATAGTTTTTAGTCTCAAATATAATATAGAATTATAATGGTTCTATTTAGATTGTTTGAACATTTATTAATAATAAGGGTTCAATTGAAATTTTTGAACAATGTCCATACATGTATTGTTGAAATTGTTTTATGTACATACATCATGGTGAATACGAAAAAAAATATTTTACACCGGCGTGACGACACAGTGGATTTGAAACGACATATTATGAACTTGCAAGCTTAATCGGTCATTTTAGAAGTTTCTAAGTAGTTTTATTTATTACTTTTATGTTTCAGTAATTCTGAAAACTAATATCAAATAGTAGAATCATTTGAACCTTTGAAATATAAACATGTTATTATGATAAAATATTTACATCAGTATCACCACATGCCAAAATATGTCAAACAACATAACATGAGCTTGCAAGCGTAATCAATTTTTAGAAGTTTTAAACTAATTTTACTATTCACTTTTGAGTTTCAATACTTCTAGTTATAACACCAAATAATAAATTCCTTTGAAACTTTGATATAAAATATGTCTTTATCATGAAATGACAACTAATTAATATTATTGGCTTTAAAATCCATATAATAATCCAGATTGTTGGATGAAAGAAACAAATAAATGGTATTATATAAGGTAAAAAATAAATGTTAGATTGATATGTGAAGATTGTGTGTGACAAATACAATAAAATTCAAATTAATGTAAAAGATACATCACTTATCTTTAACCACATTGTTTTGAATGATCTATTTTATAATATATATATATATATATATATATATATATATATATATATATATATATATATATATATATATTTATATATATACATACATACATACATACAATATACAATATACAGATAAATATATAAATATAAAAAATAGATATAAGATTGTTCAAATGTCTATTATTAAAAATTTATTTGCATATATTTCATATGAATCGAAAAAATGTTTACGATAATGTCACTTTTATACAAACGACATATTAAGCTTGTAACATAATCGGGTTTTTAATACTTTAAAATTTTAAAATCTTCATTTTTTAAGATTCAATATTTATGCAAACTCAAACCAAATAATACAACCGTTTAAAATTTTGAGATAAAAACATACTTTTATGATAAAATGACCACTTTATAGATTTTGAAAGCCATATTATGATCAATATTTATGTTTAATGGGAGCAAATGAGTGGTATTATATAAGGGATAGATGAAAGTTAGGATAGATGTATGAAACAATGTGAGACAAAGGAAAGATATTCAAATTAATGTGGTAAATTATAAACCATTTATCTTGAATCATATTGTTTAAAAGTTATATATATAAATATATAGATATATAGATTTAACTATTTTGAAAAATAGTATTTGAACATACTTTTAACTTTATATGATTTTAAATAATTTTAAAAGTTATAATTTTATTTATAGGTAATAAGTTTTATTTTTTGCACGTTTTTTACAATAATTAACCAATTTATAATCATTATTAGAGAGAAATTGAAAAAGCATGGGAGTTTCAAATTAATATGATACAAGTATTTATGCTTCTTTTATAAGATATATAGATATTTATCTTAAATTTATTACAATTCAAATTAATATAGAACATATAACTGAATTCTGAAACATATAGATAGAATGATTGTTTTATGTTTTGTTGTACCATCATTATGTACTCTGCCATATTATTGCATTCCCTTGTTAAGCATTTTTACCATCATGTACCTTTTGATATTTTATATTTATTAGTTTACATATGCAACCAGATTGATCTTATAATGCGCGGTGGACAAAAGAAATATGAGGTTTCATCAATACCCCAATGCACCACTTTTTGTGGTTGGAACTAGAACCGGTGTCAACATTCTGGTACATTTAATCTTGTTTTATATATATATATATATATATATATATATATATATATATATATATATATATATATATATATATATATATATATATATATATATATATATATATATATATATATATATATATATATATATATATATATATATCATTTCCTAATGATATACCTAGTAAGGTTCTATTGACAATGACAAGTCATCCATGGATCTTATATACTAAAATATGAATGATAATTTATTATAGTGTGTGTGTGTGTGTGTGTGTGTGTGTGTGCGCGCGCGCGTGCGAGAGACAAGTGAAAGGACTTTGTTACTTTTTGGTAAATGATTTACATGATTTTTTTATGTGATGGATATTAATGGGTTGCAATGAAGTATCTTGGAGAAGATGGGGAAGATGTTCCAATTGATGGTGTAGTTGCTATCTTCTATGTTTGGGACCTTTGGTTAGCCTTTAATTCTCAAAAATGACAAATTGTATTTTAACTTTTCCAATTGGTTATTCAAAGTACAATGTTACAATAGATATATATGAATAGTAGAATGCTATAATAAACAAGTTAATAAAAATATGTTGCTAGTTCCTACATTTAACCTACCGAATCATACTTCAACTTCCTAGTTCATATATGTCACCTTTAACATCAACTATTTATTTTCATATCTATCGGAAGATCGGGTCTAGATAGTTATATAACTTGTTGGTGACTCTTTTTGTTCAAGATCGTGGGCACATACTATAGGGATCGCAGTTGCGCCCAATATGTGATAAAAAAAATTCATTTAAGAAGTGCTTTAGATGATCATGTTTGAACATGGGAGGCAATCCCATTGGATAAGTACATGTATGTTACTATGTGCTTTATTTTTTATCCTTTTTGATTAACACCTACCTTGTAACACGTTATGGAGGATATGTTGCTTTCGTTCAGGGTTTTACTATAACTAGTTTATGGTATGTTGTTAACTTATTTCGAGTTTCACACTATCTTAGAATAATTGTTTTAATTTAAAAGATTAATATAATTTTCCATGTGGATGAGAATTGCTAATGAATTACTTGGTGCTCTACATTGTAGCCCCTTCATGCATACACAAAAGAAGGTAAAAGTAAAATTCATTATTCCTCTATAGTGCATATTTTATACTAAAAAATATATAAAATATTCCATCATAGAACCCTCTACATACTAGACTAAAGTCTTCTATGGATCAAGGTCCATATGTTAATGTTGCAAATGGAATGTTGTTGCCATCAACAATGCAAGGTTGAAACGTATGGATGTACAAGTGACGTAATCAAGAATTGCAATGTGCAATTAATTATATCTGTCTTAATGGTATTTTACTTTATGTCATGAGATATTAAATTAATAAATGATTTAATTTTATTATATATATATATATATATATATATATATATATATATATATATATATATATATATATATATATATATATATATATATATATATATATATATATATATATATATATACACAATGGATGAATAAAATGTTTCCTTGGAAAAATTATATCCCTTATAATGTTCAGTTGTATATCATCACATGTATAATCATACAGTCACATTTTACTCGTTAATTTTAAACATCTCAATCTTAAACAATCAATAATGTTCACCTCATAAATGGGACCTCTTATAACTCATGCTTTATTTAATTTACATTATCTCTTAGACTTGCACTACTAAAGACATATCATGGAAATCTAAATCAATAATGGTAATGTTTGTACCGACCACGAAAGGTGGGTGGGTTACCTTACCCATCTAAACGTATGCCATCATACTAAGTTTTTCGCCATCTCTTTCATGTGGTAGCTAATTAACTTCAATATTTTATTTCCGTTTCATCTTTATAGAAAATCACAAACCTGGTCGTTTTATTTGCTACCATTCTCGTTCCAAGTGAGTCAGATACTAGCATTGAGTTGGTCAGATACTAGCATTGAGTCATGACCGAAAAAAAAAAAGTTTACAAATTTAGGTTTCTCTTAGCCTTCCTTGCTTATCGACCACCAACGATCATGTCACTTCTCTTCAGAACCAAGATCTATCTCGCCGACAGATCTCCCACGTCCTCCCTACATCGCCTGAAACATAAAACCAGTCTATCCCTTAAATTTTTTCTACAACCCAAGCCTAGCAGCATTACCCAGTTATCTTTCTCTTAGGGGTACCGTTTCTGACAATATTCAAATTAGGTGCCACTTTGGTCTTACGAGTGGGAAGCGAAAAGGCTTCACCTTGAAAAGACACAGAGAAACATCTTGTAGATGTTAAAAGAAGTTTAGCAGTTGCTAATACGTCTCTGCCGGCGTTGTTATACATGTTTCAAGCTATGATCCGCCTTGGGAAGCTCATAAACTCTCATTGCTAGGTCTGTTTTGTCATCGAAAATGAGCTAAGCGACCCTAAGCATGAGATGCATAACAGCAAACCCAGCATCTCCCTTGCACACATACATCTAACCTTAATCTAGACATGGAAACTTCTTCTCCTCCATTGACCACGTGACTTAATCGCTTCCGTTGGATCCACTTGATTGTTCTATCGATCGGTTGAGCAAAATCTCATACAGTCACAACTACGCGGTTCGTTGAAGATTCTGCACCCAAACTCATTGGGTTATATTGCTTTAAGGTCGAAGGGCGAGGCTTCTATGTGAGGATCATGCATCTTTTGGGTGTATAAAGGTTTGCAAGTTTATATTCGGAAAAAGAAGCGTCTTTACGCTGTGTTAGAGAAAGGCTGTCAACAGTGATTAAGCTTCAGGTATTACAAGAATAGACCCTGAATTATTCCCTTATATCCCATGCAACTCCCTAGTCTTTATTTTTCTTTATATTTGGTTTACAAAATTTTTACGTTACTTCTTTTAATTCCACCATTACACATTTTTATTTTTATTATAATTTCTTCTATTTTAATTTTTCATTTTGATATTTAACACCCTTAATTTAATTTAATATCAAACAAACCCTTCTAATATATTTTAAATTAGTAATTTAATACAAAAATTAAACGTCTATCTAAAATCTGGAGTGTTACCATTCTCATCTCCTTAAAAAGAATCCGTCCTCAGAATCTTCGAAGTCATGGAATCATCTCATTTAAAAAAACTTCTACAATTTTACCACATGTTTGATCCTCTTTGCATTGCATAGCTAAAATCACCCAGATATATCTCGGTCGTCAGATATATCTCGGTCGTCTATGTTATGTGTCTCAATCAAAGAATTTATCTCAACACCTATATGTCTATAATTTGCTTGAAGAACAATATGGCTATCATTCGTAAAGAAATGATCACCGACCTCAACAATCTTACAATTGTAACAACTCAACACTAACATCTGATGCAATTAACCTGGATCATACCTTGTGATCTCCATTAGAGGACTTTACTCAACGTATGTATATACATTGTAAATATTTATACTATTATACGTTCGTCATCACTTATACGCTCGCCTCCATAGAGATAATGTTAGGTAAATGTGAAGCTTTTGAAGATTTATTCAAAGGTTGGTGAAGTTTCAAGAGTTCGTGAATGGTTGGTAGCCTAATAAGTTTGGTAGCCTCATTCCAAGTTCTTCATTTCACATTAATTGCTTACACATATAAATAGAGCTTCAGTTGAAGATATTTATGTACCACACAACACAAATAAACACACAGCAATAAAACTTCTAGTTACCCGCCGTGGACGTAGGTCAGATTAGACCGAACCACGTTAAATTTTTGTGTTTTTAATTTGTGAGCTGAGTGTGTGAGTTCCGTGTCCGTAGGCTAAGTGTCTCGATCCTAACAAGTGGTATCAGAGCTTTGGTTTAGCTCGAGAGGGTGATTTTCTGTTTTTGGGTCGGAAATTTTTTGTCTCAAAAACGATTTTGGTTTACGCCGTTGGAAAGGTCTCGTTCCGCAGATTCCGAAAATATATTTTTTCGAATTTTTTGAGCGTCGGAAGACCTCCAAATCGTCGGTCAAAGTTGGTCAAAACTCGCCGGAAAGTTGGCCAGAAAAACCAGTTCGCCGGAGAAGACGACACTGTAGCACCGGAGTTTCGCCGGAGAAGACGACACTGTAGCGGTACTGTAGCATTTGCAAAACAGGTCCCTGAGGTTTCAGAAGTTGCAAAACAGGTCCCTGAAGTTCCAGAATTTGCAAAACAGGTCCCTAAAGTTCCAGAATTTGCAAAATAGGTCCCTGAAGTTCCAGAATTTGCAAAACAGGTCCCTGAAGTTCCAGAATTTGCAAAACAGGTCCCTGAAGTTCCCGAATTTGCATAATAGGTCCCTGGAGTTCCAGAATTTGCAAAATAGGTCCCTGAAGTTCCATAATTTTCAAAACAGGTCCCTAAGGTTCCAGAAAATTGCAAAACAGGTCCCTGAAGTTTTGAAAATTTCAATTTAGCCCCTGAACTTTCAGAGAATTGCAGTTTAGCCCCTGAACTTTCAGAAAATTACAGATAGGTCCCTGAACTTTCAGAAAAGTGCAGTTTAGTCCCTGAACATTCAGAAAAGTGCAGATTAGCCCCTGAACTTTCAGAAAAGTGCAGTTGAGCCCTAAAACTTCAGAAAATTTGCATTTTTACCCTTAATTTCTGAAAAAGGTGCAGCTTGTCCGTTATAATGGCAGAAAGCAGTAAGATTCAGATTGAGAAGTTTGATGGGAAGGACTTTGGTTGGTGGAAGATGCAAATTGAAGATTTGCTCGTGCAGAAAGACTTGGACGCAGTTTTAGGTGAAAAACCGGAGGCGATGACACAGGCACAGTGGGAGACTTTGGATAAAAATGCCAAGGCATTTATTAGACTAGCGTTGTCAAAGGATGTTGCCTTCAACATTTTGAAGGAGACCTCGACAAAAGGAATCATGGAGGCATTGTCTAATATGTACGAGAAGCCGTCGGCAGCAAATAAAGTCTTCCTGATTCGAGAGTTAGTCAACACGAGGATGAGGGAAGAAAGTTCAGTTACAGTGCACATCAACAATTTAAACTCGATTTTATCCAGACTTGGGTCAGTGGGAATAAAGTTCGAGGATGGAGTTCAAGCTTTACTACTGTTATCATCATTACCTGACAGTTGGTCCGGAACAGTTACAGCCGTTACTAGTTCCGCAGGATCGAAAGAGCTCACTTTTGAGGGAATTCGGGATTTAATTCTAGGCGAAGACATCAGAAGAAGAAATTCCGGGGAATCATCAAGTGAACAATTGAATGCGGCCAGAGGTAGAAAAAATAACAGAGGTAGTGGGAGCAGGAACAGGAGAAGGAGTCAGTCGAGGACTCGGAATGATGTGACTTGTTGGAACTGTAAAGAGGTTGGACATTTCAGGAATCAATGTCCAAAAGACAAGAAAGAAGTTAACGTTGCAGTAGACCATTCAGATGATGATGTTTTGATCTGTAGTGTGGAGAGCAATGTGGATTCCTGGGTTATGGATTCGGGTGCTTCATTTCACGCTACCCACAGCCGTGAAGCACTGCGGAATCTGAAAGATGGGGATTTTGGTAAGGTAAGACTAGCAAACGATGAGGTTCTTGATGTGACGAGCATAGGTGACTTAGATCTAAAGACTCCAGTCGGTCCATGGACTTTGAAGGATGTCCGAGTAATTCCAAGTCTGAAGAAACAGTTGATTTCTGTTGGGCAGTTGGATGAACAAGGGCACGAGGTTAAGTTCAGGAATGGGCAGTGGAAGGTACTCAAAGGAAATCGTGTGATAGCTCGTGGACACAAGAGGGGTTCATTATATATGGTCAGTTTACCGTCTGAGGGAGTAACCGTCCCAGTTCAGAAGAAGACTAAAGTCCGGTTCATAGAGTCTCGTAGACAGAAGAAGGTTTGCTTTGCAGATGGCAAACCCAGAGTCACAGGTCAGATTCAGGTTGAACGTGTTTGGAACGGTTCAGAAATACCAGTCAAGGGCATTCATAGTAGTGGGAGCAAGGGTTGTGTTTCAGCTAGAATACCCAGAACACAGTGGGTTAAGAAAACCAGTATTCCATCTGTAAAAATCTCTCCAGATTATCTGCTACACATGGAGAGTGTCGTTTGTTCTCAGGATGTTCCAGGATCGGGCAGTTCATTTCAGTGGGAGCCGGTGGAGACAGAGAACAGGTCAGTGGCAGACTTAGCCATGACTAATGTGTTGGAGCTAACGGAAGCTTCAACTAGCCTTCAGGTAAATTGAAGAGAAGGCCAGGGTAACTAGGAAAGAGCTAAGATTAAAAGTGTTTTTTTGGAATGCACAGTTGAAGCACAGGTGAAGATTGTTCCGTGGCTTCAAGTGAGAGATTGAAGAATTGTTGCAACAATTGGACGGTAGAGAAAGACTACGTTGTTCAAAATCTTCAAGTGGGAGATTGTTAGGTAAATGTGAAGCTTTTGAAGATTTATTCAAAGGTTGGTGAAGTTTGAAGAGTTGGTGAATGGTTGGTAGCCTAATAAGTTTGGTAGCCTCATTCCAAGTTCTTCATTTCACATTAATTGCTTACACATATAAATAGAGCTTCAGTTGAAGAGATTTATGTACCACACAACACAAATAAACACAGAGCAATAAAACTTCTAGTTACCCGCCGTGGACGTAGGTCAGATTAAACTGAACCACGTTAAATTTTTGTGTTCTTAATTTGTGAGCTGAGTGTGTGAGTTCCGTGTCCGTAGGCTAAGTGTCTCGATCCTAACAGATAACCCTTTTAAATCATAAGTGGTAAATTTAGCATTCATGCTCTTATTTTACTTTTTAATTTCACAAGTGTCAAAAATGTAATTCTTATATTAGACTATCACAACATCTAAAATCCCAGAGCATATACCTCTGTAGTTCATCATTACATTGTAATCATGTAATGATATAATGTTAAGTCACTTCTAAATTTCGAGCAACGTCCTTCACAATCACTATGAAACATCATACATAACATGATGTTGCCTATTTAAATTAATGTTTGATATTCTAATAATTTTAACTTTTCGAGGATTTCATGCATTCAGTTACTAATGAAGCCTAGGTTTTATGAGGACTCACAGTCATCTGGTTAGTGATTTCATCACGCAAGCATTTCACCTTATACATCCGATATGTAAATCACCAATTTTTTTTCAATATTTGAATAGTAATCTAAATTTGACTTACAACGGTTGGCTCTCTAGACATCCTGTATCATCATCACTAGGTCATTTACATGTCTTACTATAATAATATGTCACTGTATAATTTGCATCTTAGCCATGTAAGCTCAGCATTGCGTCGTCAGACAACTTGTCTCGACTTTTATGTTATCGAAACTCAATGCATATTACCACCAAAGTCTATTATTAGGTCACATATATCATTATAATTACTTTGAGTTCCTTATATAGTGTCATAAACTTCTTGAATTACATGCATTAACATCACAATACATATACAATTACTATGATTCTTAGTTTCTTAAGGTCATTACACAGTTTACCTTCTTAAGATTCATTCTCAAATGTTAACATCATCATGTCGTGACATAATAACATCTTTAATGCAATAACAACTTCGCACCATGTTATCATGTTATCAGGACATATTACTGTTTGAACATCGAAAGATCATATTGTTCTATTTTTTGTATTGTTGGAATACTTCCATTGTGTTGCAGTACTAATAATCATCTTAATGTGGGGGTTTGTTCTTCTTTTTTCTAGACCTAAGATTAGGTGATCCTCTTTCACCTGTATAGTGCCCAATGGAGTTTACCATATCTTTCTTTCTTAGATTGACTAGTTTCCTTACGATCAACTAGTATATATTTAAATTCTACCTATTATTGGTTTAGCCTCTGATTTGTCCCCTCTTCATGTTGTGCTAGCATTTTATGTAGCATTAGTCGAACCCTTTTCATTATAGCTGCATGTGACTGTTCTCCAGAATTCCTAACATTGTTTTCTTGGATTGTATCTGCATCCTTAGGCATGACACCAGCCTTAGCACCCTCGTAATTCCTATTTCCCAGCCTTGTTAGCACCATACTTATAATATTTCATGTATCATTGTCATAGTACACTAAAAGGTATATCTTAAAGGAGTGAGTCAGAAGTATATACAACATGCATCATCATATATTTCACACAACATATTAGGCTAGATCTCATAGTTGTTCAAATTGCTCATAATGTTAAAGAACATAAGGTATGTTATACCTAACATCTTAAAAACTTCTCACCAAGTTTACCTCTTATTCGTCTATAGTGTTGGCCTAGGCAGTTGTCATTACCTAATTCACGTAAACCAATGCTCTAATACCAAACCTGACATCCCTTATTTAATGCACAATTTAAAAAAAATTGTCTCATGCTTTTAAAACGATAATTTTTGTAGATGTTCGCAACAGAAAATCCTAAATAAACTTTAAACATATAAATAACCCATAAAATTATCAAAGTAAAATTGTGAGGGTTTGGAAATCCCAGTGAGACACATAGGGTTTAATCGTATAAAAATAAGTTTTAAAAGAAAAACATTAAGATCATTTGATAGGAAAAACAATGTAATAGTTAAAAACTCTTTAAAACACATACACGTTAATTACACCCTTCCTAGTTCTCCTTAGTCCTTCCTGTATCTCAGTGCATCATAAACCACATGGGGAGTTACCTATGACCAATAACATAGTGGGGGTTAAACATATCAGTTTTTTAATCATCTAATGGGTCCCTGATTCGTCCAAGTATGAATTACATCATATGTTGGTGCATCTTATCCAGATCCCAGCTGGTACCTAGCTTGAGTGATACTGGCTTGATTGTTTAGAATATCGACCAATCTCTAAAAGATATTTCCCTGGAAACCCAGAACATATTTTCTTAGGACTACTCATAAGTCATCAGATTCCCTTTTACCTTTATCCCTTTAGCACATTGTGTAAATACATGTAAACCATTTGACAACTTTTAAATCCTTTTTATAACTTCAAAAATTCTTTAGCACTATGCATGCATATAAATAAAGTAAAACACTCTTAAACACATTGCATGCCACATAAGATCACATAGGAGTCACATATATTAACATAGTACATAGATAGCACATAATAGAAAAACACTTTATTTTCATAGGGGATGTATGCTAAAAATCTATGTACCTAACTCGAAGTCGACTATGCAGTTAAGGATAAATCCTCATAATATGTGAGCTAATAGTACTTTATTACATCATTTAGACACCAAATACATATTAGTTTAAAATATTTTTTATATCTTGCGTGATTAATCCCCATCTTGAATAATAAACTCACCTATCATCATAATAACCCTTAATTGCCCACTATAAATTCTAATCCATCAATCACACTCCTTATTTTAATTGACAATCACCGTATGAATTACATGCATTAGGTTGGCATATTACATTTCACATATTACATTCCACTCACCAATTGGTATAATAATGTTTAGCTATAGATCATCATATGTGTAATCATGTATACACATTTTACTCTTTCTAAATGTCTCGAGGTTAAATTGATCAATAATGTTCACCTCATAGATGGGACATTTTATGACTCATGCTTTATTTAATTTATTTTATCTTTTAGTCTTCCACCTTTATTTAATTTACTTTATCTCATAGACTTGTACTAGTAAAGACGCATCGGTGACTCGAATCATTTAACCATTTTCAGTTTTGTCTTGCCAGTTAATACTTTTATTTGCCTTTCTGCCAACCTTTTTATCCGCCCATGGTGTAAGGCTTGCTATTACTTCAGCTTGAAATAACCAAAAAAACATTTAAGCCTTATTGTTTGTTTAAAGGTAAATAACTATATAACAATTAATAACTATTTATAATTAATACCTCATTGGTCTTAACGTCGAAAATACCATTGTTGCATCTTAATACAGAAGAACTCTACAAGCACCATTATCGACATCAGTCACGCATGTCTTGATAAGGCGTTGATGGCGTCGTCATTATTTGATGCCATCGTATTAAAATGCATGCCTAGAAATAAGTGAAATGATAATTTGAAATAAATAATAGACATGTTATAAAATAATCTTACCACACATCCCAAAACCACAAAACAAAACATAAAATGGTTGGTGACAAGCTTCTCGATATGGGTAATGGTATCTAGATTGCTTCTTTCAAGATTATGAAATAAAACATGTAGATTTACAAAGCTTTCATCGTGAACTACAATTGAATCACTCATTCTCAAGTTCAATTAGAAAATTCAAAATAGTTAAAAGTATAATGATTGCAAACATTGTTTAAAAGAAACTTATTTATAGCCTAAGTCAAGGACGCACAAAGCCATTTGGTCACATCACAATTACATAAACTCATGTATACAAGACAATACAATGCTTTCTAGTACAAAGGTCTAAGAAATAGGTGTGGAAATGGGAATTCAATAAACTTTCTAGTCAAAGAGACGTCTAATTACGTGGTCAAGGAAGCACAATGGCATTTTGGTCACATCACATTGCATAAAGTGACCTTTTGTAGTTATTGTGTGACAAGATAATGAGTTTTCATAAATATTGACCTCTCTTGTTGATTTGAAATTTTTATTTATGTTCAACTTATATGAATTAAAATTTGATATTCTCTATGTTTAATAATGTAACGTGAATGGAAAATAACATAAACTTTTGCACAAACTTCTCCTAGTTCTAAAATATTTAAACATTACAAATTTACACAAACTTTTGCAAAATCTTTCATGTGAAATTATAACCTAAATTACTTGGATAAACTTAAACGAGTCTGAACCCAGCTCGAGCTAAGCCTGTGTCACTAAGTTCGATAGGCTCGCAAACCCTAAATAAGCCTATATGTAATATAACATTTATTTTATTTTTATATAAATTAAAATTAAAACATATTGCAGGCTAGT
The DNA here is from genome assembly GCA_023525715.1 of Cichorium intybus. Classification (NCBI taxonomy): domain Eukaryota; kingdom Viridiplantae; phylum Streptophyta; class Magnoliopsida; order Asterales; family Asteraceae; genus Cichorium; species Cichorium intybus. The sequence goes on along the minus strand of CM042016.1, from coordinate 49,956,712 downwards.
AATTGGGAATTGGGATTTAACCTTACGTAAGTTATTTTTTTCCTGGATGTTTAGTAAATGAGCTTCTTAACTAGCTCGAGTCGAGCTTAATCTAGTTTAGGCTTGTCAGGAAACCAACAAGTCGAGCCTGAGCCTGAGCCTAAGGCTGTATATTTCTGTATATTTCTTAATGATCCTGAGCCGAGCTTAGGACCATAAAGCTTGAAACGAGTCGAGCCTCGTTAAATTTAAACGAGTTTGAGCCAACCTTGGTCAAGCTCGGGATCGGCTCCACTCGTTTGCACCCCTAGTCAAAATTCACATTGCCAATTCCTGCAACAAAAAATTCCCCTGATTTTGCCCTAAATCGACGCTTACGCAGCAAGCCAGAACCACCAACGACAACCGACGTCTCTATTGGCAGTTAGATACCTACTCTCATCGACCTTCCGACATTGCTGCACCCCCTCCTATCGACGAACCTTCTCACATCGGTATGTCTACAATCCCCCCTTTTTCTCTCTATCTATCTATCTACTCTCTATCTTTATGAAACCCATAGGTGTAACATCACAATTTTTTGAAGTTATGATTATATTGTATATTTTTAATAAGTTGTGTATTTCGATGATTTCGATTTTGTTAGGTTTGATTTTGATTTTATTATTTCTAATATGATATGTTTAAAATTGAACTTTACATTATATTTTTCCAAGGTGACCTTAGTGATGCTACTGTCCTTGTATATGTGAATCTATAGGCAAACACTAACAGCTTTTTTGAAGAGTATTCCCCTTTATTCGATCAGCGTGTATATTTTATTAACAATATTTTGAATCATTGTTTGAGCTCCTATTCCAATTTATGTTCTTGTTGCACCTTACGTGGGCTTGTTTGTATTATAGCTCTTTTGTAGTATTCCCTTTGATTTTTCATTCTTTTAATATCGGAGGAATGAGACGATGCAATCTTGCACCGGAGGTGATTCTTTTCTTTTATCTTGTTGCTTCTTTATTGTTTTTAACTTATTGTCCCAAATAATGTTTCTAGCTATAGTATTTACCGACCTTATCATTGATATATAGAGATCTTATGAACATTGAGGTGAGATTCAAGTTTCACAAGATGCACCTCTAATACCATCAATGGACATCTTTGCTGTTAGGTTTGTTTTTCCATGTTAATATCACCTATTTCTTTACTAATAAATTTAATAATTCTTATCATTTAACTAAGTAAAATTTAATTTGTTCATTTAGGTGTGTCTTTGAACTATCACAAGTACTTGCATATGGAAGTGGAAAATTTGAGCAGTGTCAACACTTGGAGGAAAATGTATACTTTGCTATCTTGACTTATTATTGCCTACTTTTTTCTCTTTCTATTTTCTTACATCACATGATAAATAGTATGAAAATTCTCTTTGTTAATGTTATCATTATGTTGAATGGATGTATATTAATATAACTTTACTAATTATTATTGTTCTAATATCCAATGCAGATTCCAGATTCAGGAATTTGCAAGAATGATCTACGAGTTTTCAAGTCCCTGTTGTCATTTAACTAGAGTTTATAAATTAAATGGCAAATTACAGGGAAATAATTTAGCTAGGCAGATATAATTTCTTTTTTTACTCATAATATATATATATATATATATATATATATATATATATATATATATATATATATATATATATATATATATATATATATATATATATATATATATATATATATATATATATATATATATATATATATATGGGAAGGTTAAAATGAGAACAATTATTAAACTGAGAACATGAGAACAAATTTTGACCACGTAATTTTAAAAAGGCCCCATGAGACCCCGTCAATCGCGTATTTCTTCTTTCCGTAACTATATTCACATCTTCACCACTGTGCGCATCCTCCCTCTCCTTCAAGATCTGATTTTTCTCTTCTCCTCTTTCTCCTCAATCGCGATCTTCTTCCCCTTTCTTTTGATCGGCTTGGAATGATTTTCCAATCCGTACGTTGAACAATCAGAAATCGACTTGAGAAGGGGATGGTATTCACTTACCGTTTATCTATATTCTTCATTGAATCGATTATCGTCTTCACATCACTTCATCTGGTTCTACAATCTACACTTTCACAACTACAAAACCATAGTGTTTTCTCCACTTCATCCTCTCGCCTCTATGCCTTCACACCTTCCTCTACGCAGATATGTTTTACTCTCTATATTTGGCATCAATTATTCTTTTCTATTTTCTATTTGATTTCTTAACAATTTATGGTTTTAATTAGATTTAAATAAGCTTTTGCAATTGAGACCTAATTAGAAAATTATACAAATGACTTTTGCGGTGATTGAAATTGTTCGTAGCAATTGATATACATAGGATTGAGCATATAAAGAGTAGGATGCAATCCAGGATGACGATAGGGAGGTTTCTGGATTATAGCTTCTTTGCAGCCATGGATACGAATCTAGGTGCAATTACTCTATTGTCCCCCACGTATTCCTCTTTTTGCCTAATGTTGCCATTTGTGCATCAACACTTATGAAATTGATCAACACGATGCTTATATGCACACACCTCTTTTTGCTTGCGGTTCCATTTGTGTTTTCCTGGCTTTGGACGACTCTACCCCTGGTCTTCAGATTTCATGCTCATTAGAAGCTGCAGTAATGGTTATGTCCCCAGGAGATGACAACGCCTAGTAATATTACATATTTTAGTCGTTGTTGAGCCCTATTCTTAGTGAAATTATATCATATATATCGTGGTATTCTCACTTTTCGTGCCAGTACTTGTTTGGAAGAGAATAACGAAAACAGGGACCAAAAGTGTGCAAATTGGAGGAAGTTTAAAGAAGAAGGCAAAATCAGGAAAATGCGTACGCGCGCCGCGGAAATCAAGAATGCGCGACGCGGACCTAAGGCGGTGGAACAAATTCAAATGCCGAGAAAACGGGAAGAGATCAGTACGCGCGCCGAAGAAACCTTAAATGCGCGACGCGGCTGCGGGAAATTTGCAACTATAAATAGAGGCTTTTCCAGCTGAAAACCCTAGCAAAGACCCGGTGGAAAATCGACCTGAAGGCTCTTTGACTCAGTGATTAAGCTTCTGCAACTTCACAATTGGTATTTTATGTTTTAGAATTTAATTTCTTTTTAGTAATAGTTAGCATTAGTGGCTAGGGTCTTTGGGAGTGACAACCATTGACCTTGAGCATTTTAGTTTACTGTTTTTCAGTATTGGTTACTGTATTGGATCATTGGAATTCGTTTTTGATTTATGAAAATCATTTGGTTACAAGTAATATTGGTTTTTCGGTGTTTGATGCATGTTATTGGATTGTGCTTGTTTGGATTGTGTTTGGATGTTTTTTTGATCATGTTTGGACTGTTTTCCCTTGCTGATTTCAGTGACCAACTAGGTTAGCTTTTAGGTTTGAGCTTTAGCCATTAACTGTCCCTTTGGATCTTAGTTATTGGTTTAGTTTATGCCTTGTTTTGGTTTATGTTTGGTTTGTTTGGATGCCTTTGTTTACTTCTGAATTAAAGATGCACTTCTGATTTCAGAAAGTAACTAGGTTTGGTTTGAAGCTTAGCTTAGTCTATGCTTGTTTTGAGATTGTTCAGTTTAGGTTTTCTGGGTTTTAGTAGCAAGGGTTTAGAAACTAAGTCCTCCGACTATAGCGTGACACTATAGTTGGTAATCTGTCATCTTATCTGACCACGTAGCTCCTGCGGATGGACCCTGACTACCACTGTGCTAGTATGTGTGTGTGTTAGGTTTTCTCTTATTTTTGACCGTACGACGACCAAGGCGTGTCAAATTTTGGCGCCGTTGCCGGGGAGCTGTGAGCTTAGATTAGGTGATTAGTAGGAACTTTTGTTTCTTGATTTTCTTTGAGTTTCATTTGGTTAGTATTTTTTATTTTTGCGGGCGTGTTGCATTAGTGCATGCGTACCCGCAGGGGTGAGCAAGTATCCCCTTTGCATTTTGACTCAGAGATTGAGCGAACTGCGCGCAAGATCCATGCACGTAGGCGTTTAAATAAGTTTCAGTCATGTCAGTAGTAGTACAGTAAGTGTTGCCCAGGAACCGTCGGGTGAGGCAACGGGGATGTCTTTTATTCCCCCGGTTTTGGAGTTTCAATTCGGGAGCACGAGTGCTTCTGGTGGTGCAGTATTAGCCCCTGTACCCATACAATCATGCACTCCGCCATCGATTCCACCATTTCCACCATTATTACAACCACAATCCACCAATCCATTCACCTCTGCAATGTCTTGGGGAGAGCCGACCCGTGATGGCACCCTAGTTTCTAGACATCAGACACCAACTTCTCAACCACAACCAGTACTATTTAAACCTCAGACCACATTCCAACCTACACTTCCAGCCACGGGAGTATGATGACTCATCGCCCATCTATATTTCTGATGATGTAGAACACCACGTAGAAATTAGGCCTCAGCTGATAGGAATAATAACTCAATTTAGAGGATATAAAACTGATGACCCATACAATCATTTGTATGAGTTGATATCTATCGCGAATGCTAATACTCCTAGAAACACCAATAGGGATACTTTTAGATTAAGATTATTTCCTTTTACATTAAAGGATAAGGCCAAATATTGGTTCACTTCTCTGCCGTCTAATAGTATCACTAGTTGGGATCAACTCAAGGCGAGATTTCTACAAGAATTCTATCCGGTTAGTAAAACCACAGAAGTCAGACGTGAAATTCAAAACTTTCAGCAGCAGCCTGGAGAGGCTTTCCACGAAGCTTTTGATCGATTAAAGGAGTTATTGTGATCCTGTCTGCATCATGAGGTTCCCAAATGGCAGTTGGTGAAATTGTTCTTCGAAGGAGTCAGCGAAACACACCAAGCAATGATAAATGCCTCGTCAAGCGGGACATTTATGTGGCAAGAGCCAGAAGACGCTTGGAGATTCCTGGAGCAGTTGAGCTTAGGATCGAAGGTTAGTGGAACCATGAAAGATAATACAGTCTATGTAGCGAACATTGAAGTGGAAGACAGAAATTCAGAAGGAGCTCAGTGCTGTGAGTAAAAAGTTTAATCAAATGCTCGCGAGGTTTCAGTAAGAGAAAGAAGCATATGTGTTGCATGGGCAAGTTATATGCAACACATGCGGGGGTATAGGACATAATCACAATGAATGCTCGATGACTCATGAAGAGATTAGTCAAGTGCATGGGTATGGTCGATTTCATAACGCACCAAGACCATTCCGAAGCAATCAACAACGGGAAGTGAGGCAACAACCAATGAGGCAACAGCAGGTGCAACCTCCAGCGAGAGGAATAAACATTGGTATACAGGAGATCTTTGGGATGTTGGTCAAGCTTCAGGAAGTGGAGAAGTCTAATTTCAGAAGCAATTCTGAAGTTAGGAGAATTGATTATTAAAATGGAAGAAGATAGAGCTCAGGAAAAGGCGCAGGCATCAAAGGTACAAGTGAATGAAGTGATCACACTTAGGAGCGGAAAAAGGAGAATAATAAATTTACAGCTCCGCCTGTGGACGAAGATAGTGATGTAGAGATATTTTTTGATGAAAAAGAAGAATTGGAAAAGGAAGAAAAGAAGGGTAAGGAGGAACAGGCGAAGAAGAAGAAGCAAACGAGTACATGGGAGAAAGGAGAATCAAGTGGGGCAGTTCCTTTTCCTACAGCTTTGGAAAAGCCGGAGAAAAGACCATATGGGAAAAAGGGACCGCAAGCAGAAGATATGTGGGAACTGTTTAGTCAGATTAAGGTTAACATTCCACTAGTTAAACTCATTAAGGAAGTTCCCGCGTATGCTAAGTTTCTTAAGGATATGTGCATACATAAGAAACATATCTTGTCCCATTTGCCTAAAATGATTAGCTTACCTGAGAATGTAAGTTCTATTTTAATGGACGCGCTTCCTCCCAAAATGAAGGATCCTGGAGTTCCTCTCATCTCAGTAGATCTAGGTAATGTGCACATTAAAAGGGCTTTGTTAAATTTAGGTGCAAGCGTAAACATATTACCTGGACCGTTATTTGACAAGCACGAGTTTGGCACCATGAGATATACCGACGTAATTTTGCAATTGGCGAATAAATCTACATAGATCCCTAGGGGGATGCTAGTTGATGTCATCATCAAAGTGGGAGAATTTTATTACCCAGCAGATTTTTTAGTTCTGGACAATCGTCAGGCAACTAATGGAGAACAACCCACGATCATCTTAGGGTGACCATTTTTGGCCACGGCCAATGCAAATATCGCTTGTCGCACTAGAAAAATGGGAATATCTTTTGGGCACCAACAGACCAAGATCAACATTTTCAATGCCAATGCCAAGGGAAGTAGCATGGAAGAAGAAGAGTGCTATCAGGTAGATATCCTAGATGAGCTAGTGCAACAGTACACTCCAGAGGTACTTCAATCAGAGGCGATGGAGATTCAAGAAGAAGGAAGTGTTGAAAATGAAAAGCAGCAAAAAGAAGTAGAAGGAGAGAAGGGTTTGAGGTCTGAAGAATGCGCTCACATAGAGAAGTTACCGACAGAGATTCCAAGGACGTTGAAACCCTCCTTACAAGAACCACCGAAGCTGGAATTAAAGTCGCTACCAGAACACCTAAAGTATGCCTTTCTAGGAGACAAGGATACTTTGCCCGTGATTTTAGCAGCAGACTTGACAGGGGAACAAGAGAAGGAATTGCTCAAGGTATTGTCCAAGCACAAGGAGGCTATTGGTTGGACGATGCAGACTTGAAAGGAATTAGCCCAACCACGTGCATGCATAGAATCATCACAAAAGAAGGTGCTAAACCAGCCAGGGATACGCAGAGGAGATTGAATCCCAATCTGAAGGAAGTTGTAAAAAAGGAGGTTCTCAAATGGTTAGATGCAGGAATCATATACCCGATTTCTGACAGCGAATGGGTTAGTCCGACACAGACAGTGCCGAAGAAGTCTGGAATAACTGTTGTAGATACGAAGGATGGTGATAAGGTATCCACAAGGCCCGTAACTGGATGGAGAATCTGTATCGATTATCGAAAGCTCAACACTGCTACTTCCAAAGACCATTTTCCATTTCCGTTCATCGATCAGGTCGTGGAAAAGCTAGCAGGACAGAAGTACTACTGTTTCTTGGATGGGTATTCTGGGTACAATCAGATTGCAATCCATCTAGAGGATCAGGCAAAGACAACATTCACGTGTCCTTATGGCACCTTTGCTTTTCGCAGAATGCCATTCGGGTTGTGTAATGCGCCTGCTACATTTCAACGATGCATGATGGCGATCTTTTCTGATATGATTGGTGATGCATTAGAAATTTTCATGGACGACTTTTCAATCTTTGGACCGACATTCGAAGCCAGCTTGGATCAATTGGAGAAAGTATTGGAAAGATGTGTCGAATCGAATTTGGTGCTTTCCTGGGAAAAAAGCCACTTCATGGTCAAAGAAGGGATAGTGTCAGGTCACGTAGTCTCTGAGAGAGGGTTCGAAGTCGATCGTGCTAAGGTCAAGGCTATATCCACGTTGCCACCCCCAACATCAGTGAAAGGGGTCAGATCTTTCTTAGGCCACGCAGGTTTCTATCGTAGGTTTATCAAAGACTTCAATACCATTTCCAAACCCCTCTGCGGTCTTCTCTTGAAAGATGTGCCATTCATTTTTGATGAGGAATGTGTAAAAGCATTCAATATCCTCAAAAATAAATTGGTCGAGGCTCCTATCCTGAAACCGCCGGATTGGACTCAACCGTTCGAAATAATGTGTGACGCCAATGACTATGCTGCTGGTGCAGTATTGGGTCAGAAGATTGATCGAAAACCTGTAGTTATTTGTTATGCTAGTAAAACTTTTTCTGAAGCTCAATTAAATTATACAACTACTGAAAAAGAATTGCTTGCCGTAGTATTTGCATTAGACAAGTTTCGATCATACATTTGGGGATCCAAGGTGGTAGTTTACACCGATCATAGCGATGTCTGACACTCGCTCGCCAAGAAGGAGTCTAAACCTAGATTGATTAGATGGATACTTTTGTTGCAAGACTTTGATGTGGAGATTAAAGACAAGAAGGGAGCAGAGAATGTCGTGGCAGACCATCTTTCTCGATTGCCAGCTGAAGGATTGGAAGCAGGAATTAAGGATTCATTCCCGGATGAGCAACTGCTGGAGCTTACTGGAGCTCCTTGGTACGCGAACTATGTGAATTTTCTGGCTATAGGAGCAATACCGACACATTGGACAAAGCAACGACAAAAATAGTTCCGCACATATGCTAAAAGATTTATATGGGATGACCCTGACCTTTTCAAGGTGGGAGAGGATCAAATAATTCGCCGATGTGTGCCTGATAGTGAAATCGGTGAGGTATTGGAGCATTGCCATGCGTCAGCATGTGGAGGGCATTTCAGTGGTAAAAAGACAGGATACAAGGTTCTCGAAGTTGGATTATATTGGCCAACAATTTTCAGAGAAGCACATCAAACTGCTAAGGAATGCCTCAACTGCCAACAGTTAGGAAACATATCAAAAAGGGATCAGATGCCCTTAAACCCAATTTTGGTAGTGGACATTTTTGATGTCTGGGGAACTGACTTCATGGGTCCCTTTCCTACGTCACATGGTTATGTGTACATTCTGCTAGCAGTGGATTATGTGTCCAAATGGATCAAAGCAGAGGCAACTCGTACAAATGACCACCATGTGGTATGTAAATTCGTAAAGAAGAACATTTTCACTAGGCACGGAGTTCCACGAGTAATCATAAGTGATGGAGGGTCCCACTTCAAGAATGTTAAATTTGGAAGGTTGCTAAAGTACTATGGAGTAAATCATCGGATTGCAACACCTTATCATCCTCAGACGAGTGGTCAGGTGGAAGTATCTAATAGGCAAATAAAGGAAATTCTGCAAAAGACTGTCAAAACCGATAGAAAAGATTGGTCATTAAGGTTGGATGACGCATTTTGGGCATACCGAACTGCTTACAAGACACCGATTGGAACAACCCCATATCGGTTGGTTTATGGGAAAGGCTGTCATCTGCCGGTTGAGCTTGCCAATCGTGCCTTATGGGCAGGCAAACAAGTCAACATGGACTAAACGGAAGCAGGAAAAGAAAGGAAACTCTAGTTGTCGGAATTAGAGGATCTACGAGACGAAGCATATGAAAACGCGGCCACATACAAATCAAAGATGAAACGGTATCACGATGCCAAGCTCCGCTTGAAAACCTTTGAGGTAGGACAGAAAATGTGGCTGCACAACTCGCGATTGAATATGTTTCCCGGGAAACTCAGGAGTAAATGGAATGGCCCTTATGCAGTGGTTAGCATCACAGACTATGGCGCAATAGAGATTCAGGACCTGAAAGGTGGTCAACCATTTAAAGTCAATGGACATAGGCTCAAACCTTATGTCGTTGCGGGCACGTTCCAGAAACTAGAAGTGGAGACAGTCGAATTCGTTGTAGATGTTCCAGTGTATACTGCATAAATCAGGTAAGTCTACGTCTGGCTGAAGACGTTAAACTTAGTGCTTGTCGGGAGGCAACCCGATCGTCATCTGTATATTTGCATATTTTCACATCCATTTGATCACGGTGAGAAAAAGGCAAGTGTGGGGTCATTTTGGTAATTTTGCAATACCGCGACGCAGGATCTTAGGATCCGCGCCGCGCGCATCGAGTTTTCGCAATTACAATTAAAATCAGATTTTTATACGCGACGCGGATCGAAGCTTCCCGCACCGCGGCCTTATCTTAATTTGAAATTAAAGATAATCACTCAAACAGAGTTTTGAAAGCTATCCAAAATTCCCACAACTGCATATAATCAATTTGCGTAATTCGTGATTCTTTCACTGCGGTAAAAGCCTCTCAATCAATCAAGTCATCTGCATTCTTTTCTCTTCACTGAAATTCAAGTAAGTTCTTCTTTTCTTCTCTTTGTCTTTATAAGTCTTGAACTTTCCTAAATGATGCTGTAATTCACAATGTCGTAATCATCTGATGAAATTGATAGTAAAATTAGGTTTATAGTACTGTACTGCATGAAACCCAATTGGTAGATTAGAGTTAAATGGATTAGAAAGAATGATCAAATTTTTGGCTGAAATCGTTCGCCGCGCCGCGGTCTGTACATTCCACGACGTGCAACATGAACGTTTATTTGACGTGTCGCGGGATGTTACGTGCGCGCCGCGTCAAACCTCTGGACAGTAAACTCATTATCAATTTTTATACATTCTGTAGGCATTATGTCGTCATCAGGTAGTTCTGAAACAATTGACTGGAATTCCTTGACTACACGGACTGATCGGGTACGCGCGGCTAGCTTTTTCAACCGCCGGGGTCTGTGTAAACACAAACGCATATTACCAAGCCGCACGATTAATTGGGACTTGACCGGGGAATCCGGCATTCTGGATCATCTGAAGGACTGGCTAGTCCAAGGAGGGTACGAAGAGGGGGAGTTAACTTATACTTGCCGGGCACTGGAAAATACAACACAAATGAACGAGCCTGTTTACCGTGAGGTCTTCCTTCAATTCCTCGCCAGTTACCATTTTGACCATAAACAAACTGGTCTGGACACCTTGGAGACTGTTAGATTTCGTCTGGGAAATCAGGACCGCAGTTGTACTTTGCGGGAATTCGGGTACTGCATCGGGCTTTACACTGAAGAGGAGTCACAGTCACCGGCGTTCGAGGCTTTCCACAGGCGCGCCAGCCGTACTATGGGTGATTCTTTTTCACCAGTCGAGTACTGGGGCACGATAGCCTCCACCCGGTACCACGAAAACACTGTCCGGGAATGTTACATGCATTTGCCAGCACACCGCATGTTGCACCGGCTCATCACCACCATGCTGTGGCCGTCTGTGGATGAAGAAAAAGTATTTCCCTGGGAGCTGCATTTGATGTGGTCAGTGACGCGGATGTTGGAAACTTGTAACATCCCATATTTTGTTGCTAACGTTTTCAAGCAAATCACCGATGCACCTATGACGATAACTGCATTGGGAGGGGGACATTTCATCACTAGACTGGCAGATTCGTATGGATTGATTTCCGAGCACACGACCGACGGGTTGGAGGTTATACCTCCACATTTATTTTGCCCGCCTGTGACCACCTCGCGGGAGGTGATATACGTGGACCATGGAATCACGTCCGTTGACCGTATGCCTTTCCCGGCACTTCGGTCTGAGCCGACTACATCTCAGAAGCGGTCAAGGCCAGCCACCGGTTTACCCCGCAGTCTATCCCCCGCCACGATGGAATCCTGCTTTCTTGCGGATGAGGTAAAGGCACTTAAGGAAACCATGGAGACACACATGCGGGAGCACCAGGTCCAGTCGTATGCAGCACATGAGGTAGATAAAAGAACGGAGAATACAAAGACGCAACTCCTCTGGATAGCTAACTGTGTCACTACACTCCTTGCAAAGAATTAGTGTGTTCCACCAAGACCCCAGCCGACGATCAGAGACGACGACGAGGAGCCCATGGAAGAGGATCCGGAGGAAGAGGAAGGTGATTATGATGACACTGCTCATAGTTGAAAGGAATGGATGTAATTATTTTTTATTTCTTTTAGTACATTTTGATTTGCATTTTGTTAGGATTAGTTGATAGATTAATTCTTAGGGAAGTTGTTTAGAACAATAAGCCTCTTGAAGGCATTAGACAATAATAATAAAGTAATGGTTTTTGTGTGTTGAATTGTTTATTGTAAGATTTGAAATTGGAGTAATCTGCTGAAATTACCGCGCCGCGGCACCATTACAGTACGCGACGCGGTCTTTTCCCATTAGACGTTGATTTCAACTCACATAATTACCGCGACGCGCGTCCTTCAATCACGCGTCGCGGTCATCCGCAACACATACATTTTGCTTATTTTACAATTCTATATTTCATTTATCTGTTTGCATTTAATGTCTGTTGAGTCATGCATGTTATACCAAATTGGGAAGGAGTTGTCTCAGACAAGTGTGGGGTCACCGTGCCCCCTCCACTTGTCTTGACCACCGACGTGTTCACTGTTGCGCCACAACTCCAGAATGCGAAATCAAGGACCTTTTTGTTCGAATTTGTACCTGTGATACCGAGTACCAACCAAGCAATCTACCATCCAAAGGGGTAACTCTTTCTCCCTTGTTCTAAAATATTTTTTATACAACGGGGACGTTGTACGGTTTTAAGTGTGGGGTGTGGACGGTCGAAAGAGTAGTTTATTTTTGAAATTTTTGCGGGAAAAGACCAATTTTCAAATTTTTAGCAACTTTTTCAAAATTTTTACTAAATTGCAATTTTGAAACGAATGGTTTGTGATTGTGATAGCATTAGTATTTTTCAAGAAATACTATGTAGTTGTGACCATGCTATTTGTTTTAGTCAAATAAGTTGAGTTTTAGGAGTTAGATGATTGGGGTGTTTTAGGATTGGAATTTATGAAAGGACTGTCAATCTGTGGCCTTTGTTGTTCGAGCCGGTAAGTCTAAAATGGGTGGGGCTTATGCACTTTGCCACCTAAGATCGTGTGGTCTGGGATGGTATTTCTGAAAGCTCGCTACACGGACAGCATCGAAAGTCATGGACAATTCCTTAATGGCGTTTAGAATCTGAATGAGTTAGTACACTTCATTGTGGACAGAAAATTTGTAATCAAGGGTTCTCTAGAAAGCCATGAATTCCAAAGAACACTCTGATTAGGTTTTCATGAACTATTTCACTCTAACTCATAGGGCAATAAGCTTTGAAACTGAACACAGTCAAAAATTGTTTGAGTCATAGTTAGAATTCATTAAAAACTCTCTTGATTGGGGACAAGCAAGGCACAAGTGTGGGGTGTTTGACAACGCCTAGTGATATTACATATTTTAGTCATTGTTGAGCCCTATTCTTAGTGAAATTATATCATATATATCGTTGTATTCTCATTTTTCGTGCCAGTACTTGTTTTGAAGAGAATAACGAAAACAGGGACCAAAAGCATGCAAATTGGAGGAAGTTTGAAGAAGAAGGCAAAATCAGGAAAATACGTACGCGCGCCGCGGAAATCAAGAATGCGCAACGCGGACCTAAGGCGGTGGAACAAATTCAAATGCCGAGAAAACGGGAAGAGATCAGTACGCGCGTCGCGGAAACATTAAATACGCGGCACGGCTGTGGGAAATTTGCAACTATAAATAGAGGCTTTTCCAGCTGAAAACCCTAGCAAAGATCCGGTGGAAAATCGACCTGAAGGCTCTTTGACTCCGTGATTAAGCTTCTGCAACTTCACAATTGGTATTTTTTGTTTTAGAATTTAATTTCTTTTTAGTAATAGTTAGCATTAGTGGCTAGGGTCTTTAGGAGTGACAACCATTGACCTTGAGCATTTTTGTTTACTGTTTTTCAGTATTGGTTACTATATTGGATCATTGGAATTCGTTTTTGATTTATGAAAATCATTTGGTTACAAGTAATATTGGTTTTTCGGTGTTTGATGCATGTTATTGGATTGTGCTTGTTTGGATTGTGTTTGGATGTTGTTTTGACCTTGTTTGGACTGTTTTCCCTTGCTGATTTCAGTGATTAACTAGGTTAGCTTTTAGGTTTGAGCTTTAGCCAGTGACTGTCCATTTGGATCTTAGTTATTGGTTTAGTTTATGCCTTGTTTTGGTTTATGTTTGGTTTTTTTGGATGCCTTTGTTTACTTCTGAATTAGAGATGCACTTCTAATTTCAGAAAGTAACTAGGTTTGGTTTGAAGCTTAGCTTAGTCTATGCTTGTTTTGAGATTGTTCAGTTTAGGTTTTCTGGGTTTTAGTAGCAAGGGTTTAGAAACTAAGTCCTCCGACTATAGCGTGACACTATAGTTGGTAATCTGTCATCTGATCTGACCACGTAGCTCCTGCGGATCGACCCTGACTACCACTGTGCTAGTGTGTGTGTGTTAGGTTTTCTCTTATTTTTGACCGCACGACGACCTAGGCGTGTCAGGATACACTATTAGCATAACTGAACATACAGCAGCTCAAATGGACAGAGTCTTCGCACGACGCTTCTTTGTTTTTTGGCCCTAATCTTGGATCCGGACGATTTTACCCCTGATGGATAATCTGAAGTTTCTTAATATTCTCGAAGATCTTTTGGTGTTTGTTCCGTTTCATTACCCCAGTTGTGGATGCTTGGTTTGATTAGAGCTATTCTAAATGGTTTTGGAGTTTCTGGTATTGCAACAAGTTTGGTGGTTTGGACGAAAATAACCCTGAGGTCTCTTTCACTTAGCGAGTCAATCACTGGTGCTTCTTGAAGATTTTCCACTCCCTTCTGATTGCTTACTTGGGGGCTATTTGGGGGTGCTATTTTGCTTCGTCTCTTCTTTAATTGGCTTAATTTGTTGTCAATTTTGTTTAGATTAATATCTGTATGTATATTAATTGTGGTGTTTTTGTGCTGTTGCTCCAGCTCCCCGCTGGAGTCTTTCTCTTTTTCTTAATAAATTTATCGCCGTTCAAAAAAACAGGAACAATTATTCATCCCCTCTCACGATCTCACACTTGATCTATCTTTTTCATGTTCCGATTTTTACGCACGCGCACATAAGAAATCGATGTGTGTGTGTGTGTTTTAGTTAGACGACATCTAACTCTAAATTTCTTGATTTCTTTCTCTCGCCTTCAAGGAAAAGAGGCACACAGGAATAAAACGCAAACCGGGTTCCAATTTCCGGATTCCACATGACCCATATGTGGTTAAAGACTAGACTACCCTCATGCTCTCATGCCTTTGTTATGAATTTATTTGTTCAGCTATGGTACTTTAAATGGTCTTGGGAAAGTCATAAAAGAAACAAAACAACCAGCGCACTAAAGGTGTTCGATGAAATGCGTTAAAAAAATTAATAAGAATTTTTTTTTTAAATCACATGTGAATAGTTTAATCATATGTGAATAACAATATTTAATCACATATGATTAAAACCTGTTAATCACATCTAATTAGAACATGCTATTCACATGTGATTAGAACTTGTTATTCGTATGTGAATATACTCAAATATTTTTTTATTTTTTAATAATTTATATTATTATATGAATTCAATCACATGTGATTAAAACATGTTATTCATATGTAAATATGTATATAAGTAATTTTTTATTTATTAATAATTCGTTATATGCATATTCACATATGAATAACACGTTTTAATCACATGTGAATAATATGGTTTTATCACATGTAAATAGCTTAATCATATGTGATCAATAATGTTTAATCACATATGATTAAATACATATAATAAGAAAATTAGTAGTGACAGATGCAAATGATCAAGTGATTATTGATTGTATTTGTTATGAAGCTATTTGTTGAGCTATGATACTTTAAATGGTCTTGGGAAAGTCATAAAATGAACAAAAGAAGCAACGCACTAAAGATGTTCGATGAAATGCTTCAAAGAAAATTTAATAAGAAAATTTATTTAAATCACATGCGAATAGTTTAATCATATGTGAATAACAATATTTAATCACATATAATTAAAACCTGTTAATTCCATCGGATTAGAAGATGCTATTCACATGTGATTAGGACTTGTTATTCGTATTTGAATATACTCAAATAGATTTTTTTTATTTTTAATAATTTATCTTACTATATGAATTTAATCACATGTGATTAAAACATGTTATTCATATGTAAATATGTATATAAGTAATTTTTTAGTAATTAATAATTCGTTATATGCATATTCACATATGAATAACATGTTTTAATCACATGTGAATAATAGGGTTTTATCACATGTAAATAGCTTAATCATATGTGATCAACAATGTTTAATCACATATGATCAAATACATATAAGAAGAAAATTAGTAGTGACAGATGCAAATGATCAAGTGATTATTGATTTTATCTGTTATGAAGCTATTTGTTCAGCTATGGTACTTTAAATGGTCATGAGAAAGTCATAAAACGAACAAAACAAGCAACGCACTAAAGGTGTTCGATGAAATGCTTCAAAGAAAATTTAATAAGGTGGGTGGGGTAGAGCGGGAGTGGGTGGTAAAAAATTAATTTTTTTTGGTGGGGTGGGGGGGGGGTGGGTGGAGTGGGTGCTGGTGGGTGAGGTTGATCGGTAATGGGTGGGTAAGATGGGTTGGCGGTGGATAGCGGAGGTGGTGGAGGCGTAGAAGTTTGGTGGTGGTTGTGGTGGAAGTGGGCGGATGGAGCTTATTATAAAAATATGTGGCTTATATTTGTTCTCACGTTCTCAATTTCAATAATTATTGAAATTGTTCTCATTTGAACCTTCATATATATATATATATATATATATATATATATATATATATATATATATATATATATATATATATATATATATATATATATATATATATATATATATATATATATATATATATATATATATATATATATATATATATATATATATATATATATATATATAGACTAAATATCAAATGGGAACCAATATTTTCCTAGGAACCGTAGGAACTTTTTTACTGAAATTTTTTTTTCAAAAAAATGACATAATACACATAATTGCTTATATTTAAGACCTTTTGTAAAAAAAATTTAAAAAAATAATATATATACACGAAATGTGCACATATGCACGAAACGTGATCATATACACATTTGCGAAAAAAATGCATATATGCACATTTCGTGTATACATATTATTTTTCAAATTTTTTTTGATAAAAAGTCTTAAATATAAGCGACTAGATGTATTATGTCATTTTTTTTTGAAAAAAAAATTTCAGTCAAAAAGTTCCTACGGTTCCTAGGAAAATATTGGTTTTTTCTTGAAACGGACTAATGAAAAATAGAGTAAAACGCTCATACCGGTAACGAAATGTAACTACATTGTTTTTATCAGACTAAAATAAAATGTAATGCTATTATCGGTAAAATAAAGTACATAAATACCAAAATTAGTTAGTTTCGACATAATCTCTTAATTAGTGTTTTAACTTGTAAATCTTGAATGTGTATCGTCTCAATTTGATCGGAGCAAAAGCATAACTAATCACATGTACCAAAGTTGAAAAGAATAACTAATCGTCAGATTTTTAGAAAATTATTTTACAGATACCCATAAAATATATGTTGTATTTGACAAAATATTGTTGAGGTTAACATATAGTTGTGAAGTTGAAGTGGTACGTAAAGTGGTTGACTTTTTTGCTTATAAGATAATTACGACTTTTTAGTGATCATATGACGAAAGTCGATAATGTGGTTGACTCTTCCTTTTGGAATTACAATCTTATGAGTTGAATTTTTGTTAGAAGTGTATGTCTGATTATTGTAAGTTCCATAATTGTAACACCCTTATTTTCGTTCAAAAGGCATTCAAAACCATGTTTAAGATTGTTACATAAGTTTAACCACTTGTACAAAAGTGGATATACACAAACCATTGTAATTTAGTTGAATCCATATGCCGTTACCAAACATCTTTTCATAAACCATAGCTAGCAAGTTAGAATTACGAACTATTACAACAAATACTCACTTCATCTAATATCATAAATTCCTCATGTCGTATACTTGCATTTATCTCTTGTAACTAGAACATGTAAGACATGGCATAAAAACAAATATGCAAGAACATGTAATACTTGCATTTATCTCTTGCAACTTGAACATGTAGAGGGAGAGGGAGAGAGAGTTGGCCACATTTTTTAGAGAAAACGAGATAAAAACTAGATGCAAACTTTGCATCTCACTCTCTTTTATACTCACAAGAGAGTACCATGACCTATACCCTCATTAAATGCAAAAGATATGATAGTATACAAGGTATGGGTGAGTAGGTGAAGGTTGACAAGCAACCTCCACCCAACCCTCTTATGGTGGAAAAAAGACGATTTTCCAACACTCTTCCTTTAGAAACTAACTAAGTCTAGGTATATCTTAATGTAACCCAAAGTGTCCAAAACTTTGTACATGACTTAATATATCATACAATATGCTATGATTATTAGTTTAACTCCTTATAATTATTATTTTCATAAAACAATAATTATTTTCTAATTAAATACAAGAGTTAAATTTATATATTAATTATCAAATACTTAATAAATATTCAATAAGTACCAACTTGATAAAGGTGTGACCCTATAGGATAATATGTAATTAGCAATATCATTTCATAATTATTCTTGAGCATATAGATCTAACAATCTCCCACTTGCACAAGATTCATTATGGATTGACACAGACAGTAGTTGGCATCTAGCAACGGACTACTGCCCCTAATAACATACGAAGAGGTGTCATTTATCAATATCCAATTCAAAGAACTCAAAGCTGCAATTGATGTATAAGGTAAGTCTATCAATATTCTATTTGTTTCGGACATCATGTTGGACATGAGACATGGAACGTGGTCATTCTCATTTGTTGTCTAACTTTAAGTAAGATGCCTTAGATGTCTAACTCTTAACACATGAGAGCAACAAATCCCATCTTGACTACATACATACTCATGTATAATTCATACAATACCCAACAATGGCCTTTATAACTACACGGTTACGAACAACGTTTAACCATGTTAAAGCACAGTAATTCCTATATATGAATCCCAAATATGTATCTCAGGTCGAAAGACATAAAGATATTTACCATTGTTCAAGATTCACATATGATTAACGATCCATGAAGTGATTCTTGAAGCGGTTTATATCCAATATTTTTTCTCCAACAAGTACGTATGAACTTGGATGCAACACTTTGCCATTTCATCTCATGAAATCATCTAATCTGATTCATATTGTTCTTAATTCATAGTTGCTCCCACAACCATGAGCGACTATGGACGATTTAGAATAACCAGTTTATTCATGGATAAAACATGCTAACATTGAACACAATAACATTAGTACAATAGAGATATCTCATATATCGAAAGAGATTACATGTCATTGTTATATAGTTCATAATATACAGATATTAATAAAGTACTAATTTAGATCCAATCACTAGAAAGTCAAAGCCTAATTCCTTTTTCATGATTCTCAAACTTGTTTTGAGAAATGGGCTTCATGAATGGATCCGTTAGATTATCATCTGTATAAATATTTTCAATGTTGTATATTTCCCAACAATTCCTAACGAATGAAATTGTATCTCCGTTGAATGTGTCTAGTCCTCTTGGTGACCATTGGATCTCTTGCGATAGCAATGGCACTGGTGTTGTCACAAAACATTTCAATGGTATTCTTGATGTTTGGGACAACCTCTAGATCACTGATGAACTTTTTCATCCAGTCAACTTCTTGAGTTGCTTCTGAAGCAGCAATATACACAGATTTTGTCGTAGATAGTGCGACCACTTCTTGATTTGAACTTTTCCATGCAATGGCCCCTCCATTTAAGGTGAATACGTATTCCGACTGTGATCGAGAATCATCTCAATCAGTGTTGAAGCTAGCATCAGTGTAACACCTTACAAGGAGCTCTTCATTAACTCCTCCATAAACCAAGAACATGTTCTTAGTCCTTCTCAAGTACTTAAGGATGTTCTTTACAGCCATCCAATGGTTTTCGCCAGAATTAGCTTGATATAGACTAGTCATACTCAGTGCATAAGCTACATCCGGCCTTATGCATGTCATGGCATACATAATTGAGCCTACTGCTGAAGCATATGATATGCGACTCATTCTTTTGATCTCATGATCTGAACTAGGACAGTCTGTCTTAGAAAGAATGGTGCCAGGAAGCATAGGTACAATTCCGCGTTTTGAGTTTTCCATTGAAAAGTGTTTTACAACTTTATCAATGTACGAACTGTAACTCAATCCAATGAGTGATTAGGATCTATCTTTATATATCATAATACCGAGTATGTATGTCGTATCCCCTATATCTTTCATTTGAAAAGACTTGCTTAGATAAGCCTTAGTCTCCTTGATTGTTGGGATATCTTTCCCGATCAACAATATGTCATCTACAAATAGAATTAGAAAAATAATTTTTCTCCACTTGCTTTGATGTATACATATGGTTCATCAGGGCTTTTTGAGAAACCAAACTTTTTGATGTTCTTATCAAAGCAATGATACCAAGTCCTATATGCTTGTTTCAATCCATAAATGGACTTCTTCAGTTCGCACACCTTCTTTAGGTTATCTGGATCGACAAAACCTTTAGGTTGTTCCATATAGACATCTTCCTCAAAATATCCATTAAGGAAAGTGGTTTTGACATCCATTTGACATATCGCATAGTCGTAATATGCGACTATGGCCATGATAACTCTAATGGATTTAATCTTGGCAGCTGGCAAGAAGGTATTTCATAGTCAGTACCATGAACTTGAGTATACCCTTTCACAACAAGTCATGCCTTGAATGTTTGTACATTGCCATCCATGTCGATCTTCTTCTTGAATATCCACTTGCATGAAAAAGTCCTATTGTCAGGAGGCAAGTCAACCAAGTCTCGTACTTGATTATCACTCATGGACTGAATTTTAGCTCTCATGGCCTCAAGCCATTTATCAGATTTTGGATCTATAGTAGCTGCCTTGAAATTAGTGGGCTCACATTGATCCACTAAGAAGACTTCGTCTTCAGGAATGGCAAATCCATATTTGTCAGGTTCTTCTCGAGGTCTACTTGGTAGTACAGTTGGTGTGTCGTTTGGCATCAGAATAACAGTCTCAGGCTCCATAATATCAAGTGGAGTGTTATTCTAAATTATAGGTTGTATCTCTCGAATCTCCTCGAGATTAATGGGGCTCCCACTTGCTTTATTCATAACAAAGTTCTTTTCAAGAAACACGACTTTTCGAGCTATAAAAACTCGATTTTCATCTTTCTTAAAGAATTAATTGGTCGTGGTTTCTTTTGGGTATCCCACAAAGATACACTTTTGAGATCTGGGTTCAAGCTTGTTAGAATTCTTTACTTTAACATGAGTTTCGCAACCCCAAATCTTTAAGTAAGACATTGGTGGAGCCTTTCCATGTCATAACTCGTATGATGTCTTACTAACCTTTTTAGTTGGGACCATATTTACAATACGGGCAGCAGTTTCGAGGGCATATCCCCAGACTCATCATCGATCGTATCATATCAAGTAAGGTACGATTTATCCTTTCGGAAACACCATTATTGTGTGGCGTTCCGAGTAGAGTGAGTTATGAAACTATGCCATAATTCTTAAGATGTTTATCAAATTCATAGCTTAGATATTCGCCTCCATGATCCAATCGTATGGCTTTAATCATTTTACCTAGCTAATTTTGCACTTCGTTTTGGAATACTTTGAAGATTTCAAAAGCTTCATATTTGTGTTTCATGAGATACACATATCCAAATCTATTGAAGTCATCAGTAAATGTGATGAAGTATCTTTCACTGGTTCTGGTCATTGTCCTAAAAGGTCCACATACATCAGTATGTATAAGTCCTAAAAGATCAGAAGCACATAGACAAGATTCACAAACATCAAAAGACTCTAAGCATGTTGATTCTAATATTCCATCCTTTTGAAGCATAGCGATGCGAGTTTTGTTTATTTGACCAAGTTGACAATGCCACAAATAAGTTTTATTAAAGTCCGACTTTGTTTTCTTATTTGTTAAGTTGTAAATTTAATTATCTTTGTTGTATGAACCGTTTAAATCAATCTCATATATTCCATTATTGGGACAAGTCACAAAATAGAATGTATTATGTTTAAAAACGGATATATTTTCAAAATGAAAGTCAAATTCATAACGAAACCCTTGTTAATACAAACAGAATGTAGAGATAATATTCCTAGTTATACTATGTACATAACAATAATTGTTTAATCAATGCAGATGTTAGTACCACTTTCGGTATCGAATACCTAAGAGTTGGTACGGAATACATAGGTATCGATCTTATCGGTCTTGTTACTCTTAACTTCCTCAAGATATTTGGGACAATTGCGCTTCCAATGTCCCTTCTCATTGCAGTGAAAGCAAATCCAAGTCGGTAGTAGGCTTAGACTTTGGAGAAGGTTTGGTGGATTGAGGCTTCCATTAACCCTTTCCTTTGTCCTTCTTAAGGACCTTGCCTTTTCCCTTCTCGGTAAAATTACCAGTTTTCTTCTAGGAGACATGACCCACGCGGATCATCAGCACTTGATTCCCCGACTTCTTGAATTTCCCTCGCCATTTTTGAGCATCGAGTGAAGCTCATTGATGCTCATTTCCCAATCATTTATAGTAAAGTTCAACACGAATTGATTAAATGATTTTGGCAAAGAGGCAAGGATTACATCCGTTGCTAACTCATTACCAAAGCATTCAAGGTCTCCAATAAGAACCCAGTGTATGCTTTCATTTTAAGCATATGAGCACTTATAGAAGAACCCTCAACCATTTTGCAGCCAATAAAAGCATTCAAGGTCTCAAACAGTTCTTGCTTAGCTTGAACCTGAAACATCACTTTCAGTTGGTTGATCATATCAACCGCTTCATGAAACTCAAAGGTTTTCTGAAGCTCAGGAGACATAGTGGTAAGCATAATGCAAGCCACCTCGAGCGAATCATTTACATGTTTCGTTCGAGCATCTTTTACTTGCTTCGAAGCATTGACGAGAGGTTCATACGGGATAGGCATATCGAGGACATAATCCTTTTTCTCAAGCTTAAGGACAATCCTCAGTTGCCTAAATCAATCAATAAAGTTGGGTCCGATCAATTTTTCTTTTTCGAGGATGGATCGAATAGTGAGAGAATAGGTGGTTACAGACGGGTGGTCTTCTACAAGAGAATAAGATTCATTTTAATATCTTCGATATAATTTCTTTTTAATACTAATTACCCTTTAAATTAAGATTGAAAAGCTAAGATCCACATCACACATAATCATTTGAGGCGGTGACCCACAACACAAGTGATTATGTTGATTGGTGGGTTACGATAACCAATTACATCTCATATGTAACTCTTAGAATTTTATGGAATCCAAAAACATCCTATGTTTAATGGCATGTTAATCTCATCTATGTCTCAAGTCTCTCATGCTTATGTGACCTTTATCACATAATATTTTTGATCAAATCATACAAACTTAAAAATATTGTGAATTATACTTTACTAACGGTTATGTGACATTTATCCCGTTAGCAAACATAAAACCCCTTGGCCATCAACGGACAATGCAAATAGACAATGTGACCCAATAATCTATAAGCATTTCACAATGATACACAAGTGATTTTTAAAGTGGATTGTAGGTCCCAAACTATCACAAGATCTATATGGTATCAATCAAACAATAAGAACACGAGGAGATTCAATCTTCAATGCATACTTCGATTAACAAAGTCGGGTACACAAGATCCTATGGTTGCTTGAACAAAGGAATAATTCTCTAACTTAGCACAAGTTCCCAAAACAACCAACTAGTCTAATGAAGACTATACAAGGGTATTTATACCCACGCCTAACCCTAAGCCCATGGACAGCAAGCCCACCGAAAATGACTGGCCCAGCCCACTGAAAACCAACTGGTTTTCGGTCACCACAACCGAAATCGCCCAACAATGCCCAATTAGACTTCGGTTTAGCCTAGAAATTCTTGGATTTGGTCCGATTAAATGCAAAGATTAAACCAACAATAATTATGGCCCAACATGGATTGCATAGATTTGAAGTTTTTCCGAATAAGGGCTTTTCAACGTTTTATTATTCTAGCATTTTAAAACGTTTTGTAATCATGAATATTTCATGCATAAATTTTTTCATGGTACATTTTTCAATGTTCCAAATGTATAAAATTAAATCAATATCTCATATCCGATTTAGTTTGTTAAATTTAATATCCAATATTAGCTTTGCTGTTATAACGATAGAAACCGATTTTAACCTTTTAATAGAAACCAACTATTATAAAGTTATGGATTTTAGATTTAGTTTAAAATATTTTTAAACCTTTCTAAATATTTAAAAAGTTTGGCCATTTGAAGAGTTTCAAAAAATTAAAACTCTTTTTTAATAAAAGCTCCAATTTTACACATCTCATGTACAAACTTTATTATTTAAAATTCCAAACTGCAACTTGATGTTATTTATGTTAAAATGTTCTTTTGTATGAAAAACATATTTTCAAACATACAACATTATATAACAAGCAAAAAATAAACATCACAAGTATGCATCACACAATATATAAACAAAGTCATTTTCTAGCAACAATTATTGTGAGCCATCATAATAATTATTAAGTCGTTTCCTAAAGGACTTAATGAGGACACTTCAAGGATCTTCAAAAAAATCGTGTAAACAAACTAGTCTAAAATCTATTTGATACAAAATGAAATACCTATTTATATATTACATCATCATATGAATAAATAAATGGAAACCACAAGTGTCCTAATGCTTTGTTTATACACAATCTCATAACATAAAGTATAAATAACACTTTGTTTTTTCTAATGCAACTTTTATATAACCAAAATGCATGAAAATAATTATATATAAAAAATAAACAATTTTATAACAACAAGTTGCCAAAGAAAACAAATATGGATATTTCTTAGCCACAAGAAATCCATCATTGTTTTCCAAAAACCAAATATTCTCAAACATAAAAAATCATTTTACATATAAAAGATGGCTATGATACCACTGATGAATTTTGCTAAGTAAAATAGATCGTTTTACGTTAAAACGGCAACGGAAGCCTTATTTAAATAACTAGTTTATTTTAAACAATTTTAAACAAAATCATCAAGGATCCATTTACATTAGTAAGAATGATATTAAAACATACATAAGATGTTTTAAAGAGATAATATTTGAAGCCTTTGAACCCACTTGGTATTGGGGTGTTGAAGTAGATGACAAAAATCAAAAAGCTTGATTTCTCTAGAAGTATCCACCACCAAGGTAAAGGCACTTGGAATGCTAGTTGCTTTTTATATAAAGAACTTCTTAAGCCTTTAAGTACATAACAAATTAAGCACTAAAGGAGAAATGCTTCTACACTCTCAAACTTGGAACAAACTTCACAAAACGGAGAGAGTAGAGGAAGAGAAAGAGTTGGCCACATTTTTGAGAGAAAATGAGAGAAAAACTAGATGCAAACTTTGCATCTCACTCTCTTTTATACTCACAAGAGAGTATCATGACCTATACCCTCACTAAATGCAAAATATATTATCTTATACAATGTATGGGTGTGTAAGGTGAAGGTCGACAAACAACCTCCACCCAACCCTCTTATGGTGGAACAAAAGACAAGAGTGTCCAACACTCTTCCTTTAGAAACTAACTAAGTCTATTTACATCTTAATGTAACCCAAAGTGTCCAAAACTTTGTATATGACTTAATATATCATATCATATGATATAATTATTATTTTAACTCCTTATAATTATTATTTCACAAAACAATAATTATTCTCTAATTAAATACAAGAGTTGAATTTATTTATTAATTATCAAATACTTAATAAATATTCAATAAGCACCAACTTGATAAAGGTATGACCCTATAGGATCATATGTAATTAGAAATATCATTTCATAATGATTCTTAAGCATATAGATTCAACACTTTCATGCCAAAGTAAAACTACCATCGAGCATGACATGAATAGTAAAACCTGCTTATCAATTCACATTTGAAAGTTACATAAAAACTTAATAAATATTTTGCGGTGTGTCCCATAGTGGGAAAATACCACATGTTCTCACCTGCAATAGTTAGAGATGTCTAGCTAATGTTCTCAACAATCTTGTCCTTCTCATGGGTATTAACCTTTTGTGAACTTCTACACATATACATTATTGAAGATCAATACATACATCTCTACATGGGTCATTATGACCTAATTCCCTTATATGGATTTCAAAAACCCTAACCCTAATTTCGATTAGGCCTCTTTTAGGGTTTAGTTTCTATAAACCCTAAATATAAGGATAACAATTATATCAATTCAATTAGAAAACAACAAAAAAGCTCTGATACCACTGAAAGGTTTTCTGCAAATCTATAAACTAAAATCCTAAGTTCACATTCAACCTAGATTAGATCTATGTTTTCTAACTTTGAACATATAATAAAATCCCTAAAGGCCAAACAAAAATTACCAAAAGAAATAAAGAAGAAAAAACTAACCTTTTGATCCTTAGATCTGTTGGAAGCAAGCACCACAAGTGTCGTGCCTCTAATGGCTCACACCCAGAACCAAGCAAGCAAGAAAAAAAGAGAGGAGAAGGATAGAAACCCTTAGAATTTCGTGGCTTATGAGGGGTGGAGGATGCCTTTATATATAGCCTCCAGGTGATAAGCAATAAGGAGTGTAACTGCCTTATTTAAGATCCTGATATGATAAGACTTTTATCATATAACTGAATCTACTTATCACTGCCATAAATTATGCGAATACCCATTAAGGAATGCGAAACCCTAAGCCCTTAGGGCCCAATTTTGTCCAAACCCATATAGGCAACCCTAATTGTCTATTGCTCAACTATTGAATAATTACAATTCAGCCCCTGTACTTTTAATTAATCCAATTAATCCCAAAATTAATTCCAATTAATTTCTGATCAATTACTAATTAAATATTATGATTTCTAATTAATATATTATTTTCATAATATACTAACAATGTACTTTATCTTTACCTTATAATCACAATGTACCAACACTATTTTACCTATATATGTAATCAATCACCTTCCAGGAGTTGTTCAAGTAATATAGCCTAACCGCTTTCAAGGGAGAAAAGAACAAAAATAAATTTTCCTCTACAAATTCCACGAAACAATGGCTTCCCTGTTAGCATCTCAGCAAATATTCACCCCATGCTCCGGATATCAATTGCGGGGGTATACTGGTAAATTAAAAATTTGGAAATCAGGTAATGAATAACTAATGTTTTAAACATAAAAAATGCAAAAAGTTAGAAACTTTTTATGTGGGTCATGCTTACTTTTAAGAAAAAGAAACCACAAAGTTCAGGAGCATGATAATGAATAGGATTTCGATCACAACATTATCTATTTAATTCCAGAACTGTACAACATATATTTTATATTTCCAAAATAAAAACTAAACCCTAATCAGGGATGAATTACACAGCTTGACCAGAATAAACGACTGCGGTTATCCTGGAAAGGAGGCAGCATAGATAATCATCGATATAAATAGAAATCGTAACGAAAACAATGAGGGATTAGTACAGCCTAAAGGCGCGAAGAGATTAGGTTATTTAATATCCATATTAGGTAGCCTCTGAGATACCAATAGCTATGAGCCAATTGTTTCATACCTAATCAAAACCCCTAAAGCTAAACCAAAGATATAAGTTGAATGAACAAATCCCTTATTTAACAACTCATAAAACCAAAATTAAAGATATAATCAGCAATGAATGACCAAATTGAGACTTTAGAAAACAAAATCCATGCTCAAAACAACTTTAACGATCCAGAATCAAATATGTAATTTCAAGATGAATCATCAAAAGATGAAATTATATCCACTCAGTCAGTATCGATTGAGTAATAAGATAGAAACTACCTTTATTTATGGCGACCGAGAAAGATGGCGGTAGGCGATTGTAACGCCAAGACATGTTTTATTATATAATTATAATAAAAGGGCAAATTGGTCATTTTACCTTAGAGGGGTAAATTGGTCTTTTGGACAGAAAAGAATTTAATTTGAAATAATATTTTGAGTTTTGGACTTAAAATGTTATAAAAACTGATTTTTGGTCGTTTTACCATAAAAGGGTAATTTGGTCATTTGACCATGCGAGGGACCAAAAATGAAAAATATTGTTGTTTGTGGCAAATGTATAAAGAATGAAAGTTTTATTGTAATAAAACTTGATTTTGTGGTCAAAGTTCAAGAAATGGAACTTAGGGACCAAAATTGTAAAAATTTGTGGTATAAATAAGAGAGAGTTGACCCTCTCTTTGACTGGCCAATTGTGCAGCAACGGGAGAAGAGATTTGAGAGCAATTTCTGGAAATTCTTGAAGCTTGAAGTGTGGAATTGGAATCATAGCTTGGAATTGATGATTCCTAAGCTTGAAAGGTTAGTTTTAATCAAGTTCTTGAAGTGTTCTTGATTTGGCTTTATAGAAACTGAAATTTATGAATTTCAGTTATGATTATGTGTTTAAATTGATGTAATACTTCCAATAAGTCATGCTAATAAGGACTTAATTCAAGAAAATGGAAGTAGGTTGTTATTTTTGATGAAATTGAAGTTTTGGGGTTTTGGAACTAAGAACCCTAATTCTTCATTTTGATTGATTTGGTTGTTTTGGATGGTTGAAAACCTTGTTAAAGTATAAGGTTTTAGCCTAGAAACAAACCCCAAACGATTAAGGACTGGATTAAGGACTTAATGGGCTAAAACTGCGTGCTACAGTGCACAAATCGCGGCTGGACAGGAGACCTGGACAGGCGCCAGGCGCGGTGCGCCCAAGCCCCTGGCGGGGTGCGCCCAGGCGCAGTGCGCCCATGTCTGGGCGGGGTGCGCCCCTCAGGCAGGGACTTCAAAACGCTAACTTTTGCTTGGCTTGTCCGTTTTAGCTCAAATTTGGACCATAGGCTCGTTATGGTCTGAAAAGTTTGGGAAAATTTTTATAACGAGTTTTCGACCCCTCGGGGGCACTGTAGATCGATTCGAATGCCTCGGTGAATAGTAAAATTCATAAAAAGTTAGTAAACGAAAAGTTTATTAACTAGGTATTGTTTGTAATGATATTGTATTGAACTCTAGTGTATTAGAGTCAATGTAGATGATTATTAACCTATTATCATTTGGTATATAAATGGATAAATAGGTATGGGACAAAATGGTTGTGGTGCACGCAAAGGCAAGAAACAACCGAAATTGAAACGCAGCTAGTATCCAGGTGAGTAATCTCACTGATATCATATGTGATATATGATGATTGAATTGTTACAGGTTGAAACGGCTTCGAGGGACGGAAATGGCAAGTGTACAAATATATGTAAAAGACAAGACCAGATAAGTCGTGAGTCATTGCGATGACAAGAACGGAACTGTGAGTCAATACATATATATACACTATGATATGACAAGACCAGATAAGCCGTGAGTCTGTTATAGACAAGAACGGAACTGTGAGTCAATATATCTATGTAAACTGTTATATAGACAACAGCGGGCTAACCCGTGAGTCTAGGCAACAGCGGGCTAACCCGTGAGCCACAGTTTATTCTGAGAAGTTAAATTTATATAGACAACAGCGGGCTAACCCGTGAGTCTAGGCAACAGCGGGCTAACCCGTGAGCCAAGGCAACAGCGGGCTAACCCGTGAGCCATAACTAATTCTGGATGCTATATCCAATGGGTGCGGCCTTCGGGCTATGATCTCTGGATTTTATATCCAATGGGTGCGGCCTTCGGGCTATGTCTCCGATGCGGCCTTCGGGCTATGAATTATATACTGATAATGTTTTGGTGCAGCTTATATAGCTATGACACAGGGTGCGGCTTATTTAGCCATGATATATGATGCAGTCCATTGTGACTAAGAAATATGGGACAGAAATGGTTAGACATGATTATAGATACAAATAACTAACGTGGCTTGTTAATTACAGGTCACTATGATTCAGCCTGTAGGGCTACAGAATAGGATGTGAAATCCTAGAGTATATATGGTCAGCCAGTAAGGCTAGGAGTTTGGATTCGAAATCCAGACAGTTATATGATTGTATTTTGATACATGTTATTTGCATATTTGATTACTCACTGAGCTTTATAGCTCACGATATTTGTTACTGTCCCTGCAGGTTAGCATGATACTGATAGGGGACAAGATAGAGTCCGTGACTTTGAAGTGGGACTCATAGATGCTGTCAGTAGCAGCCCGGCTTTAAAGGAGACATGGTATTTTATACTCTTCTTGATACACTTGTACCCGTTTTTATTAAAATATACCCCTTTGTTATGGTTTTATGTATTGAAACCTTTGTTTAAAATGAAATTTTTTTTTCAGGGGTGTTTCTGTTTTAAAAGCCGGGTGTTACAAGTTGGTATCAGAGCCGTGGTTTAAGTGAACTAGGTGTCTATAGAGTAGATTCCTGGACTTAAACCCTGAGATAGTAGACATGATGCATAGTTAGGTGTATATAGTTGTTATTATACATATATAACCTAATTGTTGCTAACTTCTGACGTATAAGAAGTATGAACCGTGAATCTTCATGGAAGACATTTAGGGCGCGAAGCTCTAGGAAATGGATCAACCCTTTATCAAAGCTCCGTAATACGTGGAGAAAAAGGGGACGGAAAGCAGAAAAATACACATGACAAGCAGTAGTAGCTGATGTGGTCAGATAAAGAAATCGGTTGCTTACCTTGGTTGATATTCAAGGTGAAAGAACAGTAGTTCAGACTACAAGAAAAGCAGAGATATTAGTGGACTTCTCAGAAGAAGTTGCCACAGACCGGTCCAACCTTAAAAAGGAAGGGATCAAAACCGAGCAGTTATGTATTGTGATTAGTGCAGGAAAGGCACTAAGAAATTAGTAGAGTTGAGACTCTACCGTTGAATTGCTGAAATTGTAGGAACTGGGAGCATTTTGCTCTAGTTTGTTGTGTGGGACGGAAGTGGTTCCAGCGTGGAACTATAGATCACTTCCTTATGAACTGCTCACATGCTAAATGTGGAGTAACGGGTGATGAAACCAGGAAAGAGTAAAGAAAGGAATGGTTAAAAAGAACCAGCGGTACCTTGAGCATTCCAGCAGATTATGGAAGAAGCTCGTGAGAAGACTGATATAGTCACAAATATAATTGTCTTGAATATACTCCCAGTATATGTTATATTTGATCCAGGAAGCTATGCTTGGGATCAATGACTTGATGTCTTGTTGAAATATTTCATCGATGATTATGGATGAAATTTTGGAAGCAGCTATAGTAAATAGCATATATGTTCTAGATATTGAACACCTGGAAGGTAGATTGCCTAGGATTTACGGGACCATTGTCCCTAAAAATCTGAAGCCGATAACTACCAGTGAATCTGAAGCAATTGTGCTTATGAATTGGTTAGCAATGAATTATGCTAACATGAATTGTAGAAATAAGAACATTATGGTTCTTAGAACAGAAATGAGCGGATGAACATTCATGGTAAATGACCGTTATTGAGAATACTGGTTATTTTCCTTTGCTTAAACTCGGAAAAGAGTTAGTAAAGGAATGATGTTGTAGTTGGCATACGTGGTATGGGCCAAGCTAAATAAAGCGGAGATAGTAGTGTACTACTTTAAATAAATTCTCGGATGTTTCTTTTGAAAAGAACTTCCAGGATTTCTGTCAGATTGGCAAGAAGAGCTTATGATTAAGCTGGGTTTGTGAGCCGTTCCTGTTATTTAGGCTCTATATTGATTAGCCTCTGTAGAGATGGCAGAGTGGTAAAGCAATTGGAAGAAATTGTTTTGAATTGGGGTATCATATGGCCGAATGTGTCATTATATGGAGCCCTATCTTGCTTGAAAAGAAGAAAGATAAGTTAATGTGCATGTACATTGACTAATGAGAATCTGATATTCTCGAAACCAGACTGAATATGAGGTACATTTGTACCAGATATTGGAGTTAATTCACTAAGTTAAGTGATATATAAAATCCTCCAAGTATGAAAGTTTGGCTAAAAGAAGTTTCAATTCTTTAGGCATGATAATAGTGTCAAAGATGATAAAATAAATCCAGTAGAATTGATGATGTGATAAAACTGGAACCGCCTGAGGAATTTGACTGAAATTTGTAGTTCCTGGGATTGGCGGGTTACTATAGGAGAGTTGTAGAAAACTGCTCCTCGATTGCTGTTTAGCTGACTAAAGTTGATCAAGAAATGTGAAAAGTTTGAGTGGTAGAAGGACCACAACTATCTTTTCAAAGGTTGAAACAAACCTTGTGTGAAGCTCAGGTGTTAGCATTATTGCTAAGCGGAGGAGATAAACTGGATTATAGAAATACATCCAGAGTTGACTTTGGATACATGATATTGCGGTAGCAATTATGACTTTGACATTGAAGCTTTGGAGACACTACTGATGTGGTGTAAAGCTTACTGTTTATATGGATCATATAAGTTTGAAGTACTTAGTTGATCAAAAAGAAGCTAAACATGAGATAGCATAGATAGATGGGTTACTTAAAGATTTCGGTTATGAAATCTTGTACCATCTCGGAAAGGCGGATGTAATTATAGATGCCTTGAATTGAAAAGAGTATCTTTTGAAAGATACAACCACATGCGTGAGTGTGGCGAATTGAATACCTGAGTTAATTCGGGTAGCACAGAAAGAAGTGTGCATGTCTGAAAACGTGAAAAGTGAATGAATGATTAGGTATTGAAAGAAGCTAGTTAGAAACTCACAGCGATTGAAAACCCTTGGTGGTTATGTATGTGAGTTTCAAAGCAAAGTAAGATATGAAATTTACCCTTAAAAGATGTGTGTTGGGGTAGATATGTAAAATGCCCGGGACAGTACCAAACTGTGTAGGATGATATAACCTATGTATTGGTGGCCGGGGCTAAAGAAAGATATTGAAATATACGTGAAAAGTGTTGGACTAGCGTGTAACTCTAGTCAAATCATTAGAAGCAAACGGAAAATTTAGCCGTTGTCGATCCTAAAGAAGAAATGGGACAAAAATATTTTAGACTTTGTAATAAAGTCTTTGCAAGTACCGCATGGGTATGACACCATATGGGTAATTGCAGGTTGATTGATGAAATCAGTGTAGATTTATAATGACTAAGGAAGGAATTAAGATCAAAAGGTAGTGAAAAACTACATAGAAAGATAAATATGTCGATATGAGCTGCAAGTGTCGACTGTTTCGGGTTGAGACACTAGAAGTATTTGCTGAATTTCGCATTAATTCCTAGAATTGATAGTTCAAAAGTACTAGTAAGTACTGTGTAGGGATTGCAGAAATGATAGACGAGGCGAGAAAATGATGCAAACTCTAGAAGATGTGCTTGAAAATTGCACAGCAGACCCTAGTAGAAGATGAGAAGATCGCCTATCTTTGGTAGAACCCGTAGATAATAATAGTTTTAGTACCAGCATTTAGATGACTCGTATAATGCATAGTATAGAATACCGTATTATCCTTCGATTTATAGGATTGAAGATGTGGAACAGCCGTTGACTAGATCCTAGACGATGATACAAGTTAAAAAGAAGACTTGATAAATACGAGAAAATTGAAAAATGGCTAAGAAGCAGTAACGGTAGTACGTGAACCATAGAGTAAAATCGTTGCAATTCCAGATGAGGAATGTCGGGGTAATGAAAAGATCCCTTGGAAAGACTAAAAATCTGTTTGGGATAAAAAGAAGGTTAAGTCCTCATTAATTGGACCTTTCCATATGTTCCATAGAGTAAGAATTTTGGTGTACTGAACGAAGTTTTGTGATGAACTTCAAGATAATTGTAATGTTTTCTATGGGTTACATGGTTCTGAGAACATAGATTGATAAATTCTAACGAATCTCTCATGTTGAAATGAGGAAGATAAGTGATTAAGGTGCCCGGGACAAACCGGAGGAGTGATATGCGAGTGGTGATATAACCACGAGATAAGAAGACTAGTATGGTTAAGTGCATAGGCAATACCATAAAGGTTTCCATATGATATGAGAAACCGGAATTGTAACGAGAAAGAAATACCCTCAACTCCTTGTATGATTTCGGGGACGAAATCTTTTGAAGGAGGGGAGAATTTGTAACGCCAAGACATGTTTTATTATATAATTATAATAAAAGGGCAAATTGGTCATTTTACCTTAGAGGGGTAAATTGGTCTTTTGGACAGAAAAGAATTTAATTTGAAATAATATTTTGAGTTTTGGACTTAAAATGTTATAAAAACTGATTTTTGGTCGTTTTACCATAAAAGGGTAATTTGGTCATTTGACCATGCGAGGGACCAAAAATGAAAAATATTGTTGTTTGTGGCAAATGTATAAAGAATGAAAGTTTTATTGTAATAAAACTTGATTTTGTGGTCAAAGTTCAAGAAATGGAACTTAGGGACCAAAATTGTAAAAATTTGTGGTATAAATAAGAGAGAGTTGACCCTCTCTTTGACTGGCCAATTGTGCATCAACGGGAGAAGAGATTTGAGAGCAATTTCTGGAAATTCTTGAAGCTTGAAGTGTGGAATTGGAATCATAGCTTGGAATTGATGATTCCTAAGCTTGAAAGGTTAGTTTTAATCAAGTTCTTGAAGTGTTCTTGATTTGGCTTTATAGAAACTGAAATTTATGAATTTCAGTTATGATTATGTGTTTAAATTGATGTAATACTTCAAATAAGTCATGCTAATAAGGACTTAATTCAAGAAAATGGAAGTAGGTTGTTATTTTTGATGAAATTGAAGTTTTGGGGTTTTGGAACTAAGAACCCTAATTCTTCATTTTGATTGATTTGGTTGTTTTGGATGGTTGAAAACCTTGTTAAAGTATAAGGTTTTAGCCTAGAAACAAACCCCAAACGATTAAGGAATGGATTAAGGACTTAATGGGCTAAAACTGCGTGCTACAGTGCACAAATCGCGGCTGGACAGGAGACCTGGGCAGGCGCTAGGCGCGGTGCGCCCAAGCCCCTGGCGGGGTGCGCCCAGGCGCAGTGCGCCCATGTCTGGGCGGGGTGCGCCCCTCAGGCAGGGACTTCAAAACGCTAACTTTTGCTTGGCTTGTCCGTTTTAGCTCAAATTTGGACCATAGGCTCGTTATGGTCTGAAAAGTTTGGGAAAATTTTTATAACGAGTTTTCGACCCCTCGGGGGCACTGTAGATCGATTCGAATGCCTTGGTGAATAGTAAAATTCATAAAAAGTTAGTAAACGGAAAGTTTATTAACTAGGTATTGTTTGTAATGATATTGTATTGAACTCTAGTGTATTAGAGTCAATGTAGATGATTATTAACCTATTATCATTTGGTATATAAATGGATAAATAGGTATGGGACAAAATGGTTGTGGTGCACGCAAAGGCAAGAAACAACCGAAATTGAAACGCAGCTAGTATCCAAGTGAGTAATCTCACTGATATCATATGTGATATATGATGATTGAATTGTTACAGGTTGAAACGGCTTCGAGGGATGGAAATGACAAGTGTACAAATATATGTAAAAGACAAGACCAGATAAGTCGTGAGTCATTGCGATGACAAGAACGGAACTGTGAGTCAATACATATATATATACACTATGATATGACAAGACCAGATAAGCCGTGAGTCTGTTATAGACAAGAACGGAACTGTGAGTCAATATATCTATGTAAACTGTTATATAGACAACAGCGGGCTAACCCGTGAGTCTAGGCAACAGCGGGCTAACCCGTGAGCCACAGTTTATTCTGAGAAGTTAAATTTATATAGACAACAGCGGGCTAACCCGTGAGTCTAGGCAACAGCGGGCTAACCCGTGAGCCAAGGCAACAGCGGGCTAACCCGTGAGCCATAACTAATTCTGGATGCTATATCCAATGGGTGCGGCCTTCGGGCTATGATCTCTGGATTTTATATCCAATGGGTACGGCCTTCGGGCTATGTCTCCGATGCGGCCTTCGGGCTATGAATTATATACTGATAATGTTTTGGTGCAGCTTATATAGCTATGACACAGGGTGCGGCTTATTTAGCCATGATATATGATGCAGTCCATTGTGACTAAGAAATATGGGACAGAAATGGTTAGACATGATTATAGATACAAATAACTAACGTGGCTTGTTAATTACAGGTCACTATGATTCAGCCTGTAGGGCTACAGAATAGGATGTGAAATCCTAGAGTATATATGGTCAGCCAGTAAGGCTAGGAGTTTGGATTCGAAATCCAGACAGTTATATGATTGTATTTTGATACATGTTATTTGCAGATTTGATT
This sequence comes from Cichorium intybus, assembly GCA_023525715.1. Classification (NCBI taxonomy): domain Eukaryota; kingdom Viridiplantae; phylum Streptophyta; class Magnoliopsida; order Asterales; family Asteraceae; genus Cichorium; species Cichorium intybus. The sequence goes on along the minus strand of CM042016.1, from coordinate 49,920,757 downwards.
ACTCACTGAGCTTTATAGCTCACGATATTTGTTACTGTCCCTGCAGGTTAGCATGATACTGATAGGGGACAAGATAGAGTCCGTGACTTTGAAGTGGGACTCATAGATGCTGTCAGTAGCAGCCCGGCTTTAAAGGAGACATGGTATTTTATACTCTTCTTGATACACTTGTACCCGTTTTTATTAAAATATACCCATTTGTTATGGTTTTATGTATTGAAACCTTTGTTTAAAATGAATTTTTTTTTTCAGGGGTGTTTCTGTTTTAAAAGCCGGGTGTTACAGCGATGATTCATCATTTGGTGGCATTAGAAGCACAATCGACCTAGGGCTATTGGATTCATCTTCCAAGAGCGTGAAGCAAGTGAGGGAGAGAGAGATAGAGAGATGAGATGGTGAAAGCAATAATGGATGATGGTGCATGTCTAGTAAGCTGCAAGGTCAGGTGTGAGGTCTGATTAGGTCTGGGTTAAAGAGATGGAAGGAATGAGGGAGAGAATGGGTTTTCTGTTCAACCATAGCTTTGGAAATCAGAAAAAGACAAAGATCAAAAGGCGTTGAGTTGAGACAATGGTGGCTGGGAGAGTCTGCGTTGGTGGTGCTGGTGCGACATAGATGTGGTGGTGCTGCTTAGATGTGGTGGTGTTGGCGGTAGTGCTTGGAAGAGTTTCCGATGGTGGTGCTCTGAGAGAAAGAAATCGAGTGTGTAACTAACTGGTTGGAAGAGTATGAAAGTAGTTAGAAATTGGAGGCGTGTTAAGAAAGTAAAAGGAAAGGGCCTGTTACTTGAGTTGACGTTGGGAACAATTACCAACATTTGGTAAATGTTAATTATTGTGTGTTGACCGGAAAATATTGTGTGTTGGTGTACCTAGAAGAGTGATTTCTTGGGTGCCTATGCAATGCATGATGGGCCAGGGTCTGATTCTGGGCAATGCATACGACCCAAGTATCTTGGGGTTTGACCACCAATGATCAAAAGAAAAGAAGGCGCACTTCAAATGGGAAACTAAAGGAGTTTTGAGTTAAAGATGATCAAAGACTCTCAATTTTGTGCTAATTTAGTCATCAAACTTTTTAATTGTGCTAAGCAGGCCACCGAAGTGATTTTCTTTCATTTACCGTTTCTTTCCAATAGCTCCCGGTTAGCCTATTTCTATGCTAACATCTATTTGGTATTCCCACTGGTTTGAATTGACTTAAACACATATGAACGATGTTATCTTGTGTTTAGGTTCTCCTTAAATGAGTCGTTTGGTTGTCCTCTTCCTCATTGAAATCGATTTTGCACATGAGATCGTTTCCATTCACAAACAAAGAAGCTATGTCAACGAGATCTTCTCATACCTTGAGTTAGGGGTGTTCGCGGTGCGGTTTAAAGGCAAAACCGTAAACCGCACCGCATACGCAGTTTGAGTTTATTGGAAACCACAGACCGCACTACAAATGTCCGAAACCGCATTATGAGGTGCGGTTTGATGCGGGCGGTTTGTGCGGTTTTTATACAGTAATTCTGTATTTTATATATATATATATATATATATATATATATATATATATATATATATATATATATATATATATATATATATATATATATATATATATATATATATATGTGTGTGTGTGTGTGTGTGTGTATATATATATATATATATATATATATATATATATATATATATATATATATATATATATATATATATATATATATATATATATATATATATATATATGGTGCGGTTTGAACCGCGGTTTGGTGACTATAAACCACATTATGCGGTGCGGTGTGGGCAGTTTATGCGATTTGGTGCACACCCCTACCTTGAGTAACCGCTTATGGGCAAGACATGATGTAATTGTGGTTATGTGCTCTGAGATCCCTTATTTTAGGCCCAATTTACTTTAAAAAATAGTCTCATGTTTTTTAAACCATAATTTTAGTAGATGTTTACAACCGAAAATCCCAAATAAATGCTAAGTATTTAAATATGCTCAAAGCACTACTAGAAAATAAGCCTTTAAGGGTGGACGGAGTAAGCGTGGGTTCACACGGGTTCGGTTGTTTGATGGCTTCGGTACCAACGGTACCGCCAGTACCCCGGTGGTACCTATTTGAAACTACACTGTGATGATCGGTTTCATGTGGCATGGCTCAATCGGTTTGGGTTGTGGGTTCCCCATCCCACCGAACCCACATATTATATAAAAAAATTATTTTTTAAAAATTACCCTCCTCCTTTCCCTATAAATACCACATCCTTAGGGCGTCTCCAACCCCACTCTATTTATAGAGTTACTTCATTTTTTACTCTATTTCTCTCCAACCCAACGCTATAACTCACTCTACATTTAGGTTTTTGAATAGTACTACTTCAAATATAGAGTAATATTATTCCTTTACACCAAATATAGAGTTAATGTTTCATTTTTCATTTTTAGTCCTCCGGTTTTTATATTTATACATTTCTAGTTTATTTAAATATAATAACAAATATTTATAATCATATTATATATATTAAATGATATTAATTAATTATAATGATCAAAATTGAATATTTATATATCGAATTCATATAAAAATTTACATATATTTAAAAATAATTAAAGCACGATAACATATTTTAAAAAAAAACGTTGAATAAATATGGGAAATTTATTCTTCGGAATGCGTTAGTCGACCATTTATGGAAAATTTATTCGACCGCATAAATATGTTTTAATTTTCAAATGTATGTGTAATATTTTTTATAAATGGATGTATAATATTTATTTAAGAGTGTATTATAAATGTACTTTTATTATTTAATAAATTTTGTATTAATAAAATCATAAATTCTTCAAATTAATTATATATGAATAAATTAATTTGTTATTAATGTTTTGATAACATATTTTAGAATATTATTACAATAAAAAGATAGAGTAATAATATGTTAAAAGTTAATAAGTAGAATGAGAGATTTTGACAATTTTTGTAAATGAAGAAAAAAGAATATGTTAGGAATGTACCTTTTAAAGTAAAAATAGTGTGAAAAATAGAGGTGGGTTGGAGATGATTCACTTTTTACACTATTTTTTACTTCAAAAATAGAGTAAAAAATAGAGGTGGGTTAGAGATGGTCTTACCCATTAAAAAATTCACACATTTACCATTCTTTCTTTCTCTCAACATCTCTCTAAACTCTTTCCTATTATTTAAAAAAAACTTTCTTTTTTTTTACAAAATGAGTTCTAGCCGAGGCAACTCCAAAAAATGCGGTTCTTCCAAAAATAAAAACCGTCAGGATGTCCCTCCGACCCCATCCTGTAAAGTCGGATTTGACGTGTGCGGAATAATAATAACATAAAGATCGAATCAAATATCCAAAGTGCCAAATGATTAATATTCAAATATAATCAAACATGTGAGAGTGTACAAGGTTATTGAATAGCACCTACACCTCACATTGTGAGCTCTTCCTAAAAATAAATAATGACTTGACTATATATAGGTAGCTACACAACTAGGGCAAAGCCCAATAAGCAAGGTTTTACAATGGGCCCATCTAGCTTGCAAAGCATCCATGAGGGCTTTTGTACCCCAACAATCAATTGTTGAGAAATTTTGTGATGAAGTGTTGACTTATCCGAAGTCCAACCCATGAAGAAAACCCCGAAGTGAATAAACAAGAGAAGACACCGAAGTCTAAAGACTCCGAAGTGCAATGCATAGAGGATCCGAAGACCTTACAGTCTGTCATCTTGTCTTTTGTGTGCACGCGTATAGTACAATACGTGTTGCATGAATCTTCTATCCTATTGGCTAGTACACTGATAGGATATTCTCTGTAAAAGATGTACTATTGGTATCACTGATTCAGTATAAATATCAGTGATACCATACCGTGTCGATTGTGAGATTACGAGATTAACTTACGAGAATTGTACATCTCCAAGATAGAAAACCCTATTGTAAAACTAAGTTTTAATCAAATCATTCGACACATGTTATTCATATTACTCTGTTCAATTAGCTTTGTTGCATTCTAATCGTGTGATTGATTGTGCTATTGATTGGATATCTATATTAGTTCATCTAATTTCATATTTCAACACCCAACAAGTGGTATCAGAGCAAGTCAGTTCAAAAACTTGTTGATAGAGTTCAAATTCGTTTTCTTCAGTTCTAAATCTGAATCGATTCTCAGATTTAGTCTTCCGCATCTGTTGCAAATCTCTACCACCCGTTTTTTTTTCTGAAAAGATCCTGTTGAAATACATCAAGATGACTGATTCCACAGCAACTTATGCTAATATGCTTAACTATGCCAACCTCATCGGTTCAGCAACGAAAGCCCCTGTTCTAGTAACTTCTTACTACGATTATTGGGCTGGTCGAATGAAGGATTATCTTATAGGACTGGACAAAGATCTATGGAGGTCTGTAACTGAAGGTCCACACACTGACATTGCTGGTCGATTCGTTGTTCCTGACGGAGAAGAAGCTGTTGTTCTTAATGCTGCAGATATGAAAAAGCTTGAAAACGACGAGAGAGCCATGCGCGAACTGAGAAGTGGCTTGGGTCCCGATGTCAGCCACCACATTGCTGATGCTAAATCTGCAAAAGAGATGTGGGACAATCTCGAACTCCGCTTCGGAGGAGATAAAATTCTTCATACCAGCAAAATTCAAGAGATTCTTGCAGACTTCGGAAACTTTAAGCAAGAGGAAAATGAGTCCTTGGAAGCCTGCTATGAACGTTTGAGCAACATGATTTACACACTCCATAAATATGGAGAAACAAGAAGCCAACAAGAGATAAATATCAAATTTCTCTACAGTCTTCGCAAGGAATGGAGACCAATCATGCTCATGGTCAAATCCTATGAGAACATTGAGAAATACAAGCTGGCTGCCCTTTACAATCTATTAAAATCACATGAACCCGATGTAGTAGGTCGAAGAAGTGAAATGGCTAGTTCTGGACCACTGGCTCTCGTATCAAAAGAAGAGGAAGAATCAAGTGATGAAGACATTGCTGCCTACATGGTAGATGATAATGGAGACACTGTTGCTCTCTATGCCGCCAACAATCGAAGATTCAAGAAACCATTCATCAAAAACAATTCTGGAAAGCCATTTGTGAAAAACTTTAACAAATCAAACTTCAACTCCAAGCCCAAACCTGAAATATACACTCCGAAGGAGGATAACTTGAAACTGTCAACCCCGAAGCCATCTGAAAAACCGGCTTCGGAGTTATCTAAAGAGAAGTCCGAAGATAAGAAAATCTGTGGTGATTCTGGTTATGATTGCAATTATTGTCATGGCAAGAATCATTTTGCAAAGGACTGCATGCTTCGGAAGCAAAACGAAAAGAAACCACAGATAAAGGACGAAGCCTATTACGCAAGAAAAATGGAAGAAGTTAGAGTGAGGACCAAAGACCTAGCCTTAATGGCTGCTGATGATCGTCAAGGATCATATCAAGTTTGGTCTTCTGATTCAGATGATGACGAAGTGAGAAAGCCATCTCATAGTGCTTTCATGGCCTATGATGTTGATAAGAGCTTTCTACAAGACACTTCGGAGAAGTTGAATGAAGAGAAGTGGATGCAGATTGAAGCAACTGCGGGTCTTGGGTTTGTGACTTCGGAGGGACTGGAAATAACTGCTGCTGATACTTCGAAGACTTGGGATGAAGATTCCTCTGATGATGATGAGGAAGTGTGCTTGATGGCTAATGACAACCGGTTGACAATCCCAGAACAGGTATCAAAACTTCTTTCATCTTTTAAAATTCCTACTTCTCAATCTGCTCCCATTATAAATGAAATAACTCGTGATTGTTCTGTCATGCATAAATTACTCATTGATGCCAAAAATAGGGAAATACTCAGTGAACAGGAGCTTCTAAGCTTAAGGGGGAGAGTAGAGAACCTGAAGCTAGCATTAGAGAAATCTAATCTTAGAATCTCCTTGTTAGAAGAGAATAGAGAAAAATTTTTAAACAATCATGATGTAATCTTAAGACAGAGAAACATATTTTGTGAAACAACCAAACGATTATATGCGCATATTACGAGAATTTATCATTCAGCCGATGTTTGTAATATCCAACATAGACAACTATTGCCTTTTATTGAGTTTAAATTAAAAGAAGTCGATAGTATATCTTATGAATGCGAATCTATAGTATCAGGCTCCGAAGTTACTAATCCATCATATAAACATGGCCTGATATCTGTGGAAAAACATCTAACTGCTGATAAACTGTTGAAAATTTTGCCTCAAGAAATTCCAATCCTGAATAAGGCTGTACCTCAAATTGAAACAAAAGAAAAAGAAATTGACAATAACTTGTTTGAAAAGGATCCTGAAAGTGATTCGGACATGGAGGAGATTGATTGTTCATCTTTGATTTTGTTAAAATCATCCTCCATATCCGAATCAACCTCCGAAGACATCTCACAAAAGTCTTCGGTGGACAAAGGAAAAAAAAATGAATTGTGAATCAAAAACTCTTGAAACCAAAGAAACTTCAAATATTAAACTTCAAATCACAGATGAATCTGTTTCTTACGATCAATATCTCAAGGATAATTCAAAAAGACTAGTCCATTTGGCTTGTATCTATCCTAAGGTTTCTTACTTCAAAAACTCAATCTTTGTAACACCCGGTGGATTATCCTTAATTGATAATGAATTGCAAAAACTTCTTGAAAAGGATAACTCCACAGTTACAAATGAAGGATTTTTCTCATCATCCAAAATGGTTGAAAATGAAATAAATGAGAAAATGGAAGTAAAAGTGAATATAAGGAAACAAGAACTATACGGCCACAACGTATATAATCGTATTTGTTTTGAAAAGGAGAAAGTGCCCGATAATTTGTCACACTTGCTAAACCTCAAAAATGACGATCACATTTACATTAATCGAAACTACAAACAAATTCAAGTTGTGGAAAAACCCACAGTTCCGAAGATGGATGTATTGGAATTAATGGAGTCTTGTGAAAGTGTTCCTTTTTCACTTAATCCCGAAAATGAAATTTCAAAATCAGAAGTTTCATATTTCAAAACTTTGACACAAAAACCCCAAATTTTGAAAAGACCACAAGTTCTACAAAAACCAAAATCAGCAGTGGTGATTTCAAAACCAACTCAAAAACCCACTGTTGAAAATTCGAAAACCAAGCAAACCCTAAATCTTGTGAAAAGAAAAACTTCTTTTAGAGATTTGAAACAAAATGAAGCAATTGCTTCCACTTCTGGTACAAAACCTGTTTGCTCAAAAATCTCAGAAGTTAAAAATCGAAATGAAAAACCATCTTTTACACCAACGAAACCTAACTTTCCAAATCCTAAATTTCAAAAACCGACAAAGAAAACATTTTCAAAGGGAAACAATCTGATAGATACATTCCACAAATGGCTAGACAACAATTTGGAAATGTTCAAGAATAAGGATCTCTCATTAAATGACTTCAAATTGGCATACGAAGAGTATCTTTGTACCTCTACGTCGTGCAGCTCAATTTCCACAAAGTCAAAAACGGAAAAACCAAAACAAAATTGGAAAAGAAATGTCTTGAAAGAAAACTTAACTGCAAAAACAAAAACTTCAAAATCTTCCAATTCCTCTAAATCAAAATATTCCATTCAAAAATGGGTTCCGAAGTCTGTCACTTTGTCAGTCACTTCGGACTCATCATTTTTAGCTACAAACTCTTTGGAATCCTGCTCAAACACTTCGGAATCATGCTCATCACATGAGGCTTCGGAGAATTTGATTAATTTAAATGCAAATGAAATTTCTGAAGAGGCCGTAGAAAAATGGATTCAAGAATCCTTTGCTTACCCTGAGGACCCAAGATTGATTGGGTACCAACTTCTTCTTGATTGATTGCAGGTTATGTCTGATGAGCGGTATGACTCAAAATGGTACATGGACAGTGGCTGCTCAAGACATATGACAGGAAGAAAGGAATATCTCAGAGATTACAGGAATTTGGATGATGCTGGAAACGTACGCTTTGGTAATAATGAAACATGTCCAATTCGGGGATATGAAAAAATAACAAATGGCCAATTCACTATCAGCCGAGTGGCATTTGTTGAAGGACTAAAACATAATCTCGTGAGTATATCTCAATTGGTGGTTGGAACGGGAAACGCTGTAACTTTCAACAACCAAGGGAGTATAATCACCAAAGAAGCAACAAACGAAGTCTTACTGAAATCAGAAAGGAAGGGATCCATGTTTCCCTTAAATCTGAAGCCAGTAACAGGTGGGCAATCTCTATGTCTTCTCTCCAAAGCCAACTCCGATGTCAGCTGGTTATGGCACCGAAGACTTGCCCATCTGAACTTCAAAGATCTGAACAAGTTGGTGGCCATGGATCTTGTTCGAGGGATGCCAGCTTTCAAATTTGACAATGATTCTCTTTGCTCTGCATGTGAACATGGCAAGCAGACAAAACAAAGACATCCTACAGTGATCAACCCCAAAATCACCGAACCGCTTTCCGTTCTATACATAGATTTGTGTGGACCATCAGCAATAGAATCAATAGGAAAGAAGAAGTACAAGAAATCATCAACTTTCTAAAGAAAATGACTATTCAAGGTTTACTTGGGTGATATTCCTCCGGAACAAGTCCGATGCAGCTGAAGAAATCATCAACTTTCTAAAGAAAATGGAATTGATGCTTAACAAGAAAGTCCGAACTGTGCACAGTGACAATGGTTCGGAGTTCAAAAATCAGACTCTTGATGGATTCTTGAAAACAAAGGGGATTAACCACAACTTCTCAGCACCCTACACTCCTCAACAAAACGGTGTTGTAGAAAGAAGAAATCGCTCCCTGTGTGAAGCTGCAAGAACAATGCTCAACTTTGCAAATTTGCCCATGTACTTCTGGGCCGAAGCAATTTCTACTGCATGCTTTACTCAAAACAGATCCTATATTCACAAAAGATTCCATATTACACCTTACGAAGTACTCAACCGAAGAAAGCCAAATGTCAAATTCCTTCACATCTTTGGTTGTCGGTGTTTTATCTTGAACATGAAGGATCACTTAACCAAGTTCGATAACAAATCAGAAGAAGGCATCTTTCTTGGTTACTCTCAAGACTCAAAAGCCTACAGAGTCATGAACAAGAAAACTCGCAAAATCGAAGAAACCTTTAATCTAAGGTTTGATGACTACTACATCAAGAAATCTCTGCATCCTTTTCCTATGTCTTCAATCTTTCCAAACCCTGCTGTAGAAGCTGCTCAAATCACAACATTCGACACAGACTTCTCACTTTTATTTGATCAACCTGAAAGAGCTGTGGACTCCGAAGTCAGAGCACCAGACAACCATGAATCTGAACTCTCCAAGATCACAGACGGACCCGATGACTCTTCTACAAGCAGCATACAAAGACCATCTTCTATTGAGGAAGAGTCATCTAATCAAAGTTTGGAAAATGTAAGTATTGAGGGGGAGCCATCAAACCAATGTGCTGGAAATTTAAGGACTAATGATGCAACAACCAACAGTCCAAGAGGTTCCAACACTCTTGTCTCTACTCCCCAGTCAATTTCAAATATCATATCCATGTATCCAACAATCCAGGGGGAGCCAGAAATTACGACTCCGAATTCAGCCACAACAATCGCTTCGGAAAAAGCTACAACTTCTCCAACTCCAACAAATGTCCAGGGGGAGCACATATCAAACTCAACCTCACAATTACACACACTACAAACCAACATAGATTCAAATAATCACTTACTAATGGATGATTTTCCCTCCACTTCGGGATATCCCTCAGACATTGAGGACATCGATGCTGAAGGACCTCCTGATTTTGATCCAAACTATCCTCCTTTGGACAAATGGACGAAAAATCATCCTCCATCACTTGTCATTGGTGATGTTCGAGATAAAGTACTGACTCGTGCACAACTTCACCAAAAGCAATTAGATCTCAACAAAAATTCAGAGTTGTGCATGTTCAATGTCTTTATCTCTAAGGTAGAACCTAAGAAAGTCAAAGATGCATTTGATCACTCAGACTGGATTGAAGCAATGCAATTGGAATTAGAAGAATCTGAAAGAAACAAAGTCTGGAGGCTAATTCCAAAACCTGCAAATGCCTCAATTGTCGGTCTCAAATGGGTGTATCGTAACAAGCTAGACACCGAAGGCAACGTAGTTTGGAACAAAGCTAGGTTGGTTGTCAAGGGTTACTGTCAACAGGAGGGGATTGATTATGAAGAAACTTTCGCTCCTGTTGCCAGACTCGAATCAGTTCGGATATTTTTAGCTTATGCTGCACACAAAAATTTTGATGTCTATCAAATGGACGTTAAATGTGCCTTTCTGAATGGTGATCTCGAGGAAACCGTTTTTGTTGAACAACCACCTGGTTTTGAAAGTAAAACTCATCCGAATTATTGTTATGTGCTAGACAAAGCAGTCTATGGTTTAAAACAAGCTCCAAGAGCTTGGTATGAAACCTTGACCAAATTTTTAAAAGAATCAAACTTCAAACAGGGATCAGTAGATCCAACACTTTTTAGAAAGAAAGTTGGATCTCACTTGATGTTAGTCCAAATTTATGTAGATGACATAATCTTTGGATCTACTGACCCCAATTTGTCAAAAGACTTTGAAAAACTGATGAAAAGCAAATTTCAAATGAGTATGATGGGAAAAATAAACTTCTTTCTTGGTTTACAAATCAAACAATCTAAGGAGGGGATATTCATCAATCAACAAAAATATACGAAGAGTCTGCTTGAACGCTTCGGAATGACTAACTGCTCCAAAGCAAAAGTTCCTTTGCCTGCAGGTACAAGGTTAAATCCATCATTGGACAAACCAAAGACCGACATACAGCAATACCGAAGCATGATTGGATCATTGCTCTATCTTACAGCCAGTCGTCCTGACATCATGTTTGCAGTCTGCAATTGTGCAAGATATCAGGCTGATCCAAGAGAACCTCACTTGGCTGCTGTTAAGACAATATTCCGATATCTTCATGGAACTACTGCTTATGGTCTATGGTATCCAGCAAACTCTGGTTTCTACATTCAAGCATACTCAGACTCTGATCTTGGTGGATGCTCTATTGATCGCAAGAGTACATCGGGGGGTTGTCAATTCTTAGATGGAAAACTTATCAGCTGGCAATCCAAGAAACAAACTTGTGTCTCTATCTCCACCGCAGAGGCTGAATATGTAGCAGCTGCTGCATGCACTTCTCAGATTATTTGGATTCAAAGTCAATTGAAAGACTATGCCATCAATATGAGAAAAATTCCTCTGTTCTGTGACTCTCAAAGTGAAATTCGTATATGCCACAATCCAGTTCAACATTCCAAGACGAAGCATATAGCTCTTCGCTATCACTTCATCAAAAGTCATGTTGAGGAGGGGAATATTGAGGTGCACTTTGTTCACACTACAGAAAAATTGGCAGATATCTTTACAAAGGCTCTAAATGAAGAAGCATTCACAAGAATCGTTCGAGGACTTGGAATGATAGATGGATCAACTCTTCAATAATTCTCAGATTTGTTCACTCTTACTCTGTTCTAAAATTTCATAAAAATAGACTCCGCATATCCCCGAAGTCAATTCTGGCTTCGGAGGTCATCGGAGAAAAACAAGCAAAAACTCTTGCCACTTCCCCGCAGTACTCCGAAGTAAAATATTACTTCGGAGGTCTGCGGAACAAACTCTTCTTCAAAATAAATCCTTCAAAATTGAAAACCACTTGAACAAATGTTAACTTCATAAAAATAAAGAGTTGTTTTAAGACTAAGAAAATTCAAAAACAAGAAAAACTTATATCAAACGAAAAGAAAACTCTGATGTAAATGACTAAATTTAACTTTACTCTCATGAATTAACCAAGTAAAGGACAAAACTTTGATTTTAGATTCTGAAAATCATACCTTATTGCACTAAAAGGTATTTGGGAATCGACTTGAAACATTGGTAAGAAAACAGACTTCGAAATGAGGTCAAGGCTATTTTACACTTTGAAGCCCTGTTTGATTTTAATAACCTCAACATAATATCTATTTCTAACCACCCCTCGAAACTTGACTCGCTTCAACTTCAAATTAATCATATAGCCTCAAAACTACAAAGGATAATTCAAAGTGCTCCGAAGTTTTCATCAAAAATTGAACCAACATCGTTTGATAAGTAAATTTAAATCTCTTTTCATTAAATGATACAAAATTGAACTATATGAAGATTTTCACTCACATGGATTGTTTAAAACAAAAACAAAAGCATCAAAGAAAGAAACCAAATGGTGATGCTCTATGTCTTCGTATAAGGAAATTCGTAAAAGAAAACAAGAAAGAAAAATATAAAACATTTGTCAAAAGAAACAAAGACAAACAAAAATCAAAAGATAACCAAGGGAATGCAAAAGGAAAATCAGCATTCAAAAGCTTATTCTTCTGTTTTAAATAACAGTACAAGGAGCTCCTATAACATAGTCGAGTACCTTTTAGAAGAATATGAACATTTCAAGTAGTCTGTCTTAAATGATAAAGTAGGAGTGGTGTACGAAGCTCAAAGGCTTGTCATCTGAGCTTAGTATCCAAACACTTCAACTGATGAAATGGAATAAATTTTTCAAATGAATCTTCGAAACAATCCAATCAAATCTTCTGAAACACTTCTGACGTTCAATTCATGAATGAAAATTTCTTTAAATTTCAAATACAAAGGATGTTATCTTTATTATATTTGAAAATTTTGAAGCAAATAAGCACAACACAAAACATGTTTCCTAATGTGAAATCAAGTAAGTGAAGGGGTGATTAGACTTAAAAATTCATGATTGATATTGAATCAAACAAACTTCCAATTGAAAAATGGACTTCCAACATGATTCGAACGACTCTGAACTTTAATTCATTAAAACTTCTTTTCATAATATTCATGAAAGCTAAAGTTAGACGAAATATTGCATCAGTCAAAAGGAAAATCAAAAACTTATAGAAAAACATATGGACTTTGTTGCACTGGTGAACACTTTTCAATCATTTGTTAATCACCGAAGTAACATAACTCTCTTCGGAGTCCATAACAAAAACACCGAAGTGAGGAACTTTATGCTCCGAAGCACAATCTCAACGGTCATAATTTTTCATAACTACGAAGTCAATTAAATGTTCAAATGATTTTCACATTTATGATAAATAACAGAGACAAACATTCCCTGAGTTTTTAACTGTTTACATACAGCTGTCAATAAAAATTAAATAAAAACATTATTCATAATGACGTCTCAAAAAGTTAACGGTTCAAATTTTGAATCATTGTAACTGACAGCCGTATATTTCTCCTTTTGCAGAGAAAGTGGGACGAGCAGGTGATGAGGTGTCCACCTACTACTGGACCATCTTAAACGTGCATTAAATGGCCTTGGGACCACGAATACTATATAAACTTTCCATCTCTTCCATTGCACTCTTTACGCAAACCTTACATTCCAATTCTCTCAGCAAACACAACATACTTCATCCTCTTCATCAAACCTCCAACAATGGCCGCTGAAGGATCTTCTCAAACCACTGAAGCTATTTCAGTACCTGTTCTCAAAAGCCAGTCAGTAAATCTAGTACTACGCACCAACCTTCAACTCTACCCTAAGCCCATCGATGCTCTTGTTGAATGCTTGAAGAGATCGATTCTCGGCTACGCCCTAACCTGCACACCATCGATTCCAGCAACACTTGTTCACAGGGCACATTACACCTCGAATGCCCTGTTCGATACGAACAATCACATAAAAGCCGTATTCTTCGAAACCATAGATTTAAAGGGAAAAACTAAGAAAGTGCAACTGACCAAGGAGAAATTTGCTGAGGCTCTTCATCTTCCCATCTACGATCCTAAGGAGATTGTGACTCCTTCTGCTGAGCAACTCGTCGATATGTTCAATGAAATGGGGTACTTTCCCCAACTCGAAAAGATCAGCTTATTTAAGAAGAACCAATTGCCAGATCTGTGGAGATACTTCTTTAGTATCTTCCTCAGATGTCTGTCTGGAAGAACTTCAGGATTAGATTCTGCAAGTGTGGCGTTTCAGAGCATGCTCTTCGGAATCTACTATGATGTCAAAGTCGATTACGCTTCTATTCTGTGGGCTGACTTCTGTTCACACATCAATCATAGTCTGAAAGGGACCGAAATTTCAAATGTGAGGTTCTGGGCAATTGTTGTTCATGCCCATTATCAAAAGACTGGATATGTGGCAGACGTCTCTCTCCCCGAAATGAGGTATACTCCAATCACTATATCGCCTTTGGATAATGAACCAGCAGCCTACTGTGCACAAATACCTATTGCCATGCTCTCCAAGGTTCCCATGGAATGTATTGAAGTAAGCTCTTACCGCAACACCTTGGTGATTCCTTATACCACTCGTGATCTAAGCAAGGAGACATATGTGAAAGAAATCCCTAAACAAAAAGGGAAGAGGAAAATAGCTGGTGGACCCAGTGGTCCTAGAAAGGAAGAGAAGAAAAGAAAAACTTCGGTTAAAACCACACCGAAGAGGAAACAGCCTAAGAGGCAAAGAAAGATCATGGTTGTGGATGAGTCTTCGGACTCAGAAAGGACTCCATCCACAGTCCATGAAGAAGAACAAGAAGAAGAAATACTTGCTGATCAACCTCCCTCTCCTACATCACAACCACATACAACTGTCCCTCCTTCACCACCAAAAACAACTAAACCACCTACACCACCACAAACAACTGTCCCTCCTTCACCACCAAAATCAACCAGACCTGAAACACCTCCACATACAATTCCTCTTTCAACACCACCAACAACTGCTCCCCCATCCTCCGAAATACATGTCACTGGTATCGACTTCTCTTTGCCTGAGTCTGATTTACCCATATCACCAACAAGACAAAACCCCACTTCTGCAGCACTTTTCGAAGCTTTTCACATGGCTCCCTTGAGTGTTGAAGGAGCATCAGAAGAAGATCTGCCAGATGAAGGCTTTGTACTAATGAAACAGTACAAAGTCCTCAACTCCAAGCTTGACATGCTTATTCAAGCTCAAACAGGATTTGACCCCACAAAGCCGACCATTGGTGATATCTCCGAAGAGATAGAGTCCTTGGAGTTCACTCTATCCAAAGGAATAAAGGAGTCTGTAGATAGTCTTGAGAAGAAGCTCTTGGATAATCAAGATAAGATCCAATCTTCCTTCGAAAAGAAGCTTGAATCCGCTGTCACCTCCATCAACAAGAAGGTTGATGCTTTCATTGAGAAAACCGACAAAACAAACTCCGAAGTCATGAAAACCTTGCAAGGACTTCGGAGTGAAATCCAGCAAAGTACCAAGCTTGAAAAACAGCTTGATGAGGCCAGAGCAAAAATTGAAGAGCTCACTGCTGCCCAAACCACTTCGGATGTCACCAAATTCACAGAGGAACTGAAACGAACAAATGCAGCTCTCACACAAGATTTGATTACAAAATTGAGAGTTGCACTTCAGCCTCTAATAAATTTCTCTGACAGATTGTCTAGGCCACAGGGCGCGCCTAGACAGATCCCTGCAGCTACTGCAGGTCCTACAACCTCAACTATCACAACCACTTGCATGGGTGCTAGTGGATCGGCTGGTGCTGGAAGTTCAACAGACCGATCACTAGAGAACATCATTGCTCCACACATGGAAGAGATCTACAAGGCCAGAAGAGCAGACTACGATTTAATGATCAAAATTAATGAATTTGCTCGAAACAATGGTGAGTGGACAGTTGAGACAATCAAGCTGTTTGGATTTCAAAATCCTAATGTACTTAATAGACTTCCTCTTCGGAGTTTTGCATTTGTTGACTCCGAAGACATCCAGCTTGACATTCCATTCAATCCGAAGACTTTTGCTTTCCTTCAATTCGTCACTTCGGTGCCAGAGGATCAGAAAGCAAGTTTTTGGACAAATAAAATAAACTTTCATGCCAAGTACATTCAAAGGCAAAGCTATGTTTGGAGCCTAAACAAGATCAAGAAAATCATTTCAATAAAAGAAGCTGAAAAATACTTAGGCTTCAGAAATTATGAATTTCTTGTGCTTAGGGGGACAGACGATGTGGAATCCAGGTTCTCAATAGCAGACTTCCCCATCATGAATCCTATGGACTTCATCCAGATTATTGATCTTCTGCGAACAGGGGGTCCTGCTCATGCTGAAATGTCTACCATTGCTATCAAAAATCATCTTTTGGGCTTCCTCAACAATTTTCTTCTCCGATTTGCAAAGCATGACCTGGAGCTATGTTCCTACTACAGACAACCCTTGAATACTCCTCCTGTCGTAGTTCGGAACATTGCTAGATTCAAAAATGGAGAGATCTTAGACGAACCTTATGGCGTAGTTTTCAAAGGACTTCGAAATGAAACCGAAGTCACAATCAAGTTCTTTGAAATTGACTACATAGGCCTCCATCCCTCCTCCTTCATCTCAGGAATGATTTCTCACGTGAACGCCTGCCATGCAAATTCAACTGAGAAGAAGAAGAAGTTCATAGACCATATGAACTGGTATCTTGCTGTGAGAAAGACCCTGAAGCGAGCTTACAAAAGAAACTTTCAAGTATAGACTTCGGATACACTTCACACAAAGGGGGAGATTGTTGAGAAATTTTGTGATGAAGTGTTGACTTATCCGAAGTCCAACCCATGAAGAAAACCCCGAAGTGAATAAACAAGAGAAGACACCGAAGTCTAAAGACTCCGAAGTGCAATGCATAGAGGATCCGAAGACCTTACAGTCTGTCATCTTGTCTTTTGTGTGCACGCGTATAGTACAATACGTGTTGCATGAATCTTCTATCCTATTGGCTAGTACACTGATAGGATATTCTCTGTAAAAGATGTACTATTGGTATCACTGATTCAGTATAAATATCAGTGATACCATACAGTGTCGATTGTGAGATTACGAGATTAACTTACGAGAATCGTACATCTCCAAGATAGAAAACCCTATTGTAAAACTAAGTTTTAATCAAATCATTCGGCACATGTTATTCATATTACTCTGTTCAATTAGCTTTGTTGCATTCTAATCGTGTGATTGATTGTGCTATTGATTGGATATCTATATTAGTTCATCTAATTTCATATTTCAACACCCAACACATCCCCAAATTATCATAACGTCAACCAATATCCGCGACGCCCGTGTTCCTTTGACTGAAAGTAGACTTCATCCAAACTTTTGCCATTTTGTACACTTTTTACACTGTGTTTCATATAATTCACACAACAAGCACTAGACACAAAACGTGAATAATATTGTAGTTTAAGATATATATATTTTACTCAAAACAGGGCTCAACGGCGACTAGAATATTTGAATATACTAAGCGTTGTCAATATAGATTGAAGACTTTCATACCAAAGTAAAACTACCATCGAGCATGACATGAATAGCAAAACCTACATATCAATTCACATTTGAAAGTTACATAAAAACATAATAAATATTTTGCCATGTATCTCATAGCGAGAAAATACCGCATGTTCTCATCTGGAGTAGTTAGAGATGTCTAGCTAATGTTCTTAATAATCTTGTCATTCTCTTAGGTATTAACCTTTTGTGAACTTCTACATATACATTATCGAAGATCAATACATACATCTCTACAAGGGTCACTATGACCTAATTCCCTCATATGTAGTCCTTGCTCTTCTAGTTTCTTATAGTTTGTTAGATCTAATCATATGCATTAACCTTAAAATAAAAAAAGTTCTCTACTCAGGCTTAACGTCGTGGCCCATCAGTGGTCGTGTCGTGACCATTCATCATTATCGCGATTGTACAAGGTTTAAGCAGTTTTTGCATCACGACCCTTGGTCATCGCATCGCGATCGATGACCATTGCATCTACTTTGATTTAGTTTTTTATCAGCCCTTGGGATAGAATTCTAGACAATACAAGTCTGCATTTCATCTTTGCGTGAAAACTTCAGTTTCTACAAACTATTTGTATATTATGCTAGCCATGATTTTCTTTCTTCAATAAATCTAACATGCACGAGCTCAAAACTTAATTCCATGACAAGTTATTATGAAATTTACTACTAAGAACAATCATCCCTTGATTATGTTATTTATTCTCTGATTTTCTTTACTATCTTGAGGGTACTATTTTAACAACCCACTTATACCACATGCAACACTACTTTTACCCTCATGCATCAACTATATTTAATCCAACATGCATGCTTAGATAAAGGTGGTGTAGGGTGTTTACCTTGTATGTAGTTGGATCTTTCCTTGAAACAACCTTCAATATTAAAAATTCTCTATACACACTAAATACACTAAACACACACACATACACACATGTTCTTGAGAGTATTTGAAAGAGTGTTTAGTAGGAAAATGACCTTTTGATCCATCCTTCACACCCCTATAAGCTGAAATAATCGGGTTCATAAGTCAACACTTCATTTAGGGCATGTAGCCAACTTAAAATCAGAATAGGTGGCATATTTGACTAAGCATTACGTAGGTCTCAAAAACGCATCACGTAGCTCAGCTCTTGGCCCGAGTAGATTTCACACTAGGAAAATATTCTGTAGTTCTCATTAATTTTCCCATTCTTTGAACTATCATAACCTTTACATACAATATCTAATTTTTGCAAACTTTATATCTCTAAAAAGGTGGGAATCAGCTTGACAACTTTGTTTCACTGACCTAAGTCTCGATTTGTTCAGACCTTCCGATACAGACATGTGAACATGAGCATTTAGCCATTTTGTCAGTGTTTTGTCATTTCAAATATTCATAACTTATTTGTTATAACTCCAAATGACCTAATTTTTTTCCTACATCTTTGTTATCTCAAATATTACAAAATTCACGTTGATGATTTTTTTCCAATTCGTTTTAGATTTTGAGATATTAGTTTTCACATATATCCTTATTATCCTTTCATTTTACTCAATATTTCAAATATTGCCCTTATCTCTATAAATCATTTCCACTTGGCTTATTTACTTAAAATAACTAGGTGAAATGTCTTAATCCAGGTAGCTTTGTATTGCTCATTCTTATGACTATTTCACGCTTCTTTTAAGTGCTTAATCCATATAGACATAATAATTAATTTAATTAAAATATAATACCATCACCTTATATTATTACAAAGTTTCACTTTGTTACAATAACACACACTTCTCAGTGATCATGAAAAAGTATACAATCTTGATCTTTATCTACTTTCTTTAGAATTTGGAACAAATGATAAGGGGAATTTAATATTTATATATGGTGACTCTAAATTATTTTTGAGCAGCATACATGTTATGGATAAATATAATCAAATTATCTCAACATACCCGTTATTGTAATTCTAATATATAACAACTTTTAAATAAACATTCGTTTGTACTTATTATCTTTTATAAACAAAAGGGTAAATAGTCATTTACTCATATTCACATGGTTTATTTAGACCAAAAAAGAAACAGACCTTCTTATAAAAGTAAAAGAAACAACCCTAATTAGTGACCACTTTATTTGGTCACTAACAATAAATAATTAGTGGCTATATATTTTGTCACTGTAGTCATCAACAAAGCAACCACAATCAGTGACCTTTTTATTATGGTCACTAATTGGTTAAAATAGTGACGACTTTCATTGATTAATGAACTACATTTAGTGACTAAACGAGCTGTCACAATAACGTTGACCACTATATTTTAATCACTATTTAGGACCATTTACATATTATTGGTCTCTAATCAGTTTAATGACGGACCTATAATGACGAAAAGAAACCACTAAAAATTTGGTCACTAAATCAATTTAGTGACTATTCTTCTACTCTACTGTTAGTGACCACATCATCTCCGTCCTTAATTAAGATTTTTCTTGAAGTGATTGTTAATTTGATTTAAAATTTGATATTTCAGTTTGTCCCTTTTGGAAAATTGAGTTTGTTTAATTGTAAATATCATTTAGTCTTGCCGAACTCTTTCTAATTTCATTTTTCTAGTTTGGTAATATATGGTCTGTTTATTTGGTTTGAGTTTGGTAGATTATTGTCATTATTTAATTGTTACCTTCATTCAGTTTGCTAAAGCAGGGCTACTCGTTTAATTCTTTATCGAATGTAATGTTTGTTTCGTTTTCTTGTTTAGATCGCATTGACTCAAAAGCTTTAATATTTTCTATCATCGATTTGACAAAAACCTTTTTAAGGTTTTATCCTTCTTTGCAAGTATTGTTTCAATAGATATATTTATTACTTTTTAAAACATAACATATGTGTTCTTCAGTTCTTCCACCACAACCATAGAAAACCTATAATAAACATTCTTTAAAAGCTATTCCGGGGAGGGATCGTTTAATAACTCAAACTCACGTTCCAACTCAATCTGCATTTTACATAAATAAATAAAAAGTTAGCATTTTACATATATTAAATATAATAATGATGTTGAACTAATTTTTTTGTATAAACACTTACATATTGTTGATAAGCCAGGTCACTGTCCCATGTCCCATCTTTGCGAGTGTGAGCCTTCTTGAATTGTTCGATTTTCTTTCTACCCTGTTTAACGATAAAAAATTAGATTTGAAACAAAGCATTATCGATTTGAAACAAGCGGTAATATATATACAAACCATTACCGATTTGTAACAAGCGTTGGTATATGTGCTTGTCCCCCCACGGTTGGTGTATTGTTGTTTTTCACGGGTTCCATTGTTAGCATCAGATCGCCGTCGATATTCTGGTGTGCAAAAAAAGTCTATAGTTTTGTTCCAATTTTGAAGAAGCATACCCTCGGGGGGGTGAGCTCTAGCCCTGTCTATATCATTATATCCTCCTGCCTCATCAAACTTAACTTTTGCATCACTTTTCCGGTCCCTATACCGCTTCATCAGCACCGCATCAATACCACCCTTCAAATGCATACGCTCGCAATCATCCTCAATCGCATCAAAATCGAAGTTCCTCTACAAATTGAAAATAACTTAGTCAAGTAAAAATAAATAAATAAATAAATAAATAACATACAAAAATAAAGTTATATAAATAATTTACCTTGAGATGATGTACTAATGCATCCTTCTCGGCTTTGGTAACAGTGTTCCAATCTTTTCGATCAAAGGACATGTTATTCCACATGTATATCCCCACCTCACGAACAAAGAGGTCATACGGTCTACCAACCGGGGTATACGTAGTCGCTCTATCAAACTCCAATGTAAATTTTTGCCCTGTCTTATCGCGATGTCGTTGCAGTTCAAGGTTTTTAGCTTTACCTCTCGTTTTTCTTCTTGCCGGTACACCTGTAATATAAATTTAAAAATATTAGTCACGATTGTTATAATAAATGAATAAATACAATAAATTAAAAAATTATAATAACACTTACCGTCCATCTCATGTAGACCCGCGCCTCTCCAAGGCGGAAGTGGTGGATCCCCGGCCCCATCTCCACCATGGCCCATCACATCGGCCATGATATAAAGTAGCATCATCCAAAACGATGTCATCTCCTAACACATAAATACGTTTTGGATTAGTAGTCCAGCTTTTATCGATAGGCATTATGCAACTGGAACATATATTAGGGTTTAAATCGGATAAAGTATTTGTATAGGAAACAATATGTTATACAATTAGATCGCTGAAAGGATAATTCAAAAACTATCCTCAGAAGGGGAATAGATTATCGGACAACGATGATAGAGTATTTGCAAAGGTAGGCTTCTACACCCACTTTTTGAGTACTTTATCTCATATATGAATGTGTATTACATGACTGTTTGTTTAAGAAAAATTCGGCAACATTTCCCCTTAGCTCCCAGGTATATTTGTAAATATATACCCGAGGAGCAAAGAGAAAATGACAACCAAAATTTTCTTAAACGAACAATCATGTAACACACATTCATATCCTAGATGAGATAAAGCATTCAAAAAGCAGTCCCAAAATGGGGACAACTCGAAATTAATTACTAAATCAATTTCGAGCAGGTATTTCTAAGCTTTTAATGATTGAAACGAAGAAATGTAAACATATAGTTTACTTTTCAGAGTACCTAAACACTACAACATTTGCGATTTAAATAAGTTCATGTTTTTAGTTTAGGGGTTAGGGTTTAGAGTTTAAGTTTTATGGTTTAAATAAGTTTGTGTTTAGGGTTTAGGGTTTAGGGTTTAGGGTTTAAGGTTTAGGGTTTAGGGGTTAGGGTTTAAAGTTTAAGTTTTATGGTTTAAATAAGTTTATGTTTAGGGTTTAGGGTTTAGGGGTTAGGGGTTAGGGTTAAGAGTTTAAGTTTTATGGTTTAAATAAGTTTGTGTTTATGGTTTAGGGTTTAGGGGTTAGCGTTTAGCGTTTAGGGTTTAGGGTTTAATTTTTATGGTTTAAATAAATTTTTGTTTAGGGTTTAGGGTTTAGGGTTTAGGGTTTAGGGGTTAAGGGTTAGGGTTTAGGGTTTAGGGATTAGGGGTTAGGGTTTAGGGTTTAAGAAATAAGTTTATGTTTAGGGTTTAGGGTTTAGGGGTTAAGGGTTAGGGTTTAGGGTTTAGGGTTTAGGGTTTAGGGTTTAGGGGTTAGAGTTTAAGTTTTATGGTTTAAATAAGTTTATGTTTAGGGTTTAGGGTTTAGGGTTTAAGATTTAGGGTTTAGGGTTTAGAGTTTAAGTTTTATGGTTTAAATAAGTTTGTGTTTAGGGTTTAGGGTTTAGGGTTTAGGGGTTAGAGTTTGAGTTTAAGTTTTATGGTTTAAATAAGTTTATGTTTAGGGTTTAGGGTTTAGGGTTTAGTGTTTAGGGGTTAAGGTTTAGAGTTTAAGTTTTATGGTTTAAATAAGTTTATATTTAGGGTTTAGGGTTTAGGATTAAATAAATTTATGTTTTTGTTTTGTGTTTACGGTTTAAATTTAGAGTTTAGGTTCAAATAAGTTTATATTTTGTTAGGTTAATTAGGTTTAAATAATTTTATTAAAACGTTACATTAACGTATACTTTTATTTTTTATAATTTGCGATTTAGACGTTATATTTAAAATGATTTAAAAAATCTATATAATTACGTATTTAATAATTAAGTTTACAATTTAAACATTATATTTTTTATAATTTACAATTTAAACATTATATTTTTTAGAATTACAATTTAAACATTATATTTAAAACGATCTAAACGTTACATTTATATTCCAAATCATTTTTCAAATTAAGCACTTAATAATTAAACACTTAAAAATTAAGTACTTAACACATTATGAACTTAACAACACCATCACATTATACATTTTCCAAACATATTAGTATTTCCAAATCATTTTCCATGTTAAGCACTTAATAATTAATCACTTAAAAATTAAGTTCTTAACATATTAAGAACTTAACACCATCACTTCCAAAACAAATCAAAACCATTAAACATTTTTTCATAAACTATTAAGAGCTTATAATAAGTCATTTTTCAAGAACTTAACACATTAAGAACTTAACATATTAAGACTTTAACAAAATTGCAAAAATCATTAACACATACTTATGGTGGTAGATGTTGTTTCTGAAGCAGGTGGCCGGCGGTGGGGGCGTTTTTCCGGCAAGTGGTCGGCCGTGAAGCAGGTGGTGTTCTTGGTGGTGGTGGTGGTGGTTCTAACAAGAGAAAAAGTTGGTTAAAAATCAACATTTAACACAATATAAGTAGATAATCAAAAAACTTACACAATAGATGACAAATCTCGCCGGAAAAGAGAAGCTATCGCCGGAAAACAGAAGCTAATCGCCGAAAAAGAGATGTGTCGCCGGAATTAAAACGGGATCGCCGGTAAAGAGAAGTAAACCGCCGGTAGAAGTGAAAGAGAGCACCGGGGGATGTTTTGGGGTGGTGGTGGTCGGAAAATACCGCTCAATCGCCGGAATAATCGAGAGAAAAGGAGAGGGTGTTTGTGTTGCGTAACAGACGAAATGGGGATGGCGAAGAGGTTAAGTCTGTTCGCAGACTTTTAGCGGCGACGGAAGAGGGTATTAGCGGCGACAAACAAATAGCGGCGACAGGTCAAAAAGCCGCTTTTTTTTTTGACCGTCAGATGGTAACGCAATGGACGGTTCAGATGGCGATCCGCGTGACATAGCAGTAGCGGCGACGTCTGAGGCATTAGCGGCGACGCCTTTGGAGGCAAATTTTCCCGCTTCCTTTTTGACCGTCGGATCGAGGAATTCACGGACGGCTAAGATTAAAAATGGCACGGATCGCTGAAAAGGCAATACCGGCAACGCCATTAGCGGCGACAGAGGGTATTACCGGCGACAAAAGACGCGTGTTTTGTGTGTCGCCGGTAATACCGGCTGTCGCCGCTAATGGCGTCGCCGGTATTGCCTGTATTTCTTGTAGTGATAATTTTATGATGAAACTACAATACCTGATTCATTTTTCTTTTTATATAATCACTCATCTAGAAACAATAAAATGGACACACATAATTTGATTAGATAGGAAACGCTACTAGAAACACGCCTATTTTCCAACAAAAAATTTCCGACGGAATGGATCTGTTGGCCAGTAGTTACGACGGATTAATGATAGAAATGTGACAAATTCGTTTCCTGTCAGGATTCCACCGGTGAGTGATCATGTTAAAGGACGGATTACCGACCGTTTTGGCCTTTAAATATATCACTTTTCTAATAGTGAAAGACGGTCTCTTAAATTACTTTGATGATTTGTTTTTTTTCAAATAATTAATTATTTACCGTAAAATAAAGTGATACATATTTATAATAGGTAAATCATGATAACCAATTAGTCAAGTCGCATTATAGTTATTATATAGTTTTTTATTTCTAAATATATCAATAAAAATTGAAACATTGTCCTAAATTTATACTAGCTTTAAAAATTATTTATGAATATGTTTTAAGATATTGGTACATATAATAGCAATATTACAAATAACAAACTAAAAAAATTATAGCATTATTGGATTAATATTATAATATAATAGGTTTTTAAATTGATATTTTAATATATTAATATAACATACATGATGATACGTCCAACTCAAATCATATGAAATCAAAATAAAGAATTGTATTTTACAAGTATCGTGTAGTATAATACGAATATAGATATAATAAACTTAAGTTGCTCTAGAGGGTTGCTATATGTATAATCACCCGATAAATTACACTTTGGACTTTGCCCTGCATTTCATCATGTCGTCTTCTCCATCTTTTTCAACAACACCACAATCAAAAGAAGATGCAGACTACAACAAGATCTGCGATGAGTACAACCACTTGATAGAAACAATCGCGTGAGGACTCTTTTTTCGGTGAAGACTTGCGAGTACTCCTTCAAAAAATTGAAAAAAATATAAAAAAATACAAATCATAAAATCGAGAATAGTACTATATCATTATCAAAAAAAATTTTGAAAAATGAGTCCTCACCGGATCCGGACCCTATATAGAATCAGGTTCGGGTAAGGACTCTTTTTTCGGTGACGACTTCCGTATTATATATATATATATATATATATATATATATATATATATATATATACATATATATATATATATATATATATATATATATATATATATATATATATATATATATATATATATATAATACGGAATTTACGGTATTAAAACCACACAAATCGCATTCAAACCGCCCGCACCAAACCGCACCGTATAATGCGGTTTGGGGTTTCCAAAAAACTCAAACCGCATATGCGGTGCGGTCTGCAGTTTTGTCTCTAAACCGCACCGCACAGCGCACTCCCCTAATTATTGGACATAAAAATTATATATATATATATATATATATATATATATATATATATATATATATATATATATATATATATATATATATATATATATATATATATATATATATATATATATATATATATATATATATATATATAATAGAAAAAGAAACACTTTTGACGACATTATATTACACTATTAATTAAAAAGCGTAATTTTGAGAAATGCTACATGTGAATCTTTTTTTTGGTATGTCACGCGGGTTTCCGGTTTTGGGTTTAAGCGGGTCGGGTTGACCAGATTATTTGGAGTCATTGGACACGTGTTGCGTTCCGCCTCTTTCTTTGGCTTATGTCGGCGTTTGGTCTTCTTTTCTTCCCGGTTGCAATCCCTCCTTTCCCACTGTGTTGAATTGTCGTAGTCATTCCGTTCGATGAACCGTCTTCTTTGATTCCCGTCTTCTTTGATTTCTTACTGGTTTTCGGTTCGATGAACCGTCGATGCTAATGCAATCAACCGCCAGTCGCAGGTCTTTGTTATTGTTGATTAAGAAGGTAACATCTTCAACATGGTTTTTCCGCTTTCTGCAATTGCAATTGGCGAATATTCCCATTTTTTGGGTTTAAGGTTTTTTTGTATGTGTTTATGCTAAACCACCACCGCCACCCTTTCCTCCTCATACCACCATCAGATAAAGGGAGGAGGAATTGTAGAATAATTGCTCGTGCTTCAGAGAGAGATGGCGGTGCTGGCTCCGGAACAGGAAGTGGAACTTGCCGCGAAGTCTGAGGTTAGGTTTTTCTTTATTTCCACAATTAATATGCAATTCTCAGTCCGATTAATGCTTTTCGTTATTGATTTTGGTTATGGAGTGACGGAAAACGTATTTTTGGTTAATCAGTCTAGAGGTTGCGATTCTTTACACTTAATAATAACTGAAATTATGATATAATACTTGTCTAGAATTTCGAGGATGCTGCTAGAATTCGTGATTCTCTAAAATCGTTCGAAGAGGAGTACCCAATTCTACGTCTACGTGGTTTGATGAGGGAAGCCATTGCAAAAGAGAAATTTGAGGTACTATTTTTTTCCTGATTTACTGGTTTGCTTTACTCACAAAAACAACGTAACATCATTCAATTTTAACTTTCAACTTGAATAATTACAAGCATGGGTATACGACTACAACTTGCAAGCCAAAATTGTTGAAAGTGCTTCAATGCTCAATTTCTCCATTTGTGCTCTTTTAGGATGCAGCAAGATATCGTGATCAGATAAAAGAAATTGCTCCTCACTATCTATTGAAATGTTCAAGTGATGCTACAACCTTGGTACAATATCTTTTATCATTTTTCCTTCATTCTATTTTAGTTAAATACATAAAAAATTGACAAAAAACTGAAAAAAGATGTATTATACATTTCAGGGGATTAGGGTCCAAGTTAGGAGTTTGTACATTGAAGGGCGCAGTCAACCTTTGAGAGGCCAATACTTCTTTGCTTACAGAATAAGAATTACTAATAACCCAACCCGCCCTGTTCAGCTTCTCAAGAGGCATTGGATAATCACCAATGCTAATGAGAAATCTGAGGATGTTTGGTATAATCCCATTCCACTTGCATATAAATTCCATTGACCAATTTTTTCAATACGTGTAATCTGATTATTGTTTTTTATAGGGGTATTGGAGTCATTGGTTATCAGCTAGTTATACTTCCTAATAACAATTTTGAATATTCATTAGCATGCCCATTAACAACTCCTAATGGAAGGATGGTGAGTATAATTTTCATCCTTCATTTCAGATTTAGTCAACTTTCCTTCTTTATCATTCTTCTGATGTTCCAAAATTGCCCTTCCTTTTTTAAAGATCAAAATAAGAGACCTTAATTTGTATTTGATCACCTACAAGACTGTCCAAAGACTTAAGAGCCCTAATCTTTATTCAATCAAATCCATTCATTTGTCTTTGTATTTCGATGATATTGCTACAATAATGAAAGTAGGATGCTATAATAATCAAATTAATAAAAGTACATTGCTAATAATCAAATCATCCTTGATGACATTGCAGGAAGATGACTTTGAAATGAAGCATATTTATGTAGTAGGGTCAAAGACATTCAATGTGGCTGTTGCCCCTTTTTCTCTTTCAACATTTAGGGATGCTACTGATAATATTTGAGGTATACCCGGGGAATATACTTTATATGACATTATATTTTACTTAAGTTTTTGTAGAAGTTGATTAAGTAAAGATAGTAAATATCTGGAAAATGTTGGATATAAGAATTTTGTTGCAATTTCTTTGAACGTATAGATTTTCATATTTAAAGTTTTGGAAGTTTGAAAACTGAAAAATTGTTCATCGTTGATTTTATTTTCTTGCAACGGTGAATCACTAGCGAACACACTAAATTTGATGTTTGTTACATGATGTACTTGAAGGATTTTTTAGGCCTCTTTTTATTTTTTTTAAGAGAAAACATATTAAATAAAGAGCATGTTTACCTAACTATGATGGATTTTGTTTATTTGCAAACGGAAAGTAGGTAAGATTAGTTAATTTATATTAGATAAGTCACATCGCTCGAGATATATAAAGAAAACTTATGATTTTTTGTTATTTCAGAAAAACAGTTAAACAAGAAGACACTAGGAAGAAATTAATTGACTCGGATAATAAGGTACACCAGTAGGAATCTCAAATTTCTCAAAAGCAATGGGGTTCTTCTATTGGTAAAAAATTATTAAAATCTTCTAGAACTTCTATTAGGATATAATTTAGTTTTGTTTGCCATTTATATTTTTACTTTTTTGTATCAGTTGGTTGGTGGCTGTACATTTTGTGATTTTACATTTGCAAAAAGTATAACAACCTGAAAAGGAAACTACTATTTTCAGATAAAAACGTCAAAGCGACAAGGTAATAAATAAATGGAAATGCATTGCTATCTCTAAAATCTATCATTCCTTTTAATCTTCTACGATGGTTTCTGTAATCACATTGATTCATCAACTACCAAAGGCGTCGGAAGTAAAGTCATTTATAACTGCAATTATTGTAGCTTCTGTCACAATACCATCTTGACGCTGTTCATATTGTTACTTTCTTATTAACATATATCATTCCCACAAGTCGTCTTTCCAACAGGTACTTACGATGGGTAGTTGATGTGTATGACTCATCTTTTGGAATTTACAACTTTTGTTCGGTACACCTTGGATTTGAAGGAAGAAGAGAGGAAACAAATCTGGACATTACTTTCAGGGATTATGAGGGGACAATTTTCACAAAGACCACGTGGGACCCGAACCGTTTTCCCTCTTGCCCTCATTCTATCTCTTACAAGGGAACTCTCCTGTCAGGTTCTCATTTCTGAATACTCTTTATCTCTTTTACATACTTTATACAGTCAATTTTTTCTTATATTGTGCATTTCATCAGATACATGAAGAGGCTCGGAAGTTCTCTTATTAGACAGGTGTCAAGGTGGTGGTTGTTTATGGAGGTGCACTGACTAATCAACAGGTAACTAAAAGTTAAAAGTCAAAGTCTTTTTCTTGATAATACATGGAAATTTTTATCATTGATATTAATACTAATGGTTTTTCGTGGCTTTTTTATGAATGGATAGTTAAGAGAGCTCGAGAGAGGAGTTGTTATTCTTGTAGCTACACCTGGAAGGTTGGTTGATTTACTAGAAAGGGCAAAATTGTCATTACAAATGATACGGTATTTAGCTCTTGATGAGGCAGATACGATGATGGATATGGGATTTGTGCCTCGAATTAGAAAAATAGTGGAGTAAACTAAGATGCCTCCACCAGGTCATATACAAACAATGTTGTTCAGTGTCACTTTTCCTGGAAAAATTCAGGTTTGTTGGTTTGGTTTTTTTCAAATTTTCAATTGCCATTTGCTTTCTGGTCCTTACCGTGTTTAGTCCAAAGTTGGAACCTTTTTTAGTTTTGGTCCTTATTTCAAGGTTTCACATTTATATGAAACCTTGAAGTAAGGACCAAAACTGGAAAAGTTTAAATTTTGGACTACACAACGTAAAAATCAGAAAGCACATGGAGCATTTTTTGTACTCTTCTCATTCAGCCACTTTAAAAGCCTCCAAGAGGATTTAGGTTTACTTTTAAATAAAATTTTATTTTTATAAAAATAAAAAAGAGGTTTCTACAATTCAAGGTCTCTCAGGCACTGGTTCCTAAAAATTGCTGCAGCATTAATTGAACGACACTTTCTCGGATAAAGAAGTCTAATATCATCACCAACGTGGGGTACGGATTCTACATTTTATAAATGTAATTATATAAATAATTCCAAAGTACATTGCTATTTATCACTTTGTCTAAAAAATATAATTTTTAGGTAACCACAAGAATATTTTCAATGATGCGAGAGTTCCATGGTCCGAGTTCAGATACTATGATCCAATAACAGTCGGCCTAGATTTTGGATGGAATCATCGAGGAGATAAGGGTAATTTCAATTACTCTATCTGGTACTGATAAATGTTCACTTTGTAAATAAAAAAAATTAACAAATTTATATGTTCATTCAGGCGGCTCCAAAATGTTCCTTTGTGCTTCTTCATGGATGTGCTCACAATCCAACAAGCATTCATCCAACTCCTTAACAATGGGAGAAAATTGTTGATGTCATTCAAGAAGAAAACCGATTTCCATTTTTCAATGTTGCTTTTCAGGTTTGGATCTTTAAAAATCAAATAAAATATAGAAGAACAGAACATCTTGCTAGAGTTACTGCAAATAAAAAATCCCATGAAGCACCATTTCAGATTGATTTGTATTTGGATTTTTGGTGTTGACATTGTTATAACCGGGAAGATTTTCATAATATAATGCTGTAATAGGAAAAATTACAAGTAGATTACTATAATAAATGAATTTATGAAAATACATTGCTATTTCTTGCACTTTAATTTACTTATGGAATTTGATTATGGTTGAAACAATAATGTATTTTAATTAGCAAATGCTTTATATAGTTTTATCTTTGACAGGATTGCATCATCTAGAAAATGGCTTCAGGATCCACAAAACGAAAGCGCCCCGACACACCCGACCCACTCAACGAACCCGTGCATAGCACGTACTCATGCTAGTTGATTTTAATGCGTGACATTTTTGTAGTCGTAGAATTTTTTTAAGTGGTATATAATTTGCAACAATACATTTTAAATAAAAAAAAGTATTAAATGATATGTAATAAAGCCCCAAAAATTAATTTTTATGAAATAAAATATATAAATAGAAGATATACATTACTTTGAGGGGTCAAACTGAAAACCAATAAAAGTGAATATGGAACATGTGAAATAATTAGGTGATTTTTGTGGGTCCTTTTACAAAACAACCCAATTTTACAAATACCTATATTTACAAAGAGTATCTAAATTCACCCTATTTGTGCAAAAAAAAAAAATTCTCCATATTATACATGCGCAAAATTCTGATGTTCATATATAATACTATGAATGAGGGATGACCGGAAAATATTGTGTGTTGGTGTACTTAGAAGAGTGATTTCTTGGGTGTTTATGCAATGCATGAGGGGTGAGTGTCTGATTCTGGGCAATGCATACGACCCAAGTATCTTAAGGTTTGACCACCAATGATCAAAAGAAAAGAAGGCGCACTTCAAATGGGAAACTAAAGGAGTTTTGAGTTAAAGATGATCAAAGACTCTTGATTTTGTGCTAATTTAGTCATCAAACTTTTTAATTGTGCTAAGCAGGCAACCAAAGTGATTTTCTTTCATTTACCGTTTCTTTCCAATAGCTCCCGGTTAGCCTATTTCTATGCTAACATCTGTATAGTATTGCCACCGGTTTGAATTGACTTAAACACATAGGAACAACATTGTCTGTTGTTTAGGTGCTCCTTAAATGAGTCGTTTGGTTGTCCTCCTCTTCATTGAAATTGATTTTGCACATGAGATCGTTTCCATTCTCAAACAAAGAAGCTATGTCAACGAGATCTTCTTCATACCTTGAGTTGGGGGTGTTTGCGTTTCGGTTTAAAGGCAAAACCGTAGACCGCACGGCATATGCAGTTTAAGTTTATTGGAAACCGCATACTGCACCACAAATGTACTAAACCGCATTATAAGGTGCGGTTTGATGCGGGCGGTTTGTGCGGTTTTAATATGGTAATTTTGTATTTTATATATATATATATATATATATATATATATATATATATATATATATATATATATATATATATATATATATATATATATATATATATATATATATATATATATATATATATATATATATATATATATATATATATATATATATATATATATATATAGAGGTAGGTTCAATAGAGAACCAATAAAAGGTAGAAAACTGGAGGACAATGTACAGAAAAAAATCAATAATATCAAGATAAATGAAGAATCTCGATCATTTTTGAATGAAGTATTGGAATGCTAATGTACAACCAAAAGTGGAGAAGATCATGACTTATTTATTGATGATTATATGATTTTCATTAACGAATAGAACTTTAATGTTATATCATTGTTTTATTCATTTATGAATATAATGTTATTTTCATGTTTTCAACTATGATTATAAGAAAAATAGTAAATTTCTACATTGTAATTTTTTTTCTTTTTGTATTATACATTTCAGAATAGTGGTATAATCTATTAATTTATGTAATATACTTTATTCACTTATGATTATAATTGTATTGAAATTATCTTCAATTTATGCTTTATTCATTTACGATTACTGAGCGGAAACGTCTGAGGGTGGATGACTTCATGAAGAGTATCACAACAACGTTTGTACAATAGTGATCAAAGCAAACACATCCATCATATACATAATTGTAAATGTTACAATAGTTCAAAAGATTGTATGTTTTGAATACAATTACAATATGATATCAAAATACATAGTATGACGCCATAGCGACCCATCGTCAAAGGTTGTAGTTACCCTATCAATTTCCTGAGAATACAAGTAGTTTGAAGGAGTGTCAACATTACGTTGGTGAGTTCATAAGATTTTTCTATGAGAAAATCCATAATCCTTTTTCCTTGTAGAAAGATAGTGTTTGAAACCAGAAAATCCAATATTTTCTTATAAATGAGTAGTAGTCTTAAAACCCAAAGACCGAAAATGTATAGGTATTTGTATACTTGAAAATAGTATTACGTAGTTTTATTCTTGTATAAAACCGTGTAAATAGGTGTTTACTGGTAGTCGAGTCGTAGATTTAATTCCACAAAAGTCGTATGTATAAGTAAACCGTACTTATATTTATATCTTTGATAAAAACATAGTTTTAATTCCCATAGAATCAGTGTGTATAAGTAAAACCATACTTATATTTGTAACTTGTTAAAATGTAGTTTTAATACCATAAAACTTGTATGAGGAATCTCTTTCCTTGTAAAATGTAGTATTGTAATCCAAGAAAATCCAATATTTTCTTATGAATGTATCCAAGTCCTTAAAACCCAAGGACTAAAATGTATAGCATAGTTTGTAGTATAAAGCCATTGAAAAAGTATATTTCCACGTAAACAATTTAATAAAGTTGATTTCCCATGCGAGACGTCCTATAACCATACTGTGACCATGTAGGCCTGCTTCGACGTTCTTCAGGCGTCGGACTGTTATGACATTTGTCACCTCAGACCCGTCGGTCTAGCTGTAGCTAGCAACTCAGGTGCGGGGTTGTCAATCCCGTATAGATCTATACACAAATATCACGTTCTCTTACCGAGACTCTGGTTATAAATTTCAGGACTTATAGTATGTACTTAAATAAGCACTGTGAAGACCCGTCTCACAAATATGTATGTATCAATCAACTTGTTAAAGTTTGTATATGAAAAACCTTTGTATTTGTCCATTATCATTTTTCCCATGATAATATAGTAATGTATAACAATTATATATTTTATATAATTATTTGTCCTCTTTAAAACGTCATAGTAACATTTGTATCAACAAACTATTCCTATAATAGTTTATTTTTAGTATTCCGTTGTGAAAAGCATATATTTACAAATATATGTGAAATAACTTATTTAGATGGTTATAAGGAACTTCTTTTAAGATATATTCTCCAGAATAGTGGTGTAATAAATTGGTTATACCCTTTATTAATTCCAATATAATATTTCATGACTATCAAATAAAGAACGGCCAGGTAGAAAATCAAATGAGGAGGCAGGACCCTTTCAACGTATAAGCCTTTCGGAAATCCAACAACCTAGCCCAAATGATCGGCCTAGACACCGCTCTCGTAAGTAGATCATTCAATATTATATTTTGAAACTATAATTGAATTGTTGTCATAATGATGTTTACAAAATTCACATTTTTTTTACTATTGTTACAAATGAGTATAAATAACTATTTTTTTTATAATATAACTTGTATTCTCCCCCTTAAAAACTTGAATAAAGATAAAAAGAAGGGGTATGAACTCACCTCAATGCCGACTAGAATCTTATCGCCAATTGTTGTTAGATCGCCCGACTTTTCGTGCTTCTAACTCGAACTCACTATAGTTATAACTGAAATATCTACTTCTAACTCTCATTCTTCGTATATCTCTCTATACGTATCGAAGAACTTGTTTGTGTGATTTGAATGACTAGAATAAGGCTATATTTATAGTAGAATTTTTTAATGAATTAACGAAATGGCATTAATTGTAAGTTTAATGAAAATATAGGGTTTAAATGAAAATACAATTTCATTTTAAAGAAAAAGAAAATATTAAATATAAAACTAATTTCAATAATATTACATTTTGACGTCAGGTTGTTTGTGTCGACGATACGGTTCTGATGGTAAATTTTTCGTTTTATAAAACGACATAATATTTTTGATAAACTTAACAATACGTATTGTAGGGTTCAAAATGAATATATGATTTCTTAAGGGTAAAATCTGCAAATTGAATAAATAATGAAGTGGGGCCCACTTTATATAATAATAATAATTTTTTTTTCAAACATTTTGAAAAACAAGGCTTTGCCGTGTGTGTTTCCAATGCTTTGACATATATATATATATATATATATATATATATATATATATATATATATATATATATATATATATATATATATATATATATATATATATATATATAATCAAACGTCGCTTTCAAGTTAAATTAAACGTTTATTTCTATTATAACTTTTTATACATAACGTTTGGTAAAAATATAACTATATATTTGGAACCGTCGTAATTTTATCTACGTTTTGGTTAAAATTTGTAATATTCCGAAGAGTTTTAAATTTTTACCGTTCACTATTCACGTCGGTCACTATTCACGACGTAAATTTGTTTTTTTTTTTGTTTTTTTTATATATTAAAAACATATAGCTTAGCAGTGTTTGGTCGTATAATTGACTTGAATTAACATACTTAGTATTATAATATGAAATAATACATCGTAGAGATTATAAAATTTACATTTCAATATATTGACCTAACGTATGCTCTGGTTGACTTGAGTTGACTTTTATTGACTAATTTGACAGTTGTCACATTATCTACCCGTTAGAAGGAATTCCGTCCCGAAATTTAGCACTTTGAATGGATCCTCAAGGGTTTGGAAAGAGATGTGGGTATTTTTGTTTGATCTGGTCCTCATGTTCCTAGGTAAATTCAGGTCCTTGCTTGACGCTTCCCAGTTTTCAATTGCTTTGGTTTTGGGGTGTAATGATGTAATATTTCGATAAGTAACTTGAGTTAATCCTAGTATAAATAAGAGTTACTAGGTTGTTATGTGAGTTAGGAGAATTAGCAATTCATTTAGAAGGAGTTTAAACCTTAAAGATATAAAAGAGGAGTTACGCGGGTCCTCACGGGTTGTGTATTGAAACTGTTTTAGCCTTGTAGGAGTTACACAGGTCGTGCTTATGAAAACGGTTTGTGTTCTAGTTACCATAACATCCAGTAGTATCCAGTAGACTTACACGGGTCGGTTTCGGAGTATGGGTTAGATTTTAAAAGTGAACGACGCTAACTTTAAAGGTTAATGTCGCTAACCTGCTTCAGGGGAGTTATTCGGGCAGTGAACCAAAAATTCCCTAGGCGATTTTCAGAGCAAAAGATGTGAAATTTTTGTCATTTTGATCAAGGGTTTTGCGTAGAAAAAGTTTGGGATGGTTGGATTTAATACCCGAAATGCATTCTCGAGTTCTTAATTGACAAGGGTAATGATCTTGAGTGTTAGGATTTCAAACCCTAGATGTCCAAATCTGAAAGTATGCATTGGTTCACCTCATATGTAGGTTGCTAATATATGTCGTATCGAGTCCTTGTTACCATATTGTGATGTTTTAACAGTTGATTTGTTAAAATCATGAAATTAGGAGTTTCGCTTTGATAATATATGGAATTCTCTAATTGTGATTTGTATTAGCTATTGATTTCTTAATCATTTGAGTTAAGTATTATGGAAATGCCTAAACTTGTTAAAGATATGATACGTGATGTCATTTTACAAGATACTAGTAGGATGGAAGGAAACATGCAAGATACAGATGAACCATGAGCTGTACCGATGTCAGATGAGTAGGTTCTAGTTCATTATTTATGAATAAACTATTATTGAATTAACTGTTCATTGAACTATTTCCGTTATCAGAAGATATATATATATATATATATATATATATATATATATATATATATATATATATATATATATATATAATTATATATATATATATATATATATATATATATATATATATATATATATATATATATATATATATATATATATATATATATATATATATTTAAAAAAATGTCTTTTCGTTATCCCGTCCTCATCGGAGTCAAGCCGCGAATTTGGAAAAGATATCACTTAGGGTGGTGAAAAGATTGCATCTACTATAGATATTTTGAATTTCGGTATTAAGAACGTGAGTTGTCCTTTCAGTTCCTGCTGTAAGATGCTATATAAACGGGTATGTATCACCATTTGTATCTAAGATCTTTTCAGTCTCATTCTTTCCTACTACTAGTTTATTCTTATATAATCTCAGATTTCCAATCGAGGCATGGAAAACAGATCTCATATGGAAAACTTGTTAGACGCTGAGCGGAATTTCCTAAGGGAAGAGGGTACCTCCCTATCGTTTAATCAAATACCTGTACTGGAGTCTGGTAGTTATAATATCCTTAACTCCTTTTATTTCTTATTCATTTCTCTAGCGTTTTGATTTTGTTTTAAACTATGTGAGGTATAGATTTTTCAGATATATTATCGGTGGATCAGCTTCAAAATGATCCTGAAGTTCTTCCTCCGATGAGTATTATCTCAGAAGATCCAGGACCTTCATCTTTGGGCTTTGCTTATGAGCAATCTCAAAACTTACTTCTAGGTTGAATTTTAGTACTTTTATGTCAGTTTGGTTGTTATCTTCTAACATTTTTTTTAAAGATCCATTTATGGACGAGTACATAACGAACAGTGAGATTATCCCCATGAATCAAGGATTCATGGCTGG
Organism: Cichorium intybus; assembly: GCA_023525715.1. Taxonomy (NCBI): domain Eukaryota; kingdom Viridiplantae; phylum Streptophyta; class Magnoliopsida; order Asterales; family Asteraceae; genus Cichorium; species Cichorium intybus. Next base: position 49,883,403 of record CM042016.1, on the reverse strand, counting down.
CATGCAGAACGATGATCAACTACAGGTGATTCATAACGATAGTGTTGGAATGAATCCCGAGTTTGAGGGAGGTTTTCAATACCAGGATCACCTTCAGATGATTCAAAGGAATCTGGAGGGATTTCAAAACCCTGGGTTCATAGCTGAAAATCAACAGTTACTGACGACGGCAGATTCTAATGTTATTGCACCAAATTTTATCTTTGGTTTAACAAATTAGGATCATGCTCAAATGATCCAGAATGATAATAGTGCAACCGGATTTGATTCTTTGAATCCAAGAGCCACAGTAATTGGCAGTGGAAGTGGTTCTAGACAGCCATTAAGTAAGGAAGCAATAGCTCAACACTTTAACAAGCCACTTATGCAAGCTGCAAGGGAACTCAACGTTGGATCAACACAGTTAAAGCAACGCTGTAGGAAGTTAGGCATCAAAAGTTGGCCTCGACGAAAGATTAAGAGTCTACAAACTCTTATTAACCATACTCAGGTTAAGAATTGTATTTCTTTTCCCCAATTTTAATACCATGAGATTGTAATGACTGAAAGTATTTTTATGCAACAGGAATTGAATAATAATCCTAGTAAAGCAGACGTAATACTTGGTCTAGAGAACGAGAAAAGAGCAATAATCGAGGGTTCCAGTTCGGAGATAACTGATACCACAAAGAGATTGAGGCAAGCTGCCTTTAAGGCTGTTTACAAGAAAAGAAAGGTTCAGAAGAGGGAGGAAGCTTCATCAGGGACCCATACACAGCAACCATCTCTGCCTTCTGTTTCTGCTATGAGTGGTTTTAACCATGATTTTCTCAAGATCACAAGTGAAGAGAACCCAGAAGACTTGGCAAGTGACATAGCCCGCCTTCGGCTTTCAGATTGAATTTATACCAATATTAGTTTAATGGAACTGTTGGTAGGGATGATGGTAGGTTTTCGATAATAGTTATTGGTCAGGTATTATCGAATTGTCAGGTCTACTATGTAAGGATAGGGGTATAAGAGGTACATAAAGTGTCTAGATGTATGGTTCTATAGTATTATAAAATACTCCTTTAGTATTTTAGCTTTATATTTTTGTTTTAGAGTTTTCTTTGTATATGATTCTTGGTAAGTTTTTAGACTTGTTGTTCACTACGACTATTTCTAAGTACATGTTAGTCATACCTTGGACAAATACAGTTGATCAGGCTCTATTTGTCCTAGGCCTACTCGTACCTAGGCCTACTCGTAGTGTTCAAATCATCTTATTACTCTTGTATTGTTCTGGTTATGACACTGTTCTAGTATGTATGTACTTGTACTTATACTTTATAAAAATATCATTGTATTTTAAAGTATACTTTGTACAGATTGTTTTAGAGAGTTTTAGTCCCATTGTATTTATAGTTGTATATCTTAAATGGATTGATATACTTAGTTCACTATAAACAATGCTCTGATACCAATCTGTCACACCCCCAAACCACGATGGCGGAAACGTCTGAGGGTGGATGACTTCATGAACAGTATCACAACAACGTTTGTACAATAGTGATCAAAGCAAACACATCCATCATATACATAATTGTAAATGTTACAATAGTTCAAAAGATTGTATGTTTTGAATACAATTACAATATGATATCAAAATACATAGTATGACGCCATAGCGACCCATCGTCAAAGGTTGTAGTTACCCTATCAATTTCCTGAGAATACAAGTAGTTTGAAGGAGTGTCAACATTACGTTGGTGAGTTCATAAGATTTTTCTATGAGAAAATCCATAATCCTTTTTCCTTGTAGAAAGATAGTGTTTGAAACCAGAAAATCCAATATTTTCTTATAAATGAGTAGTAGTCTTAAAACCCAAAGACCGAAAATGTATAGGTATTTGTATACTTGAAAATAGTATTACGTAGTTTTATTCTTGTATAAAACCGTGTAAATAGGTGTTTACTGGTAGTCGAGTCGTAGATTTAATTCCACAAAAGTCGTATGTATAAGTAAACCGTACTTATATTTATATCTTTGATAAAAACATAGTTTTAATTCCCATAGAATCAGTGTGTATAAGTAAAACCATACTTATATTTGTAACTTGTTAAAATGTAGTTTTAATACCATAAAACTTGTATGAGGAATCTCTTTCCTTGTAAAATGTAGTATTGTAATCCAAGAAAATCCAATATTTTCTTATGAATGTATCCAAGTCCTTAAAACCCAAGGACTAAAATGTATAGCATAGTTTGTAGTATAAAGCCATTGAAAAAGTATATTTCCACGTAAACAATTTAATAAAGTTGATTTCCCATGCGAGACGTCCTATAACCATACTGTGACCATGTAGGCCTGCTTCGACGTTCTTCAGGCGTCGGACTGTTATGACATTTGTCACCTCAGACCCGTCGGTCTAGCTGTAGCTAGCAACTCAGGTGCGGGGTTGTCAATCCCGTATAGATCTATACACAAATATCACGTTCTCTTACCGAGACTCTGGTTATAAATTTCAGGACTTATAGTATGTACTTAAATAAGCACTGTGAAGACCCGTCTCACAAATATGTATGTATCAATCAACTTGTTAAAGTTTGTATATGAAAAACCTTTGTATTTGTCCATTATCATTTTTCCCATGATAATATAGTAATGTATAACAATTATATATTTTATATAATTATTTGTCCTCTTTAAAACGTCATAGTAACATTTGTATCAACAAACTATTCCTATAATAGTTTATTTTTAGTATTCCGTTGTGAAAAGCATATATTTACAAATATATGTGAAATAACTTATTTAGATGGTTATAAGGAACTTCTTTTAAGATATATTCTCCAGAATAGTGGTGTAATAAATTGGTTATACCCTTTATTAATTCCAATATAATATTTCATGACTATCAAATAAAGAACGGCCAGGTAGAAAATCAAATGAGGAGGCAGGACCCTTTCAACGTATAAGCCTTTCGGAAATCCAACAACCTAGCCCAAATGATCGGCCTAGACACCGCTCTCGTAAGTAGATCATTCAATATTATATTTTGGAACTATAATTGAATTGTTGTCATAATGATGTTTACAAAATTCACATTTTTTTTACTATTGTTACAAATGAGTATAAATAACTATTTTTTTTATAATATAACTTGTATTCTCCCCCTTAAAAACTTGAATAAAGATAAAAAGAAGGGGTATGAACTCACCTCAATGCCGACTAGAATCTTATCGCCAATTGTTGTTAGATCGCCCGACTTTTCGTGCTTCTAACTCGAACTCACTATAGTTATAACTGAAATATCTACTTCTAACTCTCATTCTTCGTATATCTCTCTATACGTATCGAAGAACTTGTTTGTGTGATTTGAATGACTAGAATAAGGCTATATTTATAGTAGAATTTTTTAATGAATTAACGAAATGGCATTAATTGTAAGTTTAATGAAAATATAGGGTTTAAATGAAAATACAATTTCATTTTAAAGAAAAAGAAAATATTAAATATAAAACTAATTTCAATAATATTACATTTTGACGTCAGGTTGTTTGTGTCGACGATACGGTTCTGATGGTAAATTTTTCGTTTTATAAAACGACATAATATTTTTGATAAACTTAACAATACGTATTGTAGGGTTCAAAATGAATATATGATTTCTTAAGGGTAAAATCTGCAAATTGAATAAATAATGAAGTGGGGCCCACTTTATATAATAATAATAATTTTTTTTTCAAACATTTTGAAAAACAAGGCTTTGCCGTGTGTGTTTCCAATGCTTTGACATATATATATATATATATATATATATATATATATATATATATATATATATATATATATATATATATATATATATATATATATATATATATATATATATATATATATATATATATAATCAAACGTCGCTTTCAAGTTAAATTAAACGTTTATTTCTATTATAACTTTTTATACATAACGTTTGGTAAAAATATAACTATATATTTGGAACCGTCGTAATTTTATCTACGTTTTGGTTAAAATTTGTAATATTCCGAAGAGTTTTAAATTTTTACCGTTCACTATTCACGTCGGTCACTATTCACGACGTAAATTTGTTTTTTTTTTTTGTTTTTTTTATATATTAAAAACATCTAGCTTAGCAGTGTTTGGTCGTATAATTGACTTGAATTAACATACTTAGTATTATAATATGAAATAATACATCGTAGAGATTATAAAATTTACATTTCAATATATTGACCTAACGTATGCTCTGGTTGACTTGAGTTGACTTTTATTGACTAATTTGACAGTTGTCACATTATCTACCCGTTAGAAGGAATTTCGTCCCGAAATTTAGCACTTTGAATGGATCCTCAAGGGTTTGGAAAGAGATGTGGGTATTTTTGTTTGATCTGGTCCTCATGTTCCTAGGTAAATTCAGGTCCTTGCTTGACGCTTCCCAGTTTTCAATTGCTTTGGTTTTGGGGTGTAATGATGTAATATTTCGATAAGTAACTTGAGTTAATCCTAGTATAAATAAGAGTTACTAGGTTGTTATGTGAGTTAGGAGAATTAGCAATTCATTTAGAAGGAGTTTAAACCTTAAAGATATAAAAGAGGAGTTACGCGGGTCCTCACGGGTTGTGTATTGAAACTGTTTTAGCCTTGTAGGAGTTACACAGGTCGTGCTTATGAAAACGGTTTGTGTTCTAGTTACCATAACATCCAGTAGTATCCAGTAGACTTACACGGGTCGGTTTCGGAGTATGGGTTAGATTTTAAAAGTGAACGACGCTAACTTTAAAGGTTAATGTCGCTAACCTGCTTCAGGGGAGTTATTCGGGCAGTGAACCAAAAATTCCCTAGGCGATTTTCAGAGCAAAAGATGTGAAATTTTTGTCATTTTGATCAAGGGTTTTGCGTAGAAAAAGTTTGGGATGGTTGGATTTAATACCCGAAATGCATTCTCGAGTTCTTAATTGACAAGGGTAATGATCTTGAGTGTTAGGATTTCAAACCCTAGATGTCCAAATCTGAAAGTATGCATTGGTTCACCTCATATGTAGGTTGCTAATATATGTCGTATCGAGTCCTTGTTACCATATTGTGATGTTTTAACAGTTGATTTGTTAAAATCATGAAATTAGGAGTTTCGCTTTGATAATATATGGAATTCTCTAATTGTGATTTGTATTAGCTATTGATTTCTTAATCATTTGAGTTAAGTATTATGGAAATGCCTAAACTTGTTAAAGATATGATACGTGATGTCATTTTACAAGATACTAGTAGGATGGAAGGAAACATGCAAGATACAGATGAACCATGAGCTGTACCGATGTCAGATGAGTAGGTTCTAGTTCATTATTTATGAATAAACTATTATTGAATTAACTGTTCATTGAACTATTTCCGTTATCAGAAGATATATATATATATATATATATATATATATATATATATATATATATATATATATATATATATATATATATATATATATATATATATATATATATATAATTATATATATATATATATATATATATATATATATATATATATATATATATATATATATATATATATATATATATATATATATATATATATATATATATATATATATATATATATATATATAAAAATGTCTTTTCGTTATCCCGTCCTCATCGGAGTCAAGCCGCGAATTTGGAAAAGATATCACTTAGGGTGGTGAAAAGATTGCATCTACTATAGATATTTTGAATTTCGGTATTAAGAACGTGAGTTGTCCTTTCAGTTCCTGCTGTAAGATGCTATATAAACGGGTATGTATCACCATTTGTATCTAAGATCTTTTCAGTCTCATTCTTTCCTACTACTAGTTTATTCTTATATAATCTCAGATTTCCAATCGAGGCATGGAAAACAGATCTCATATGGAAAACTTGTTAGACGCTGAGCGGAATTTCCTAAGGGAAGAGGGTACCTCCCTATCGTTTAATCAAATACCTCTACTGGAGTCTGGTAGTTATAATATCCTTAACTCCTTTTATTTCTTATTCATTTCTCTAGCGTTTTGATTTTGTTTTAAACTATGTGAGGTATAGATTTTTCAGATATATTATCGGTGGATCAGCTTCAAAATGATCCTGAAGTTCTTCCTCCGATGAGTATTATCTCAGAAGATCCAGGACCTTCATCTTTGGGCTTTGCTTATGAGCAATCTCAAAACTTACTTCTAGGTTGAATTTTAGTACTTTTATGTCAGTTTGGTTGTTATCTTCTAACATTTTTTTTTAAAGATCCATTTATGGACGAGTACATAACGAACAGTGAGATTATCCCCATGAATCAAGGATTCATGGCTGGCATGCAGAACGATGATCAACTACAGGTGATTCATAACGATAGTGTTGGAATGAATCCCGAGTTTGAGGGAGGTTTTCAATACCAGGATCACCTTCAGATGATTCAAAGGAATCTGGAGGGATTTCAAAACCCTGGGTTCATAGCTGAAAATCAACAGTTACTGACGACGGCAGATTCTAATGTTATTGCACCAAATTTTATCTTTGGTTTAACAAATTAGGATCATGCTCAAATGATCCAGAATGATAATAGTGCAACCGGATTTGATTCTTTGAATCCAAGAGCCACAGTAATTGGCAGTGGAAGTGGTTCTAGACAGCCATTAAGTAAGGAAGCAATAGCTCAACACTTTAACAAGCCACTTATGCAAGCTGCAAGGGAACTCAACGTTGGATCAACACAGTTAAAGCAACGCTGTAGGAAGTTAGGCATCAAAAGTTGGCCTCGACGAAAGATTAAGAGTCTACAAACTCTTATTAACCATACTCAGGTTAAGAATTGTATTTCTTTTCCCCAATTTTAATACCATGAGATTGTAATGACTGAAAGTATTTTTATGCAACAGGAATTGAATAATAATCCTAGTAAAGCAGACGTAATACTTGGTCTAGAGAACGAGAAAAGAGCAATAATCGAGGGTTCCAGTTCGGAGATAACTGATACCACAAAGAGATTGAGGCAAGCTGCCTTTAAGGCTGTTTACAAGAAAAGAAAGGTTCAGAAGAGGGAGGAAGCTTCATCAGGGACCCATACACAGCAACCATCTCTGCCTTCTGTTTCTGCTATGAGTGGTTTTAACCATGATTTTCTCAAGATCACAAGTGAAGAGAACCCAGAAGACTTGGCAAGTGACATAGCCCGCCTTCGGCTTTCAGATTGAATTTATACCAATATTAGTTTAATGGAACTGTTGGTAGGGATGATGGTAGGTTTTCGATAATAGTTATTGGTCAGGTATTATCGAATTGTCAGGTCTACTATGTAAGGATAGGGGTATAAGAGGTACATAAAGTGTCTAGATGTATGGTTCTATAGTATTATAAAATACTCCTTTAGTATTTTAGCTTTATATTTTTGTTTTAGAGTTTTCTTTGTATATGATTCTTGGTAAGTTTTTAGACTTGTTGTTCACTACGACTATTTCTAAGTACATGTTAGTCATACCTTGGACAAATACAGTTGATCAGGCTCTATTTGTCCTAGGCCTACTCGTACCTAGGCCTACTCGTAGTGTTCAAATCATCTTATTACTCTTGTATTGTTCTGGTTATGACACTGTTCTAGTATGTATGTACTTGTACTTATACTTTATAAAAATATCATTGTATTTTAAAGTATACTTTGTACAGATTGTTTTAGAGAGTTTTAGTCCCATTGTATTTATAGTTGTATATCTTAAATGGATTGATATACTTAGTTCACTATAAACAATGCTCTGATACCAATCTGTCACACCCCCAAACCACGATGGCGGAAACGTCTGAGGGTGGATGACTTCATGAACAGTATCACAACAACGTTTGTACAATAGTGATCAAAGCAAACACATCCATCATATACATAATTGTAAATGTTACAATAGTTCAAAAGATTGTATGTTTTGAATACAATTACAATATGATATCAAAATACATAGTATGACGCCATAGCGACCCATCGTCAAAGGTTGTAGTTACCCTATCAATTTCCTGAGAATACAAGTAGTTTGAAAGAGTGTCAACATTACGTTGGTGAGTTCATAAGATTTTTGTATGAGAAAATCCATAATTCTTTTTCCTTGTAGAAAGATAGTGTTTGAAACCAGAAAATCCAATATTTTCTTATAAATGAGTAGTAGTCTTAAAACCCAAAGACCGAAAATGTATAGGTATTTGTATACTTGAAAATAGTATTACGTAGTTTTATTCTTGTATAAAACCGTGTAAATAGGTGTTTACTGGTAGTCGAGTCGTAGATTTAATTCCACAAAAGTCGTATGTATAAGTAAACCGTACTTATATTTATATCTTTGATAAAAACATAGTTTTAATTCCCATAGAATCAGTGTGTATAAGTAAAACCATACTTATATTTGTAACTTGTTAAAATGTAGTTTTAATACCATAAAACTTGTATGAGGAATCTCTTTCCTTGTAAAATGTAGTATTGTAATCTAAGAAAATCCAGTATTTTCTTATGAATGTATCCAAGTCCTTAAAACCCAAGGACTAAAATGTATAGCATAGTTTGTAGTATAAAGCCATTCAAAATGTATATTTCCACGTAAACAATTTAATAAAGTTGATTTCCCATGCGAGACGTCCTATAACCATACTGTGACCATGTAGGCCTGCTTCGACGTTCTTCAGGCGTCGGATTGTTATGACATTTGTCACCTTAGACCCGTTGGTCTAGCTGTAGCTAGCAGCTCAGGTGCGGGGTTGTCAATCTCGTATAGATCTATACACAAATATCACGTTCTCTTACCGAGACTCTGGTTATAAATTTCAGGACTTATAGTATGTACTTAAATAAGCACTGTGAAGACCCGTCTCACAAATATGTATGTATCAATCAACTTGTTAAAGTTTGTATAAGAAAAACCTTTGTATTTGTCCATTATCATTTTTCCCATGATAATATAGTAATGTATAACAATTATATATTTTATATAATTATTTGTCCTCTTTAAAACGTCATAGTAACATTTGTATTAACAAACTATTCCTATAATAGTTTATTTTTAGTATTCCGTTGTGAAAAGCATATATTTACAAATATATGTGAAATAACTTATTTAGATGGTTATAAGGAACTTCTTTTAAGATATATTCTCCAGAATAGTAGTGTAATAAATTGGTTATACCCTTTATTAATTCCAATATAATATTCCAATATAATATTTCATGACTATCAAATAAAGAACGGCCAGGTAGAAGATCAAATGAGGAGGCAGGACACTTTCAGCGTATAAGCCTTTCGGAAATCCAACAATCTAGCCCAAATGATCGGCCTAGACACCGCTCTCGTAAGTAGATCATTCAATATTATATTTTGGAACTATAATTGAATTGTTGTCATAATGATGTTTACAAAATTCACATTTTTTTTACTATTGTTACAAATGAGTATAAATAACTATTTTTTTATAATATAACTTGTATTCTCCCCCTTAAAAACTTGAATAAAGATAAAAAGAAGAGGTATGAACTCACCTCAATGCCGACTAGAATCTTATCGCCAATTGTTGTTAGATCGCCCGACTTTTCGTGCTTCTAACTCGAACTCACTATAGTTATAACTGAAATATCTACTTCTAACTCTCATTCTTCGTATATCTCTCTATACGTATCGAAGAACTTGTTTGTGTGATTTGAATGACTAGAATGAGGCTATATTTATAGTAGATTTATTTTCGTATTGCGGCCCTCAAGATACAGATATATGACTTTTATGGCTTTTAGAAATTGTTTATGACAAAACATACCCTTAAAATACTCTCTAAATAGATTTAATAGTTTTTATATAAAATAAATGATTTTTGTTTATTAAAATATAATCTACGAAAATCGTAGTTTAATAATATCAACTTTATAACTAGAATTCTTTAATGAATTAACGAAAGGGCATTAATTGTAAGTTTAATGAAAATATAGGGTTTAAATGAAAATACAATTTCATTTTAAAGAAAAAGAAAATATTAAATATAAAACTAATTTCAATAATATTACATTTTGACGTCAGGTTGTTCGTGTCGACGATACGGTTCTGATGGTAAATTTTTCGTTTTATAAAACGACATAATATTTTTGATAAACTTAACAATACGTATTGTAGGGTTCAAAATGAATATATGATTTCTTAAGGGTAAAATCTGTAAATTAAATAAATAATGAAGTGGGGCCCACTTTATATAATAATAATTTCTTTTTTCAAACATTTTGAAAAAACACGGCAATGTGTGTTTCCAATGCTTTGACCAATATATATATATATATATATATATATATATATATATATATATATATATATATATATATATATATATATATATATATATATATATATATATATATATATATATATATATATATATATAAAATCAAACGTCGCTTTCAAGTTAAATTAAACGTTTATTTCTATTATAACTTTTTATACATAACGTTTGGTAAAAATATAACTATATATTTGGAACCGTCGTAATTTTATCTACGTTTTGATATAAAATTTGTAATATTCCGAAGAGTTTTAAATTTTTACCGTTCACTATTCACGTCGGTCACTATTCACGACGTAAATTTGTTTTTTTTTGTTTTTTTTTTTGTTTTTTTTTATATATTAAAAACATCTAGCTTAGCAGTGTTTAGTCGTATAATTGACTTGAATTAACATACTTTGTATTATAATATGAAATAATACATCGTAGAGATTATAAAATTTACATTTCAATATATTGACCAAATGTACGCTCTGGTTGACTTGAGTTGAGTTTCATTGACTAATTTGACAGTTGTCACAATTACAACCATATTGATATATGAATACAAAATGCTTTATTCATACATGATTAGAAAATTTCTGATAAAATTATAAAATTTTCAATATCATTGATACTTTGATTTATAAATAAAAACATTTTTTGAAAAAAAAAATAAATTTAAATGACAATTACTTTTTTTAGGTAACAATTAATCAAATCCCTAGATTTTAGGAAATTATCAATTAATTTATTCTATTATAATTTAACTAAAATACACTATTACTAATATGCCCTTATAAAATGATTGGTCCACGTTTGTGGGCGGTTTGTGCGGTTTGGTGCACACTCCTACCTTGAGTAACCGATTATGGGCAAGACATGGTGTAATTGTGGTTATGTGCTCTGAGATCCCTTATTTTAGGCCCAATTTAAAAAATAGGCTCATGTTTTTTAAACCATAAATTTAGTAGATGTTTACAACCGAAAATCCCAAATAAATGCTAAGCATTTAAATAATCCTAAAATGTTCAAAGCACTACTATAGAATAAGCCTCTAAAGGTGGACGGAGTAAGCGTGGGTTAACCCGGGTTCGGTTGTTTGATGGCTTCGGTTGGTACCGCCAGTACCGCGGTGGTACCAATTTGAAGACTACACTGTGATGATCGGTTTCATGTGGCATGGCTCAATCGGTTTGGGTTGTCGGTTCCCCATCCCACCGAACCCACATATTATATAAAAAAATTATCTTTTAAAAATTACCCTCCTCCTTTCCTTATAAATACCACCTCCTTACCCATTAAAAAATTTACACCTTCATCATTCTTTTTTTCTCTCAACATCTCTCTAAACCCTTTCCTATTATTTAAAAAACCCTATTTTTTACAAAATGAGTTCTAGCCGAGACAACTCTAAAAAACACTGTTCTTTCAAAAATAAAAACCGTCAGGATGTCCCTCCGACCCCATCCCCAAATTATCATAACGTCAACCAATATCTGCTACGCGCGTGTTCCTTTAACTGAAAGTAGACTTTATCCAAACTTTTGTCATTTTGTACACTTTTTACCCTGTATTTTATATAATTCGCACAATAAGCATTAGACACAAAACGTGAGTAATAAAGCAGTTTAAGATATATATATATATATATATATATATATATATATATATATATATATATATATATATATATATATATATATATATATATATATATATATATATATATATATATATATATATATATATATATATATATATATATATATATATATATATATATATATATATATAATACTTGATATTACTAAGCGTTGTCAATAAAGATTGAACACTTTCATACAAAAGTAAAACTACCATCGAGCATGACATGAATAGCAAAACCTACATATCAATTCACATTTGTAAGTTACATAAAAACTTAATAAATATTTTGTCATGTATCTCATAGCGCGAAAATACCACATGTTCTCACCTGGAATAGTTAGAGATGTCTAGCTAATGTTCTTAATAATCTTGTCATTCTCTTAGGTATTAACCTTTTGTGAACTTCTACATATACATTATCGAAGATCAATACATACATCTCTACAAGGGTCACTATGACCTAATTCCCTTATATGTAGTCCTTGCTCTTCTAGTTTCTTATAGTTTGTTAGATCTAATCATATGCATTAACCATAAAAGAAAAAATGTTCTCTAGTCAGGCTTAACGTCGTTGCCCATCAGTGGTTGTGTCGTGACCATTCATCATCATCGCGATTGTACAAGGTTTAAGCAGTTGGTGCGTCACGACCCTTGGTCATCGCATCGCGATCGATGATCATTGCATCTACTTTGATTTAGTTTTTTTATTAGCCCTTAGGATAGAATTTTAGACAATACAACAAACTATTTGTACATTATTCTAGCCATGATTTTCTTCTTCAATAAATCTAACATGCAAGAGCTCAAAACTTAATTCCATAACCAGTTATTATGAAATTTACTACTAAGAACAATCATCCCTTGATTATGTTATTTATTCTCTGATTTTCTTTACTATCTTGAGGGTATTATTTTAACAACCCAGTTATACCACATGCAACACTAATTGTACCCTCATGCATCAACTATATTTAATCCAACATGCATGCTTAGATAAAGGTGGTCTAAGGTGTTTACCTTGTATGTAGTTGGATATTTCCTTGAAACAACCTTCAATATTAAAAATTCTCTGTACACACTAAATACACCAAACACACAAACATACACACATGTTCTTGAGAGTATTTGAAAGAGTGTTTAGGAGGAAAATGACCTTTTGATCCATCCTTCACACCCCTATAAGCTGAAATAATCGGGTTCATAAGTCAACGCTTCATTTAGGGCATGTAGCCAACTTAAAATCAGAATAGGTGGCATGTTTGATGCCCTAAGCATCGCGTATGTCTCAAAAATGCATCGCGTAGCTCATCTCTTGGCCCGAGTAGATTTCACACTAGGAAAATATTCTGTACTTCTCATTAATTTTCCCATTCTTTGATCTATCATAACCTTTACATACAATATCTAATTTTTGCAAACTTTATATCTCTAAAAAGATGGGAATCAGCTTGACAACTTTGTTTCACTGACCCAAGTCTCGATCTGTTCAGACTTTCCGATACAGACCTATAAACATGAGCATTTAGCCATTTTGTCAATGTTTTGTCATTTTCAAATCTTCATAACTTCTTTGTTATAACTCCAAATGACCTAAATTTTTTCCTACATCTTTGTTATCTCAAATATTACAAAATTTGCGTTGATGACTTTTTTCCAATTCGTTTTATATTTTGAGATATTAGTTTTCAAATATATCCTTATTATCCTTTCATTTTACTCAATATTTCAAATATTGCCCTTATCTCTATAAATCATTTCCACATGGCTTATTTACTTATAATAACTAGGTGAAATGTCTTAATCCAGGTGTAGCTTTGTATTGCTCATGCTTATGACTATTTCACGCTTCTTTTAAGTGCTTAATCCATATAGACATAATAATTAATTTAATTAAAATATAATACAATCACCTTATATTATTACAAAGTTTCACTTTGTTACAATAACACACACATCAGTGATCATGAAAAAGTATACAATCTTGATCTTTCTCTACTTTCTTTAGAATTTGGAACAAATAATACGGGGAATTTAATATTTATATATGGTAACTCTAAATTATTTTTGAGCTACATACATGTTATGGATAAATATAATCAAATTATCTCAAAATACCAGTTATTGTAATTAATTCTAATATATAACAACTTATAAATAAACAGTCGTTTGTATTTATTATCTCTTATAAACAAAAGGGTAAATAGTCCTTTACTAATATTCACATGGTTTATTTAGACCAAAAAAGAAACAGACCTTCTTATAAAAGTAAAAGAAACAACCCTAATTAGTGACTACTTTATTTGGTCTCTAACAATAAATAATTAGTGGCCATATATTTTGTCACTGTAGTCATCAACAAAGTAACCACAATCAGTGACCTTTTTATTATGGTCACTAATTGGTTAAAATAGTGACGACTTTCGTTGATTAATGACTACATTTAGGGGCTGTTTGTTTTTTCTCTGCAGATCTTCCTGACCACTTTTGTCTGCGTCACGCAGACGGCGCGCAGACATGGACCTTCGCAGAGTGTTTGTTTTTTCGAAAACCGCAGACCTAAAAAGGTCTGCGTGTCCTCTTTTTGGGGCAGATGTGGACCAATGTCTTCAAGGGTCTGCAGAGCTCTTCTAGTAATAAATTAATACAATTTTAACCTAAAAAAATACGCATATCATTTTCTCCTCCAACCGGTCTCGCTTTTTCTCTTCATTGCGTCTTCGACCAAACCGTAGCCGCCGACCACTTTCGATTTAAAAAAAAAAAGAAATACGCATATTTGTTTTTAAAAACCCTTTGATTTTTTTAACTAATAGTTGCGATTTTTTTATCAACATTATTCTTTCGAAGTAAATAATATTTATTTTTCTATGTTTTTAAACAAAGTGAAGATAAATTTGTAAAACTTTTTAAATAAATGTCACAAACTTAAAAAAATAAATGTTTGTTTTGATCCTTAAATTCGTTAATATCATATAATAGACGTTTTTTATTGTAAATCATACTTATAAACTATTTGAAACATACAAATATATTTTAACATTAGAACTTTGGTTCACAATCTTACGCAAATTTTTAGCTTTACAAACTATTTGTAAATCCAACTTTGGTTACGTAAATTTTATCCTTTATTATTTAAAAAAATAAATGTTTGCTTTGATCAATAAATTCGTTAATATCATAAATTGAACATACTCATAAGTTTTACTTAAAAAACAATTTATTTAAATTTTAGTTTATTTTCACAACCTGCAGACTTTAAAAAACAAACAGTCTTCTTCTTGCAGTCTGCAGACATTTAGTCCACCTCTTCTCTGTAGATGCTCTGCAGATGTGGTCCGCAGACTGCAGACATTTTACCTCTTAAAAAACAAACAGCACCTTAGTGACTAAACGAGCTGTCACAATAACGTTGACCACTATATTTTAATCACTATTTAGGACCATTTACATATTTTTGGTCTCTAATCAGTTTAATGACGGACCTATAATGACGAAAAGTAACCACTAAAAATTTGGTCACTAAATCAATTTAGTGACTATTCTTCTACTCTACTGTTAGTGACCACATCATCTCCGTCATTAATTAATATTTTTCTTGAAGTGATTGTTAATTTGATTTAAAATTTGATATTTCAGTTTGTCCCTTTTGGAAATTTGAGTTTGTTTAATTGTAAATATCGTTTAGTCTTGCCGAACTCTTTCTAATTTCATTTTTCTAGTTTGGTAATATATGGTCTATTTATTTGGTTTGAGTTTGGTAGATTATAGTCATTTTTTAATTGTTACTTTCATTCAGTTTGCTAAAGCAGGGCTACTCGTTTAATTCTTTATCGAATGTAATATTTGTTTCGTTTTCTTGTTTAGATCGCATTGATTCAAAAGCTTTAATTTTTTCTATCATCGATTTGACAAAAACCTTTTTAAGGTTTTATCCTTCTTTGCAAGTATTGTTTCAATAGATATATTTATTACTTTTTAATACATCACATATGTGTTCTTCAGTTCTTCCACCAAAACCATATAAAACCTATAATAAACATTCTTTAAAAGCTATTATATTATAACTCTTTCTGCCATGAAAAATTTATAAACCTGACATAATTTTATGACGAAACTACAATACCTGGTTCATTTTTTTAT
The DNA here is from genome assembly GCA_023525715.1 of Cichorium intybus. Classification (NCBI taxonomy): domain Eukaryota; kingdom Viridiplantae; phylum Streptophyta; class Magnoliopsida; order Asterales; family Asteraceae; genus Cichorium; species Cichorium intybus. The sequence goes on along the minus strand of CM042016.1, from coordinate 49,867,342 downwards.
TTTTAATCACTCATCTAGAAACAATAAAATGGACACACATAATTTGATTAGATAGGAAACGCTACTAGAAACACGCCTATTTTCCAACAAAAAATTTCCGACGGAATGGATCTGTTGGCCAGTAGTTACCGACGGATTAATGATAGAAATGTGACAAATTCGTTTCCTGTCAGGATTCCACCGGTGAGTGATCATGTTAAACGACGGATTACCGACCGTTTTGGCCTTTAAATATATCACTTTTCTAATAGTGAAAGACGGTCTCTTAAATTACTTTGATGATTTGTTTTTTTTTTTCAAATAGTTAATTATTTACCGTAAAATAAAGTGATACATATTTATAATAGGTAAATCATGATAACCAATTAGTCAAGTCGCATTATATTTATTATATAGTTTTGTATTTCTAAATATATCAATAAAATTTGAAATATTGTCCTAAATTTATACTAGCTTTAAAAATTATTTATGAATATGTTTTAATATATTGGTACATATAATAGCAATATTACAAATAACAAACTAAAAAAATTATAGCATTATTGGATTAATATTATAATATAATAGGTTTTTAAATTGATATTTTAATATATTAATATAACATACATGATGATACGTCCAACTCAAATCATATGAAATCAAAATAAAGAATTGTATTTTACAAGTATCGTGTAGTATAATACGAATATAGATATAATAAACTTAAGTTGCTCTAGAGGGTTGCTATATGTATAATCACCCGATAAATTACACTTTGGACTTTGCCCTGCATTTCATCATGTCGTCTTATCCATCTTTTTCAACAACACCACAATCAAAAGAAGATGCAGACTACAACAAGATCTGCGATGAGTACAACCACTTGATAGAAACAATTCCTAAAGCCAATGGATGGAGGGGTGAACCGCTCTGCAACTACAATGGTTTCTGGTTAAACACTATGATCCTCAAAAGCAACTTTTTTCTTCAGAATTACTTCAAGTCTCAAACCACCGACATCTTTTTGGCTTCCGTGATGAAATCTGGAACCACCTGGCTCAAAGCCCTCATGTTCTCTACCCTGAACCGCCACCTCTACAGCTTCTCCGACCACTATTTGCTCCGCCATGGCCCACAAAGCACTTTCCCTTTACTCGACTTCGAAAGCTACCCCATTACAGACTTCACCCAATTCCTTGCTCCACGACTCTTCGCTACCCACTTCCCTCGCACCCTCTTACCGCCGTGCATGACTTCCTGCAAGTTTGTCTACCTCTGTAGGGAGCCAAAAGACGTTTTGATTTCATATTGGCATTTCATGAACAAACTCAGATCGAAATATTTGCCTCCAGTCTCGTTGGATGACGCGGTTGACCTTTTCTGCAAAGGGATTATGGATTACGGGCCATTTTGGGAACACGTGCTGTCATACTGGAGGGCGAGCTTGGAATATCCGGACAAGATTCTGTTCTTGAAGTATGAGGAAGTGAAGAAGGAGCCGGAGGTGGTGGTGAGGAAGTTGGCGACGTTCATGGGTAAGCCATTCACGGCGGAGGAAGTAGAGAAAAAGGTTGTGGAGAACATTGTGAACCTGTGTAGCTTCCAAACTTTGAGGAATCTGGAGGTGAACAAGAAAGGTGTTGAAAACTTCGGTAGGGTTGATGAGGCGGGGGTGGAGAACCGCCATTTTTTAAGGAATGGTGAAATTGGAGATTGGAAAAACTATCTGAGCGAGGAGATGAAACGACGCATTGATGGAATCACCCATGAGAGGTTGAAAGGTTCGGGGTTGATTTTTGACGCAAGTGCGATCGCTTGACTCTATTAGGTTACATTTGGTTACCTGTTAAATATCGAATGGTTAGTTATTATATGAAATATCTAATATAATATATATTTGGTTACCTGTTAAATATCGAATGGATATTTATTATATGAAATATCTAAGTATAATATATATTTGGTTACCTGTTAAATATCGAATGGTTAAGCTGATGGGAGTACCCATCACATTGCCCAAATGTGATGGGCGCCACGTCATCGCCACATAGGATTTTATCCCATCACATTACCCCCTTTATACCCATCACATTTTCATCACACCACATCATCTTTTCCAAATAAAAATAATTCCATAAAAATAAAAAATCCAAGCTTCTAATTGGTTGAGTGGGAATTAAAAAAAAGAAAAAAATGGGGGAAAAACCCTATTGGGTGTGATGATCCGTGATCTCCATCACTTCCTATCACGATCACGCTCATCACGGAGCACCCGGGGCGGTGTGCACGCCGTGATGGGTAGTGATGTGGCCATCACGGTCCCTCCGTGATACCCACTCCCAATGGCCTTAGTTATTAGGAATTTTTATAACGAGTAGAGTAAATTACAGTTTTGGTCCCTGTGGTTTGTAAAACCTTTTAGATTGGTCCCAACTATTGGAAACAACAATGGAAGCAATCGCTATATTGGTCTTTTGTCAACAATCTTTTATAAAGCAGTCCCCATAAGCATAAAAAGTAAGGTCTTGGGACCCCAACAACCTGGACCAGAGACCGATTTGTAGCATTTCACAAACCTTAGGGACCCCAACGTGATTTTCAATAGTTGGGACCAATCTGAAAGATTTGACAAACCACAGGGACCAAAACTGTAATTTACTCTAATGAATATAAGGTTGTTAAAACTTTGTAATCGAAATATATTGTCTTTATCTATATATAAATGTCACTTAAATTTATGGGTAATACCATATAGGATCGTAAACAACATATTATAGATTTTTTTGCAAAAATAGGTTGAATTTGAATAGTTTTGTAAATATAGGTTGTTTTCAAACTCATTTGTACAATGGGTAAAATGGGTTGATTTGTAAAAGGACCCACAAAAACAGGTTGTTTTCAAACTCATTTGTAAAAATGGGTTGATTTGTAAAAGACCCACAACAGCCACCTGATTATTTCACTTGTTATTCATTTTTATTGGTTTTCATTTTGAGCCCTCCAAATAATATGTAGCTTCTATTTACGTCTTTTATTTTAAAAAAATTAATTTTTTGGTCTTTATTACATATCATTTGTAACTTTTTTTTATTCAAAATATACTATTGAAATTTATATACCTCTTAAAACAAATTCTACAATTACAAAAAATCTCATCACGCATTAAATTCAATACCGTCAAAATTATATAGATGCTGCGACAACGAATACTTCATTTCGAAAAATATTTTCCGGAGGCCGATTAGTTGTCTTTCAGCCAATTTTTTTTGGTTAAATGTAGAAGTACGGTAGATATTTTTGGTAGCCGCAAAATGCAACAAGCATGTTTAGCGGCATGAATAGTTTTATATATCTTGGCAAAGAGTAAAGTCGCAAATTATAGTGGCTATCATTGATTTGTTTTCTTTCGATAGACATTGCCTATAAGGTCAGAACGGAAAAAATCTTTTTTGATTCATATTTGTAATAAGTAGCGTAGATATGTATCCCTCTAAATCGCATTAAACAACAACCGGGATGCTGACTATTAGCTATTTTTCGGCGTGTAGTTTTAGTTAGGCGATTACTTTACTTTCAGATGAATGGAAAACAATTTTCTTTTAGTGAATTGTTTCTTTTATGGTTTAGGTTTTCAGGTTATGATGTAGGGATTAATTAATTTTGGTCAGGTTCTCCTGGGTCGTGGTTAGTGGGGGTTTAAATAGTTGTCTCCATTAATCAATAAGGAAATTAGCATATAGATATATTTGAAGTTAGAAATATGAATAAAGACTAACAAGAAACTAAGATTGCAAATTTAAGAAAATTTCTTGTTTATGAAAGAAGAGCAAATGAAACTTGAGTTCGGTTTTTTGAATTTACAATGCAAAAAAGTGAATTGAAATGGTATAATTTTATTATTGCACTTTCTGTTACTAACAAATTTTCAATGAGAGTAACAACTTATATTTTTGTATTTTCATACGAACAGTAACAGTGGATACTTTTACTTTTCTAGATGAATCAACAACTTAATTGTTTTGTTTTCTATTACAATTATTGGTAAGGTGTGCACCAAACCGCATAAACCGTCCACACTGCACCACACCGTACCGCATAATGCAGTTTTGAAACTCTGTGGTACGGTTTGGTGTTCGTAATTTTGATAAACCGCGTTATGTGGTGCGGTTTGCGGTTTATAGTCACAAAACCGTGGTTCAGACCGCACCGCACTATATTCACACACACACACAAACACACACACACACACACACACACACACACATATATATATATATATATATATATATATATATATATATATATATATATATATATATATATATATATATATATATAATACGGAATTTACGGTATTAAAACCACACAAATCGCATTTAAACCGCACAAACCGCCCGCACCAAACCGCACTGCATAATGCGGTTTAGGACCTTTGTTGTGCGGTTTGGGGTTTACAAAAAACTCAAACCGCATATGCGGTGCGGTCTGCAGTTTTGCCTCTAAACCGCACCGCGCACACCCCTAATTATTTGACATATATATATATATATATATATATATATATATATATATATATATATATATATATATATATATATATATATATATATATATATATATATATATTAGAAAAAGAACAACCTTGTAGCCATCTTCTTCAGTCACCTGAAAATGATAATAAAAAAAAACACAAACGATTAATTAAATATCAATCCTTTTATTTACCCATTTTTTAGAGGAGAGAATGATTTATGCATTTTTCATTAAATACGTAATATTTATATGCTCTTTAATACGTTCTACCCTCTTGAAATCAATAAAGAAACTACAGAAGCCAAACTATTTTATAATAACCCAACATCATAAACACATCACTTTGTTCTCATTTTCTTTATTTTAACATTCCTTCTATCTATGAAATATGTACCTATTAGTTTCTTTTTAGTGCTAATGTTAGAGTCTTGACATCATTTTTAACAAAATAAAAGACACTTATAGGAGGTGGCCCTAATAATATTTTTCTTTTGTATTTTTTCAGTTTTATCCTCAAAGCTTCAAACTTAGCAGGTTATGAAGTTTCCACTTCATCTTCTTTTGTCTATTTATGTTTTTTTTTTTTAATTTTGCAAACTCTTTTACATACTCTACACATTCCTAGCAATTCCCAAAAGATATATAGGCATTTGTTATCATACAAAATCATAACAATCACTTAAATTATGCCAAAAAGAATAATAACTCAATGTAATTGTGCTAGAATTATGTCACAAATACTATAAAGTGACATCAGAATTAACCATAGGCCGCTTCGCCTTCTTCATTAATGCCATGGTCGTAGCTTTGATTTATCATCTTAATAAATCTTTTCCATCACAAAATTCAAATCTAAAACTAATATTCGCAATGCAGCAGGATATCAACAGCCTACTTTTTGGTTTTTATATTTTTGTTGGTGTCCATAAAAATCAGAATCGAAACCCAGACCGTTCATAAAACCAACTGTTCGGTTTTCAACAAAATGAAAAAAGCCGTAAAAATTAATAATTAACAATATCAAAATTAATACCAAAACATGACCGCCAAAATGAAATAAATAAGCCGAAAGTCTGACAAACACTAATACTGTTGGATTAGGTGTCTAAGCCATGACTAATAATTAGTATTTACCTAATTAATAGAAGCACAGTCCATTTGGGTTGCCCTCATGGTTAGAGGTTTGGTAGAAAATTCGGTAGAGAGAAAGGTTGATTTATTATGGGATTAATAAATCAACAGGAATTAAATATATGGTTTATTAATATATTAAAGTCATAATATATTAATTAGAAACTATATTAATTAATTTGGAATTAATCCAGAATTAATTGGATTTAATTTGGGGATTAAATTAATTAATTAAAGGTGCAGGGACTAAAACTGTAATTATTCAATAGTTGAGTAAGTGGCAGTGTGGAGTGACCAGTGGATTTCGAAATATATATATGGATATATATAATTTCGAAATTGATATATAGAGGATAAATAGGAGTTTGAATTATAAGATAAAAGGTTTATCTTATTTGAATTCAAAAAAGGTTTATCTCTAAGGTTTATCAACTGGCCATTTGAAAAACTATAAATAGGGGTTCCCAGGCACCATATTGAATTCGCCACTTTCAAGATCTCTCTCTGGATTTTCGATTTCTCCTCTCCTCTAGCTTGGGTGTGACTTTCATTTGAGGCAGGATAATTTTGCTGATCAGCTTCCAAGAAATAAAGGTTGGTTTTTCTGTTTTGATCTTTAGTTTCTTTTATTGGCCTCTAGGTTTTTTGTTATATGTTCAATTAGAAGAAAACATAGATCCTTATAGGTTGCATGTGAACTTAGGTTATTTAGTTCATGGTTTGCAGAAAACCTTTCAGTGGTATCAGAGCCTGTTTTGTTTTCTTGTTGAATTGCTATAACTGTTTTAGGGTTTAAAGCCTATAAACCCTAATATATATCAAAATAGATTTATAGGATTAGGGTTTTGGAAACCCTAATCCCCCCCCCTTGCTAATTTCGAAAATTGTAATTAGGGTTTTAGAAGGTTTTCTATTTTTGGTAACTTTATTTGTTAATTAAATGGATAACCTTAAACCCCATTATTTGAATTCGATTTTTAGGGGGTTTAGGATAGGTTTTAATTAAATTGATTAATTTGGATAAACCTATCTTCATTTGAATTAATTTAATTAATTGTTAATTAAAAGATAATTCAAATGGATTTAATTAATTTAAAAATTGCGAAATTAATAGAAAAATCCGGAAAAAATATTTTAAAATGTTTAAAATATTTAGATTTAATTAATTTAATTAATTGGTAATTAAAATTGATTAAATCGAATTTAAGGTTTAATTTAATTCAAAATTTAATTGTTAAATTTGGTAAAATTAAAAGATAAACCTTGAATATTTTAAAGGGTTTTAAAATACATCTTATATATGTTATTAAAAGTTAATATTATATATATGAGATAAATTTGGTTAGTCAAATCAATAGTAGGCCTCATTCACGAAGCTGGTCTATAAAGTGGGTATAAGGAGACTGCCTATAAAATGGTAGTCTAATGGGTGAACACTCTCACCCACCGCTCGCCTGATCAGTGGAGGGTCGTTAGCCGAACGGGTTTGACAGAACCACTTAATCATTAAAAGTATAATGATCAAAGTACTAGAACCATTTATAAAATCCCAATCTAGTTACTTTAGGAAAAATGTGAATTTGATGCTACCCTATGAAATTGCACATTGCACTTTATGAAACGTTGGTGGAGCGTATGTGGTTTACCGGCACACCAATGGGGGTTCATAAAGAGTGGCAATGGGTGTCTCGGGTGTTATCATTGTTGATGGAGCGTGTGTGGTTTACCGGCACATTAATTTGAGATGATAATGGACCCGAGAGTACCAAGCTAATTTGCATGGTTATTCACACCCGGTTTGTGATCCTCGGCATCCCAGTCACAAACGGTGGGGCATATCCGAGATTAAACATGCTATTGAACAGTTCAATATATCTCAAAAGAAACTAGGAATTCCATTTATAATAAGATTATTTTTCCGCAGTGGAATTGGCTGAATCGTCATTCGCCTACCTTTATAAAATTTGCTTATAGATTACGGCATCCCTCTTCTATGTTGCAAATTGTTATAGTTGGATCCTAGCCTTATTTTATATTGGGTTATTATAAGGACCGACAAGTATCTAATTAAACTTACCTTCTTTTATAGATGTCTTCTGCTGATCAATCCGCTCCACAATCAAACTCCAGTGTTCCCTCTATCCTCTCACTGTGTTCCAAGGTTCAATTGAACGGGACAAACTACAATGACTGGATTAGAAACATCAAGATGGCTCTGAGGTACGAGAACAAAGAGTATGTTCTCGAGACTGAGCTTGTCGATGTTGACCCTGAAACTGCTACTCCCGAGGAAATTGCCTCGTACCAAAAACATTCTGATGATGCGACCAAAGTGGCCTGCATCATGATCGCCACAATGAACCCCGAATTGCAAAGGATATATGAAGACTACTGTCCCTATGAGATGCACCGTGAGCTTGCGGAAAAGTTCCGTAAGCAAGAGCGCATCGAAAGGTGCGAAGTGGTCAAGGACTTCATGAACAGCAAACCTAAAGATGGAGAGTCCATCTGCGCTCATGTGCAAAGAATGCAAGGTTACGTGGAGCGGCTTAGAAAGCTTGCGATGCCTGTACCGGAGGAGTTGGCCGTTGACATAGTGCTTAACTCCCTACCGAGTTCTTATGACCAGTTCAGGCTGGCTTATCATTTGAACAACAATCAGGCTAACCTGACTGAGTTGCATCGCATGCTTCGAGTTGCTGAGGACGGGATGAAGGGTAAAAGTGTACCCTCGGTCAATCAGCCCGTCTTAGCCATTGGAAGTGGCAAAGGAAAGAAAAGGAAGGGCCCTCCGAAGCAAAATTGGAGGGAAAAGGTTCAGGTCGGGTCATCCAGTAATAGCTCGAGAACCAAGACTTCCCACATTCCTTGTGTAGCCAACCCCAATGAAGCCAACTGTTTCTACTGCAAAGAGAAGGGCCATTGGAAGAGAAGCTGCCCCAAATACTTGCAGGATGTCAAGGATGGGAAAGTAAAGCCATCGACAGCAGGTATATACACTATCTCTAAAAACTCACCATCTTCTAATTCTTGGGTCCTTGATACAGGATGTGGTTTTCACATTTGTTCTGATCTGCAGGGCCTAAAGGAAAGCAGGGAGGTGGAGCACGGTAGACTGAACTTGATCATGGGCAATAGGAGATCGTCCCCTGTTACCAAGATCGGCGTTTATAGTTTAGTGCTTAGTAGTGATGTTAGTTTAGAATTATTAAATTGTTGCTATTCGCCAGAAATGGCAAGAAACATTATTTCATTTCACGCATTGTTCAGACAAGGATTTCAATTTTCTTTTGATAATAAAATTGGTTCTATTTCTGTTTTCAAAAATGGTATTTTGATTTTTACTGCTTATCTTTGTGATGGTGTGTATGAAACTGTTGAATGTGTTGACAATTTAGGACATAGTGTAAATTATATTGATTCTACTAGTGGTGTAGAAAAGGCATGTCTGTGGCATAGTCGGCTCGGGCACATCAGCAAGAAACGCATCGCCCAACTCCAAAAGGATGGAGTGTTGGAATCATTCGACCTCAGGTCGGATGATGTATGCGAATCTTGTCTGTTGGGCAAGATGACTAAATCACCTTTCAAATGATCTTTTGAAAGAGGTGAGGGTCTGCTGGACATCATTCACACGGATGTGTGTGGTCCATTCAGATCAACCACAAAAGATGGCACGCGGTTCTACGTGACCTTTACCGACGATTTTAGTAGATGCGGTTATATCTACTTGATCAAGCACAAGTCGGACACCTTTGAAAAGTTCAAAGAGTTTAAGAACGAGGTAGAAAATCAATTATGCAGGAAGATAAAGATGCTCAGGTCCGACAGAGGCGGAGAGTATCTAAGTATCGAGTTCCTAGACTATCTAAAGGAATGCGGAATAGTTTCGCAGTTGACACCTCCCAGGACACCACAGTTGAACGGTGTTGCAGAGAGGCGCAACCGAACCTTGTTGGACATGGTTCGTTCCATGATGAGTCGAGCTTCACTTCCCATTCACTTCTGGGGGTATGCCTTAGAGACTGCTGCCCATATCCTCAATCTTGTCCCTACTAAAAAGGTTGCTAAAACACCTCATGAAATGTGGACGGGGAAAGTTCCCTCGTTAGCACATATCAAAGTCTGGGGTTGTGAGGCTTTCGTTAGACGAGAGACTCAAGACAAACTCGCAGAAAGAAGCGAAAGGTGTTTCTTCCTTGGTTATCCCAAACAGTCCTTTGGATATCTATTCTACAGACCGAGCGAGGACGTGGTCTTTGTAGCTAGACGAGCGGTCTTTCGAGAGAGAGAGCTCATATTCAAAGAGGACAGTGGGAGTACCATTGATCTGGAAGAAATTCAAGAGTCATCAGATGACGCAACCTTAGGAGAAACTAGCAACCAACATGAGGAAGAAGTTCCTGTTGGTCCGACAGATGTATCCTTACCTCTTAGGCGTTCCGGTAGGGTTAGCATGCCACCCGAGTTTTATGGGTTCCATATAACTTCGGATGGGGACACGTTTGTCAGTGATAGGACACTGATAAATTTGGATGAACCAGCTAACTACCAGGAAGCAGTGGCGGGCCCTGAGTCTGCCAAGTGGAAAGAGGCCATGGATAGCGAGATCAAGTCCATGTATGACAATCAAGTTTGGAACTTGGTTGACAACGTACCGGGTCGAAAGACAGTCGGGTGCAAATGGATCTTCAAGAAGAAGACCGACATGGACGGAAAGGTACACACTTTCAAGGCAAGACTGGTTGCGAAGGGCTTTACTCAAACCCCAGGGGTTGACTATGACGAGACCTTCTCACCAGTAGCCAAGATAAAGTCTATTAGGATTATGCTGGCCATAGCTGCATTTCATGACTATGAAATTTGGCAGATGGACGTCAAAACCGCTTTCCTTAATGGGAAGTTGACTGAGGATGTTTACATGAATCAGCCAGAGGGTTTTGTCGATGCAAAGTATCCTAATAAGGTGTGTAAGCTTGAGAGATCAATCTACGGATTGAAGCAAGCTTCTCGCAGCTGGAATCTTTGTTTCCATGAGAAAGTCAAAGAGTTTGGCTTCTCTAGGAGCGAGGATGAGTCCTGCGTATATGTCAAGGCTAGTGGGAGTATAGTCACCTTTCTGGTGCTGTATGTCGATGACATACTGCTCATGGGAAACGATATTCCAACCTTGCAAGATGTCAAGGCCTGGCTTGGGAAATGTTTCGCCATGAAGGACCTAGGAGAGGCTGCCTATATTCTCGGGATAAGAATATTGAGAGATAGGAAAAAGAGGCTAATTGGACTTAGTCAGGGTACATACTTGGAAAAGGTACTGAAAAGGTTTAGTATGGAAAATTCCAAGAAGGGAGAGCCGCCTATCCAAAGTAATGCGAAATTGAGTAAGACTCAAAGTCCGAGTACAGACGAAGAAATAGCTGAAATGAGTCGGGTACCTTATGCTTCGGCTGTAGGATCGATCATGTACGCTATGACGTGTACTCGCCCTGACGTGGCCTTTTGCTTTGAGCATGGTCAGTCGGTACCAGGGTAACCCTGGAAGGGCGCATTGGATAGCTGTGAAAAATATACTCAAGTATCTGCGAAGGACAAAGAACATGGTGTTAGTCCTCGGTGGCAGTGATACCTTGAGAGTTGAAGGATATACAGATGCCAGCTTTCAGACGGATAGAGACAGTGGTCGGTCTCAGTCGGGCTGGGTATTCCTTTTGAACGGTGGAGCAGTTACTTGGAAAAGTTCCAAGCAAGAAACAGTGGCTGATTCTACGTGCGAATCAGAGTACATAGCAGCAAGTGAAGCGTCAAAGGAAGCGGCTTGGCTGAAGAACTTTATCGGTGACCTTGGAGTAGTCCCGAGTATTCAGGAGCCCTTGGAACTATTCTGCGATAACGAAGGTGCGGTCGCCTTGACAAAGGAACCGCGAGATCATGGAAAGTCCAGACATATCGACAGAAAGTACCACTATATCAGACATAGGGTAGAAGAAGGTCACCTCCTTGTAAAGAGGGTATCATCGGAAGATAATCCTGCAGATCCCTTGACAAAGGCTCTGAGTAGGATTAAGCATAATCAGCATGCTAGGAGCATAGGATTAAGAGATGATATAAGTTTTTGTAATTAGATAGATTTTTGAAACTTGTAACAATGTTATTGTATTTGACTTTTGTGATTTAATAATAGAGATTTATTAATAAGTAATGGTTTACTAATTTTGTCAATATATATCGATGTGTTTCATTTTGCATGTTTTACTTCCTGAATAATTGGATTATTCAAATATCCACAGTCGCTCATACTTTTAGGGAGTAAGTATGAAGTAAGGCTGTCATGAATTGGTAATAGATTGTCTAAGGAGTTAGACATTGCAATTGGATTGCTGCATCATTCGTGAGTACTTGGAAATGGGGATTTGAGTATTGGATAAACCCGCGCTCAATGGATTGCTTCATGGATTACATCACGAGCAATATTGAGACGATAATATCTTTTGATCTTTAAGCTAAGACATATGAGTTATGATTTACTAGACGGTTATTCATTGATAATATGAAAACGCATCGGTAACTCGGTGTTATAAAACGTATTGTTGTGAGTGATTTGTCTGGTAAAAGACATAAGTATATGAGTCAAAGTTTATTCGTCCCTTGACCCAGGGAACAGATATCTGTAGGCCTCTCGATGATTTTGAAGTTGACTAAAATGGTTGGCCAACCGGGACTAAATTGGTAGTCTAAGAGTCATATGCAAATCGGAAATCGAGGAACAGTGAATCAGACCAGATTGATTTTATCCATGTCTTGAGTCTGAAAATATCTTGTTGGACGGAGGATCATCAGATCACTTATCTATGGACAGGACTGATTAGATCAGAGTTTGGCATTGGTTTCTAGGAAGCTACAAGTGCTGGTTAATTAGAGGCTAAATTGGTAATTATAGTCATAGACTTATCCAAGTGGGAGACTGTTGGATTAGGTGTCTAAGCCATGACTAATAATTAGTATTTACCTAATTAATAGAAGCACAGTCCATTTGGGTTGCCCTCATGGTTAGAGGTTTGGTAGAAAATTCGGTAGAGAGAAATGTTGATTTATTATGGGATTAATAAATCAACAGGAATTAAATATATGGTTTATTAATATATTAAAGTCATAATATATTAATTAGAAACTATATTAATTAATTTGGAATTAATCCAGAATTAATTGGATTTAATTTGGGGATTAAATTAATTAATTAAAGGTGCATGGACTAAAACTGTAATTATTCAATAGTTGAGTAAGTGGCAGTGTGGAGTGACCAGTGGATTTCGAAATATATATATGGATATATATATAATTTCGAAATTGATATATAGAGGATAAATAGGAGTTTGAATTATAAGATAAAAGGTTTATCTTATTTGAATTCAAAAAAGGTTTATCTCTAAGGTTTATCAACTGGCCATTTGAAAAACTATAAATAGGGGTTCCCAGGCACCATATTGAATTCGCCACTTTCAAGATCTCTCTCTGGATTTTCGATTTCTCCTCTCCTCTAGCTTGGGTGTGACTTTCATTTGAGGCAGGATAATTTTGCTGCTCAGCTTCCAAGAAATAAAGGTTGGTTTTTCTGTTTTGATCTTTAGTTTCTTTTATTGGCCTCTAGGTTTTTTGTTATATGTTCAATTAGAAGAAAACATAGATCCTTATAGGTTGCATGTGAACTTAGGTTATTTAGTTCATGGTTTGCAGAAAACCTTTCAAATACAACCACCAATTTTAAAGCGCCAACACTTGAAAACTCGTGTTACTATTTTTTTTAAAAGTACTTTGCCTTAATAGAATTTGAAGAGACTTTAAAACCTGGTTTGATTGAACACTCTGTCTACTATCATTAGTGTAAACAGTTGGTACAACCTTTAGAAAATACTGGGAATATTTTTCCTAATATGATGCCTTAATATTTGAAACTATAATGCTATAATTGGGAATATTTTTCCTAGTATAATGCCTTAATAAGAAAAGTTTAATAGTACAATGTTGTAATAGAAAGAAATGAAGATAGGATGCTATAATAGACATGGAGAGAGAAATTTTGACCTGGTCAGGATCTGACATTGCCCAACCTTTTTTCCTATATGCTTCACAAACATCTTCACATAAATTGCAACATTCCTTGTCTGACTACAAATCACTATAAAAAAATTGAAAGTATGATGCTATAATTTGGCACAATGAGATAAACCAATATTAAATATCATTGCATAGTTAAAAAAAAAAATACCGATTCAGCACCAAAACATGAACCACAATATGTCTCATTGTGCTCGAGCCTACCACCATGTTTTTGCCAAGGTCTTTCGATCGGTTGCTCTCAATAAATGTAAAACCATGAAATATTTGTTAGAAAATTTTGGTATTTTTAAAACTTTAAAGAAGTACAAAATTTTGTAACTAACCTTGGGAGTTCCAATATCATCTTGTCTTGATTTTATGACATTACCATAAGTATCAAGTCTCTTTTTATAGATGCATGTTTCTAAAAGTATGAATAACATTTAATGTCACAATCATGTTTGTATGTTGGATAATTTGATATTACAAAAAAACGAAGAGATAATATGCAATTACATACAATGTCAAGATGTTCTTCTCCACTGATATCCATAGCATCAAGACTGAGTACTATACATGGGAGTGATGGAAATATGATACGAAACTGCACTTTCAGATGAATTAGAGAGTATAACAATTAACTCTAGAATTTAAAATACAATAGAATCATAACTGAGAAGCTATACAAAAAGAAAATGCTACTACATTGAGGGCGTCTTGAAATTCAATAAACAAATAATCAACTTTTTCAAAAAGAATCAGAGATAAATCATTGTAATTTTTAAAATAGAAATACTAGAAAATTAAAGAACAATGTACTTTATCTTTACCTTATAATCACAATGTACCAACACTATTTTACCTATATATGTAATCAATCACCTTCCAGGAGTTGTTCAAGTAATATAGCCTAACCGCTTTCAAGGGAGAAAAGAACAAAAAGAAATTTTCCTCTATAAATTCCAGGAAACAATGGCTTCCCTGTTAGCATCTCAGCAAATATACACCCCATGCTCCGGATATCAATTGCGGGGGTATACTGATAAATTCAAATTTTGGAAATCAGGTAATGAATAACTAATGTTTTGAACATAAAAAATGCAAAAAGTTAGAAACTTTTTTATGTGGGTCATGCTTACTTTTAAGAAAAAGAAACCACAAAGTTCAGGAGCACGATAATGAATAGGATTTCGATCACAACATTATCTATTTAATTCCAGAACTGTACAACATTATCGCGGTGCAGTTTAAAGGCAAAACCGTAAACCGCACCGCATATGCGGTTTCAGTTTATTGGAAAACACAGACTGCATTACAAATGTCCTAAACCGCATTATGAGGTACGGTTTGATGCGGGCGGTTTGTGCGGTTTTAATACGGTAATTTTGTATTATACATACATACATATATATATATATATATATATATATATATATATATATATATATATATATATATATATATATATGTATATATATATATATATATATATATATATATATATATATATATATATATGTATATGTATATATATATATATATATATATATATATATATATATATATATATATATATATATATATATATATATATATATATATATATATATATATATATATATATACTAGGTGTGAACCCGCGCGATGCTACGGCGGCAAATAATTTGTTTCGGTGAAGTGTTTGCACTTGACGAATAGTTTTTTCGGGTATTGCTTCCTTTCGACCAATAGTTTACTTCCATCGTGTATCATTTCTTTACTACACGAAAAAAGAGTCACATGTCTAGTTTTTTAGTATATGTGAACATTAATTTTCAAGCAAGTAAATGGTTAATTCAATTGAATTGTCGATCGACAAACAAAGAATCATTCTTTTATAATTTTCTTTTGGTGGACATGCATTAGTTTTATTTTATCGAATAATTTTTTTAGGGGGGTATTCTCAAGCACTCGTGCAATGCGGCGACGACTTTACAAACACAACTTTACCGAAAAAGAATTGAAGGCCAATGTATCTAAGATTGTTGCAAGTCTGAATCAATATGTTTGAGAGTGTATCAAATTTGGCATTTCTTATCGGCATGCGCCTCTAAATTTTTCTAACTTCAAGAATGTTCCAATAAAATATCTAGTCACAAGTGGAGAAGGTGAATGGCGCTATAGATGGTGAAGCTGATATAAGTTGGTTGAATTCAAAACCTTAAATATAGGGGAGGTATCAAGATTCAGTGAAAGTAAAATTTAATAGATATGTGAACCGTCAGATAAGCAGGAATAGAGATGAATGTGAAGAAAGTGTACCTAGTACTTCGATAGGTCTCTAACACACTAATTTCTTTTATAATTGATCAAATAAAAATCGTTCATAGGGAATATATGGAAAGGAAGTGAGATAATAAATTGGGAAATCAAAATCGACCACATAATTGACAGTACCCTATTCGATAAAATACAGAATCTCGAAATTGGATCAGACATACAATACGAAAAAAATGAAGATGAATGTAGTATGGCCTCTGCCAAGGTTCGAATAATTATACATCTACAAATATGCAATGAGTTTGTAAGAAAATTTTGAAGTAGAATGTAATATTTAAGCGTACTAATCAAAGAACGGTGTCTTAATAAATGATCAAACATATATTAAAGTTGAATGTAATATTACAAGCAACACCCAAAAAATAATATACATCTACAAATATGCAATGATCAAACATATATTGAAGTAGAATGTAATATTACAAGCAACACCCAAAAAATAACCACACAAAACAATAGATTAACAAATTAAAATATAAACTACTTTGAAACAGATTAAAGTTGGTGGCATTCCTTGTGATGTTCTTTGAATCTCTGATCAAAAGAAACAAATATTTCAATAATCAAATACAAAACGAAAAACTTATATAATTGGACATAAATAAACAAACCAAGGATAACCATTACAAAATACATGTGAACTATGAAAATAAGATGCTATTGTATCCATATCAACCCACAATTCCTCTTCGTGATTATACTTTAACATTTGCAATTGTAAAATTTGATATTAAAATAGCAATTTTATTAAAAATTAAATATGGTTCAGAGTACAGACCTTGGTGGAATCTCACTGCATATCCATGTTTGCATTCCAAAGGCAAATTATCAAATTTCTGCATAGACACGTAAACAACTTCGTATTTCCAGATCAAATATGAAAACTGCACATACAAACCTAACAAACTTTATCCAAAAAAAGCAAAACAAAACCATACAACAAATATTATCAAAACCATCACAATTTTGTGAAATAAATACAAAATTTAGTGCTTTCTTTTTGAGTGAACCGTCCCATGGATACTTTGCAACAAGTGCTCCCTGAGAATATAAGAAAATACATTCTAAAAGATTTCTACTTTATATCCATTCACAGAAAGCATAAAACTACCCAGTTACAGCAATATCATCCAATACAAAGCAATTTTAACTGCTGTAATTTGGTATATTTTATAGGATAATCAATAGTCCTACTAAGAAAAAAATTAAGCACAATTCTATATAGTGTGGTAGAGTTTTATAATATGATGCCTTTACAAGTAAAGGATTGAAAGTACAAAACTCTAAAAGAAAACTATGAAAGTAGCATGCTATAATCAACAAATTAATTAAAGTATGTTGCCATTTCATGCAAAGAAATGAACCCAATTTTCATATTAATTAAATGATTACCCCATGAAGAGTAGCAGAGGCTGTGAAACGTATTTGTTTTAGCCACCTCATAATCGCTTTTGTCTCGGGTTGTCTTTTCTCCACATCATCATTCATTGGAAAGAACTACACCATGTGACATCAGTTATGAAACCCTAGAATTCAGAACCAAGTGTGAGTTTGATTGAAGTTTCTGCGCATTTGGAAAAGATATTAAATACAAGACAATTAGCATTACTGGTTCATGAATACCATGGTGATCAGGGGAAACGTGATAAAAACTGTAAAAAGAAAGAACATGTAACATCCCAAAATTTTTGAGTAAATTTAAAAAATTTTAAACGGACACTTCAATATAAGAAAAGCCACTTAATTAATTTTCATAAAATTCCATAACTTATAAGTTTAATGAAAACACCCCAGGATTAACAGAAGTTAACAAAATCACAATATAGAGGAATATTAATTCAAAAACAGTCCTTCAATGAAGCAGCACAGTGTATACACGTCACGCCTTGCCATCCATGGTACCTGATGTACCTGAAACAATAGTTTATATAGGGAAAGGGTAAGCACGAAGCTTAGTGAGTTCCTCAAAATACCATACGATCCATCACATAACATACAACACATCATAACCATTCATATGTCTATGAGACTCGCGGGCTATCCCTGTTCCGCTGAAGACTCACGAGAAATTCCCGTTCTTGTCTTATCGCTCGCAGGCTTCTCCCGTTCCGTCTAATGACTCACAGGCTATTCCCGTTCCGCCTATTGGCTCGCGGGCTATCCCGTTCCGTCTAATGACTCGCAGGCTATTCCCGTTCCGCCTATTGGCTCGCGGGCTATCCGGTTCCGTCCACAAACAATCATTATCATAGCAATAATTCATACAATTATCATAACAGGTAAGATCACCTTAGTCTAACATATCTTCCTTCCTACGCATGCAATATCACCTATAGTATAGTGAGAAGACTCACCTGATTATAGTTGACTATATCGTTTATCTTTCTCGGCTTTGTATTTCCTTCAACTTTAACTGTTAACATAATAAGAAATCTATCATTTCTTAATCCTTAACTATATTATAGTCGCATCATTAAACCCTTCAATAATTCCAATATGATACTTCATGATTTATCAAGTAAAGAACGGCCAGGTAGAAGATTAGATGGGGTGGCAGGATCCTTTCAGCATTTTAGCCTTTCGGAAAATCCAACAACCAGATCCCAAGTAATCGGCCTAGTCACCGTCCTCGTAAGTAAATCAATCGGTATTATATTCGGAAATTACGAATTGTTATAATAACGACATTTTAAGGTTTTTGTTTACTATTGTTAGAAATTAGTATAATATAACATATGTTATACTTATTAAATATTATACTTCTTAACACAAAAACCATTTTACAATACCTAATTAAGCTATAGAAAAGTTTGTAGTTACCTTATGACCAGTCGTCGGAACCTATAACTTCTTCGCTAGGCTTTTGAGCTTCCTTCCGCTCACTTCTTACACTCTAGTGCTTAGAAACCTCTATATATTGGATTGAGATTTGTTGGTGTGGTTTATGAGATGTTTTGGGGGGTATTTATACTTGAATTCTTGAATAAAAAATGGCATGACACTTTTGACAAAAGATTTTAATAATATAATTTTGTTGAAATTAAAGGCCTTCTAGAATCAGTCTGTTCAAGACTGGTTTAGCCGATCTTAAACCCATTAAATTCACGTTTTTATTTGATATTCAGAAAATTCATCTCAATACCTTTCCAGGGATGTATTTTACGTATTTATACGATTTTTCTATGATTTATTATGAATTTTTGAAAACAGACTATCTAATCTGTCAATTCCGAACTAATCAGTAAAGATTGCATTTTTTACCATAGATAATCTCATTTTCAAGCTTACTATTATTTTTGGTAATTGTACTAGACTCAATTTGTAAACTTTGTGCATTGGTTTGAGGACCAAACAATTTTCCTAGAATTAATTATGATTTTTCTAAAAACGACACAAAATGCTGATTTTATATGAAATTGTAACTAAAGTTTTTCTTAGCTTTATAACTACCAAAAATCATATAATTCCTAACACTCTTATTCTAAGTATATGTTATAATCAGGATACGGGTCTTACAAGTCTCCCCCACTTATTTGGATTTCGTCCCGAAATCCGCATTCTCGAACGCCTCTATGTATTTCCCATCGAGTCCTTATGTTCTTAAAAAATCCTCCTCATCTTATTGTCGAACCTTTACAAGGTTTCATTATCTTTCCCTTCAACTTTCACATGTCTCTGTAATAATGCTTAAGGTCCTATTATTCTCATTCACTCCATACTTCTTTTCTTCTAGTTACTCTAGATGTAAAACTCTAACTGTTTCTCACAGTCCCACACATCAACTTGACCGGCTACTTTCTACAGTACATATTTAGTACTTTCTAATCTTCATGTATACATAGTTAACCTAGTTAACTTGCAACACCTAATTTTTAACACTATTTCGTATTTATATGAATTCGCATATTTCAACACACATTTGTCTCAATTCAATATTTTCTTTTAAATACTTTTTGGCTAAATAATTCTATATTTGTAAAATCTCCAAAAAATTTTGTTTCACCGAAAAATATAAAATTTACATCATCTTTCGTAAGTTCTTTTTTTTTTTTGAAGTACTGAACACTCTTTAAACTATTTCCATTATATGGAGACATAAAATTTTGTTTTATTTCAAGAGTCTCTTTATTATCTCGTTCTCACCAGAGTCAAGCAGGGAATTTTGAAAAAATGTCACTTGGGGTAGTGAAAAGTCGCATCTACTGTAGTTAGTTTGAATTTCGGTAATTAAAACGTGAGGTGTCCTTTCAGTTCCGTGTGACCTTTCGGTTCCAGCTGTAAGATACTATATATACAGGTATGTAGTATCATTCATTTCCTCATTCATTTTCAGTCTCGTCCTCTCTTATCACTAGTTTGTTCATAAACGAACTCATATTTAAAGTTAAGTCATGGAAAACAGATCTTCAATGGGCGATCTGTCGAACCCTGGACCTGGTTTTCCGCAAGGAGAGGGTACTTCAGACCAAGCATTCTTAATAGAGTTCGGTATCTCTAACATTCTAGACATCTATCATCCATACTTCAATTATCTTTCTAATGTTTTGTTTGATTTTGAATTATGGTACAGACTTCCAGATATAATACCAATAGAGCAACTCCACAGTGAGCCAGAAATTTTTCCCGAACTGAACATTAACTCAGAAGATCCGGTGCATGCATCTTTAGACTTTGTACTTGATCAGACTCCATACCTTCTACCAGGTTAAATTCTTTTAAATGATCGCTTTTATGAATATTCAGTTTTTGTTTTATCATCTGACAATTGTTATTTGTAGACCCACTTGTGGATGATCTATCTGACTACAATCCATTCATCGACGTACCATCAACGAGTAATGAGATCATCCCCATGAATCAAGGATTCATGACTGACATTCAGAATGAAAGTCAATTACAAACAACTCATAACATCAATATTGAAATGAATCTCGAGCTTGGGGTTGGTTTTCAATATCAAAATCACCTTCAGGTGATTCAGAGGAACTTAGAAGGATTTCAAAATCCTGAGTCCATGATTGAAAACGTACAATTACCACCGATAGCTACCGATTTTAATGAATCAATGTCCATATTTGGTTCAGAAAATCAGGATCATGTTCAAATGATCCCAAATATTAATAGTACATTTGAACTCAATCTTCCGATTTCGACAACCACAATAGCTGGCACTAGAAGAGGTTTCAGACACTCATTAAGTAGAGAAATAATAGCTGAACACTTTAATAAACCAATTGAGGAAGCTGCGAAAGAAATCAACATTGGATCGACTCAGTTAAAAAAACGCTGTAGATATTTAGGTATCGAACATTGGCCCCAACGACAACTTAAGAGTCTGCAAACTCTTATTGATCGTGTTGAGGTAAAGAATTACATTTTTGTTTTTAATTCCTTTATATCATAAAATTGTAATTACTAAATTTATTTGTGTCACAGGAATTTGGTAACGAGTTTAGCGGAGCAGCAGGATTATCGAAAGATTTAATACCCAACCTAAAAAGGGAGAAAGAAGCAATAATTGAAGGATCACAATCGGGTCTAACAGACGGCACAAAGAAACTGATACAAGCTGCTCATAAGGTTGTGTTTAGGAAAAGAAAAATTCAGGAAAAGGGGGAAACTTCATCAAGAACTCATACACAGCAGCAATCTCTGCCATCTAATTCTGGTATGAGTAGTATTAACCCTGGTTTACTTGAGTCTTTGAGTGAGGAAAATTTTTGAGGCTTTGTAGGTGACCTAGCCTGGTTTCCTCCTTCTTATAGCTACCCCCAACTGGTTCCGAATTAGAGCCCTTCCTCATCACTGCCCTACTTACACACGCCCCAAATGAGTCAATATTTATCCCTTAATCATGCGGTTACAGGTTCCAGCCCTATCGAGACCCCATACCTTGGAGCTCCTCCTCCAATAACTGAAAGCATACCACTTCCAAATCCTCGAGAAGGTACAAGTCAACCTAATGATGACAAAGATTGGAGTGTAGAAGATCTTTTCTCGCTTCTTTCTAATTCTCCGGTTTAGGTTAGTAGTTCTGTAAACTTTTCTTAATGTATTGATATCAAGTTGTAGTAATGAATTAAATATATTGACGTGTTACTATAATTTTAATAATTTCATCGATTCAATATAATATTCATGTTGTTCCCTTAATTTTGTATTCCTCCCCCACTTGGACTAAAGTCCAAGTCTGTTTATTCGATTTATAATTTTTTTTACGAGCCCTTACTCTCGAACAAAAACCAAGCCCACTCTGCTCAGCCAACAACTTGCATCAGGGGAAAACACCATCTCAATAAACATGTTTCGATAATGTAAAGACGTTTACATCAACCACCATATGTTACTCATCCGCTTGCGACCCTAGTCAACACCTCTATCGTCAGTTACCTCAATCACGAGCGAGTGATCCAGACTCTCAACCCACACGACCTGATCAATCACTCAAGCAAGATCAATACAAGGGTAGGTAGCCCCACTATTACACAGCACTAGGCATGTACAGAGTCGACTCAAAAATACCCGCTATCATCTCAGGCGCCGCTTGCACCTCTTTGACCGTGAGTTGGAAAACTCACCCTTGCATCCTCTAGTCCCTGTCTGACTTGTGCGCCCATTAGTTGCATGAAAAATAGCTACGACAATAGCACTTTGACATTCTCCCTTTCAACAGTCTTTAAGCTCAGTAATCAACTTAAGCATGATTGATCCAACCAAACTGGTGTGATCACATTTTAATTGTTCCTACTAAACCTCACAATCAACATTCAACAATCGAATGGATAAAGGTTTACCACATTACACTAGCATTTAAGTCGACTATGCTAGACACTCACATACTCAGCTCCTTGGATCCTTCGTGACGAACTCCCGACTCGAACGTGGATCCTGTGCTTTCGATAGTAGGAGCTCTACTACTACCTTCCACACCTATCCATGTTCGTTCCAAGACCCGTCTCGAAATATCCAATTCGCTTCTTACCGATAATTTTAACATATATGCCCTTACAAGGCATATGTCAACCCTTCTAGGAATACTTGGAATCCCACCCCCACCCTGCTATTCTAACTAAGACGGAACTTCCTCCAGTGATGACAGGTTGTTTCGCGAACGTAGTTGTATACAATATCAAACTAAACAGTCTTTCAAATAAGAGAATCTTCCCTAAGGCAACAACCAAACAAGGAACATGCAATAAGGTCAACTCACACATTCTATGACTATTCAGTCCATATTGTATACAACTTAGTGGAAATCTCTAAGCAACCTATCGGCACTAGCATACAGTTCTATTAGCAAATAGCAGATAATAATACAACAGTATGTGATCTCTACCAGGCATTTCAGCAAACATATACCATATGTTTTTTTTTAACATCCACAATATTAAATACTTAACCCTTTTCTCATACTGGCGTCGGCTGGCGGTACACACTGTGTCTTCAGTTCACCTTTCATAAAACATCCTTCTTTCGTATAAATGTTTTAAGAAAACTCTTAAGCCTCAACTTGAGTCCAGAACTCACTAAGTGAGCCTGATTCTCTCAAGCTGTGCTCTGATACCAACTTGTAACATCCCAAAATTTTTGAGTAAATTTAAAAAATTTTAAACGGACACTTCAATATAAGAAAAGCCACTTAATTAATTTTCATAAAATTCCATAACTTATAAGTTTAATGAAAACACCCCAGGATTAACAGAAGTTAACAAAATCACAATATAGAGGAATATTAATTCAAAAACAGTCCTTCAATGAAGCAGCACAGTGTATACACGTCACGCCTTGC
This sequence comes from Cichorium intybus, assembly GCA_023525715.1. Lineage (NCBI taxonomy): Eukaryota > Viridiplantae > Streptophyta > Magnoliopsida > Asterales > Asteraceae > Cichorium > Cichorium intybus. Next base: position 49,843,497 of record CM042016.1, on the reverse strand, counting down.
CATCCATGGTACCTGATGTACCTGAAACAATAGTTTATATAGGGAAAGGGTAAGCACGAAGCTTAGTGAGTTCCTCAAAATACCATACGATCCATCACATAACATACAACACATCATAACCATTCATATGTCTATGAGACTCGCGGGCTATCCCTGTTCCGCTGAAGACTCACGAGAAATTCCCGTTCTTGTCTTATCGCTCGCAGGCTTCTCCCGTTCCGTCTAATGACTCGCAGGCTATTCCCGTTCCGCCTATTGGCTCGCGGGCTATCCCGTTCCGTCTAATGACTCGCAGGCTATTCCCGTTCCGCCTATTGGCTCGCGGGCTATCCGGTTCCGTCCACAAACAATCATTATCATAGCAATAATTCATACAATTATCATAACAGGTAAGATCACCTTAGTCTAACATATCTTCCTTCCTACGCATGCAATATCACCTATAGTATAGTGAGAAGACTCACCTGATTATAGTTGACTATATCGTTTATCTTTCTCGGCTTTGTATTTCCTTCAACTTTAACTGTTAACATAATAAGAAATCTATCATTTCTTAATCCTTAACTATATTATAGTCGCATCATTAAACCCTTCAATAATTCCAATATGATACTTCATGATTTATCAAGTAAAGAACGGCCAGGTAGAAGATTAGATGGGGTGGCAGGATCCTTTCAGCATTTTAGCCTTTCGGAAAATCCAACAACCAGATCCCAAGTAATCGGCCTAGTCACCGTCCTCGTAAGTAAATCAATCGGTATTATATTCGGAAATTACGAATTGTTATAATAACGACATTTTAAGGTTTTTGTTTACTATTGTTAGAAATTAGTATAATATAACATACGTTATACTTATTAAATATTATACTTCTTAACACAAAAACCATTTTACAATACCTAATTAAGCTATAGAAAAGTTTGTAGTTACCTTATGACCAGTCGTCGGAACCTATAACTTCTTCGCTAGGCTTTTGAGCTTCCTTCCGCTCACTTCTTACACTCTAGTGCTTAGAAACCTCTATATATTGGATTGAGATTTGTTGGTGTGGTTTATGAGATGTTTTGGGGGGTATTTATACTTGAATTCTTGAATAAAAAATGGCATGACACTTTTGACAAAAGATTTTAATAATATAATTTTGTTGAAATTAAAGGCCTTCTAGAATCAGTCTGTTCAAGACTGGTTTAGCCGATCTTAAACCCATTAAATTCACGTTTTTATTTGATATTCAGAAAATTCATCTCAATACCTTTCCAGGGATGTATTTTACGTATTTATACGATTTTTCTATGATTTATTATGAATTTTTGAAAACAGACTATCTAATCTGTCAATTCCGAACTAATCAGTAAAGATTGCATTTTTTACCATAGATAATCTCATTTTCAAGCTTACTATTATTTTTGGTAATTGTACTAGACTCAATTTGTAAACTTTGTGCATTGGTTTGAGGACCAAACAATTTTCCTAGAATTAATTATGATTTTTCTAAAAACGACACAAAATGCTGATTTTATATGAAATTGTAACTAAAGTTTTTCTTAGCTTTATAACTACCAAAAATCATATAATTCCTAACACTCTTATTCTAAGTATATGTTATAATCAGGATACGGGTCTTACAAGTCTCCCCCACTTATTTGGATTTCGTCCCGAAATCCGCATTCTCGAACGCCTCTATGTATTTCCCATCGAGTCCTTATGTTCTTAAAAAATCCTCCTCATCTTATTGTCGAACCTTTACAAGGTTTCATTATCTTTCCCTTCAACTTTCACATGTCTCTGTAATAATGCTTAAGGTCCTATTATTCTCATTCACTCCATACTTCTTTTCTTCTAGTTACTCTAGATGTAAAACTCTAACTGTTTCTCACAGTCCCACACATCAACTTGACCGGCTACTTTCTACAGTACATATTTAGTACTTTCTAATCTTCATGTATACATAGTTAACCTAGTTAACTTGCAACACCTAATTTTTAACACTATTTCGTATTTATATGAATTCGCATTTTTCAACACACATTTGTCTCAATTCAATATTTTCTTTTAAATACTTTTTGGCTAAATAATTCTATATTTGTAAAATCTCCAAAAAATTTTGTTTCACCGAAAAATATAAAATTTACATCATCTTTCGTAAGTTCTTTTTTTTTTTTTTTGAAGTACTGAACACTCTTTAAACTATTTCCATTATATGGAGACATAAAATTTTGTTTTATTTCAAGAGTCTCTTTATTATCTCGTTCTCACCAGAGTCAAGCAGGGAATTTTGAAAAAATGTCACTTGGGGTAGTGAAAAGTCGCATCTACTGTAGTTAGTTTGAATTTCGGTAATTAAAACGTGAGGTGTCCTTTCAGTTCCGTGTGACCTTTCGGTTCCAGCTGTAAGATACTATATATACAGGTATGTAGTATCATTCATTTCCTCATTCATTTTCAGTCTCGTCCTCTCTTATCACTAGTTTGTTCATAAACGAACTCATATTTAAAGTTAAGTCATGGAAAACAGATCTTCAATGGGCGATCTGTCGAACCCTGGACCTGGTTTTCCGCAAGGAGAGGGTACTTCAGACCAAGCATTCTTAATAGAGTTCGGTATCTCTAACATTCTAGACATCTATCATCCATACTTCAATTATCTTTCTAATGTTTTGTTTGATTTTGAATTATGGTACAGACTTCCAGATATAATACCAATAGAGCAACTCCACAGTGAGCCAGAAATTTTTCCCGAGCTGAACATTAACTCAGAAGATCCGGTGCATGCATCTTTAGACTTTGTACTTGATCAGACTCCATACCTTCTACCAGGTTAAATTCTTTTAAATGATCGCTTTTATGAATATTCAGTTTTTGTTTTATCATCTGACAATTGTTATTTGTAGACCCACTTGTGGATGATCTATCTGACTACAATCCATTCATCGACGTACCATCAACGAGTAATGAGATCATCCCCATGAATCAAGGATTCATGACTGACATTCAGAATGAAAGTCAATTACAAACAACTCATAACATCAATATTGAAATGAATCTCGAGCTTGGGGTTGGTTTTCAATATCAAAATCACCTTCAGGTGATTCAGAGGAACTTAGAAGGATTTCAAAATCCTGAGTCCATGATTGAAAACGTACAATTACCACCGATAGCTACCGATTTTAATGAATCAATGTCCATATTTGGTTCAGAAAATCAGGATCATGTTCAAATGATCCCAAATATTAATAGTACATTTGAACTCAATCTTCCGATTTCGACAACCACAATAGCTGGCACTAGAAGAGGTTTCAGACACTCATTAAGTAGAGAAATAATAGCTGAACACTTTAATAAACCAATTGAGGAAGCTGCGAAAGAAATCAACATTGGATCGACTCAGTTAAAAAAACGCTGTAGATATTTAGGTATCGAACATTGGCCCCAACGACAACTTAAGAGTCTGCAAACTCTTATTGATCGTGTTGAGGTAAAGAATTACATTTTTGTTTTTAATTCCTTTATATCATAAAATTGTAATTACTAAATTTATTTGTGTCACAGGAATTTGGTAACGAGTTTAGCGGAGCAGCAGGATTATCGAAAGATTTAATACCAACCTAAAAAGGGAGAAAGAAGCAATAATTGAAGGATCACAATCGGGTCTAACAGACGGCACAAAGAAACTGATACAAGCTGCTCATAAGGTTGTGTTTAGGAAAAGAAAAATTCAGGAAAAGGGGGAAACTTCATCAAGAACTCATACACAGCAGCAATCTCTGCCATCTAATTCTGGTATGAGTAGTATTAACCCTGGTTTACTTGAGTCTTTGAGTGAGGAAAATTTTTGAGGCTTTGTAGGTGACCTAGCCTGGTTTCCTCCTTCTTATAGCTACCCCCAACTGGTTCCGAATTAGAGCCCTTCCTCATCACTGCCCTACTTACACACGCCCCAAATGAGTCAATATTTATCCCTTAATCATGCGGTTACAGGTTCCAGCCCTATCGAGACCCCATACCTTGGAGCTCCTCCTCCAATAACTGAAAGCATACCACTTCCAAATCCTCGAGAAGGTACAAGTCAACCTAATGATGACAAAGATTGGAGTGTAGAAGATCTTTTCTCGCTTCTTTCTAATTCTCCGGTTTAGGTTAGTAGTTCTGTAAACTTTTCTTAATGTATTGATATCAAGTTGTAGTAATGAATTAAATATATTGACGTGTTACTATAATTTTAATAATTTCATCGATTCAATATAATATTCATGTTGTTCCCTTAATTTTGTATTCCTCCCCCACTTGGACTAAAGTCCAAGTCTGTTTATTCGATTTATAATTTTTTTTACGAGCCCTTACTCTCGAACAAAAACCAAGCCCACTCTGCTCAGCCAACAACTTGCATCAGGGGCAAACACCATCTCAATAAACATGTTTCGATAATGTAAAGACGTTTACAACAACCACCATATGTTACTCATCCGCTTGCGACCCTAGTCAACACCTCTATCGTCAGTTACCTCAATCACGAGCGAGTGATCCAGACTCTCAACCCACACGACCTGATCAATCACTCAAGCAAGATCAATACAAGGGTAGGTAGCCCCACTATTACACAGCACTAGGCATGTACAGAGTCGACTCAAAAATACCCGCTATCATCTCAGGCGCCGCTTGCACCTCTTTGACCGTGAGTTGGAAAACTCACCCTTGCATCCTCTAGTCCCTGTCTGACTTGTGCGCCCATTAGTTGCATGAAAAATAGCTACCACAATAGCACTTTGACATTCTCCCTTTCAACAGTCTTTAAGCTCAGTAATCAACTTAAGCATGATTGATCCAACGAAACTGGTGTGATCACATTTTAATTGTTCCTACTAAACCTCACAATCAACATTCAACAATCGAATGGATAAAGGTTTACCACATTACACTAGCATTTAAGTCGACTATGCTAGACACTCACATACTCAGCTCCTTGGATCCTTCGTGACGAACTCCCGACTCGAACGTGGATCCTGTGCTTTCGATAGTAGGAGCTCTACTACTACCTTCCACACCTATCCATGTTCGTTCCAAGACCCGTCTCGAAATATCCAATTCGCTTCTTACCGATAATTTTAACACATATGCCCTTACAAGGCATATGTCAACCCTTCTAGGAATACTTGGAATCCCACCCCCACCCTGCTATTCTAACTAAGACGGAACTTCCTCCAGTGATGACAGGTTGTTTCGCGAACGTAGTTGTATACAATATCAAACTAAACAGTCTTTCAAATAAGAGAATCTTCCCTAAGGCAACAACCAAACAAGGAACATGCAATAAGGTCAACTCACACATTCTATGACTATTCAGTCCATATTGTATACAACTTAGTGGAAATCTCTAAGCAACCTATCGGCACTAGCATACAGTTCTATTAGCAAATAGCAGATAATAATACAACAGTATGTGATCTCTACCAGGCATTTCAGCAAACATATACCATATGTTTTTTTTTAACATCCACAATATTAAATACTTAACCCTTTTCTCATACTGGCGTCGGCTGGCGGTACACACTGTGTCTTCAGTTCACCTTTCATAAAACATCCTTCTTTCGTATAAATGTTTTAAGAAAACTCTTAAGCCTCAACTTGAGTCCAGAACTCACTAAGTGAGCCTGATTCTCTCAAGCTGTGCTCTGATACCAACTTGTAACATCCCAAAATTTTTGAGTAAATTTAAAAAATTTTAAACGGACACTTCAATATAAGAAAAGCCACTTAATTAATTTTCATAAAATTCCATAACTTATAAGTTTAATGAAAACACCCCAGGATTAACAGAAGTTAACAAAATCACAATATAGAGGAATATTAATTCAAAAACAGTCCTTCAATGAAGCAGCACAGTGTATACACGTCACGCCTTGCCATCCATGGTACCTGATGTACCTGAAACAATAGTTTATATAGGGAAAGGGTAAGCACGAAGCTTAGTGAGTTCCTCAAAATACCATACGATCCATCACATAACATACAACACATCATAACCATTCATATGTCTATGAGACTCGCGGGCTATCCCTGTTCCGCTGAAGACTCACGAGAAATTCCCGTTCTTGTCTTATCGCTCGCAGGCTTCTCCCGTTCCGTCTAATGACTCGCAGGCTATTCCCGTTCCGCCTATTGGCTCGCGGGCTATCCCGTTCCGTCTAATGACTCGCAGGCTATTCCCGTTCCGCCTATTGGCTCGCGGGCTATCCGGTTCCGTCCACAAACAATCATTATCATAGCAATAATTCATACAATTATCATAACAGGTAAGATCACCTTAGTCTAACATATCTTCCTTCCTACGCATGCAATATCACCTATAGTATAGTGAGAAGACTCACCTGATTATAGTTGACTATATCGTTTATCTTTCTCGGCTTTGTATTTCCTTCAACTTTAACTGTTAACATAATAAGAAATCTATCATTTCTTAATCCTTAACTATATTATAGTCGCATCATTAAACCCTTCAATAATTCCAATATGATACTTCATGATTTATCAAGTAAAGAACGGCCAGGTAGAAGATTAGATGGGGTGGCAGGATCCTTTCAGCATTTTAGCCTTTCGGAAAATCCAACAACCAGATCCCAAGTAATCGGCCTAGTCACCGTCCTCGTAAGTAAATCAATCGGTATTATATTCGGAAATTACGAATTGTTATAATAACGACATTTTAAGGTTTTTGTTTACTATTGTTAGAAATTAGTATAATATAACATATGTTATACTTATTAAATATTATACTTCTTAACACAAAAACCATTTTACAATACCTAATTAAGCTATAGAAAAGTTTGTAGTTACCTTATGACCAGTCGTCGGAACCTATAACTTCTTCGCTAGGCTTTTGAGCTTCCTTCCGCTCACTTCTTACACTCTAGTGCTTAGAAACCTCTATATATTGGATTGAGATTTGTTGGTGTGGTTTATGAGATGTTTTGGGGGGTATTTATACTTGAATTCTTGAATAAAAAATGGCATGACACTTTTGACAAAAGATTTTAATAATATAATTTTGTTGAAATTAAAGGCCTTCTAGAATCAGTCTGTTCAAGACTGGTTTAGCCGATCTTAAACCCATTAAATTCACGTTTTTATTTGATATTCAGAAAATTCATCTCAATACCTTTCCAGGGATATATTTTACGTATTTATACGATTTTTATATGATTTATTATGAATTTTTGAAAACAGACTATCTAATCTGTCAATTCCGAACTAATCAGTAAAGATTGCATTTTTTACCATAGATAATCTCATTTTCAAGCTTACTATTATTTTTGGTAATTGTACTAGACTCAATTTTTAAACTTTGTGCATTGGTTTGAGGACCAAACAATTTTCCTAGAATTAATTATGATTTTTCTAAAAACGACACAAAATGCTGATTTTATATGAAATTGTAACTAAAGTTTTTCTTAGCTTTATAACTACCAAAAATCATATAATTCCTAACACTCTTATTCTAAGTATATGTTATAATCAGGATACGGGTCTTACAGAACAATCATTCAATACTCAACTGATGTCATTTAACAGGGCTTTGTTACTGTCTCATTCACTGTGGCACATGAAAGATGACCATTCCTAAATGTTGCTAGTCACATATATACTATGCTGCCACATGAGATGAGTATGAGAACTTTCAAGTCAAGTTACAAAGTAAAATTATAATGATTAGAATATACAATGGATTATTGAAACTTTTCAAAAAATATTCAAAGTTTTCAAAATTTGAAAATTTGAAAGTTTTCAAAATTTGAAAAGTTTTGAAAATTTGAAAGTTTTGAAAATTGAAAATTTGAAAGTTTTCAAATTTTGAAAATTTGAAAGTTTTCAATTTTTTTTCAAAATATTCGAAGTTTTCAAAATTTGCAAATTTCAAAAATTTTAAAGTTTTCAAAATTTGAAAATCCGGAAATTAAGGTTTGAAAATCCAGAAATTTGAAAGTTTAAAATAATTTTAAAGGTTTCAAATTTTGAAAAATTTGTTTCCTTTCGTTTTTCAAAATTTGAAAATTTGGAAGTTTTCAAAATTTGAAAATTTGAAAGTTTTCAAAATTGAAAATTTGAAAGTTTTCAAATTTTGAAAATTTGAAAGTTTTCAAAATATTCAAAATTTGAAATTTCAAAAATTTTTAAGTTTTCAAAATTTGAAAATCCGGAAATTGAGGTTTGAAAATCCTGAAAATCCGGAAATTAAGGTTTGAAAATCCGGAAATTTGAAAGTTTCAAAAATTTTAAAGGTTTCAAAATTTGAAAAATTAGTTTCCTTTCATTTTTTTCATGTCAATTAAGGTTAGTAACATAAGGTAATATGATAAGCCGTCTCAATTCTGTCATTTATACATATGGGTATTATACCTCGGATGCTGTGGTAGCCAAATCAAACATGAAACCTGTGCACTATGCTGACCGATTATAATATTCTACTTTCATTTCTTTCTATTACAGATTGTACTTCCTTATTAGGACTTTGTACTTGGAAAAATCCACCCACTTATAGCATCATACTTTCAAGTTTTAATTATTAGGAGATTGTAATTTGAAAGATCTATCCACTTTTAGCAGTGAAAATTACTTTTTTGTTATAATTATGCAAAAATTCAAAGTACAATGCTATAATAGGTAGAAATGTAAGTAGCAAAATAAACAAATAAATGAAACTACGTTACTATTTTTTGCTTTGATACTATTTTATATTACAAAAAAACAAGAAAAAAGATAAAAAGAATGGCTAAATGCAAGAAATAGCAACATACTTCGATTCATTTGTTTATAATGGCATCCTACTTGCATTTCTTTCTATTACAGCATTGTACTTTCAATTTTTGCATTCTTATCAAGGCATCACACTTTGAAAAATCTACCATCATACCATTGTAATACCCAATTACAGCAATGAACAATGTTTTGTATTTAAATGATATTTTGCTATTACTGGATACTTTCTTTCAAACTTCAAAGTACAATGTTATATAGAATTAAACGATGTAGGATGCTATATATACAAATAAATGAAAGCACGTTGCTATTTCTTGCCAGGAAAGACATACCATGGTTTCCAGGGATAACAAAACACTGTGGCCCATCATACAATTTAAGTTCAGATACACCAAAGGGTAATTCTGGTTATTTATAGCTATATGCTCTTCTTTATACCATGAACAACTTTTCATAAGTATGATGACGGATTTGGGTACCTGAATAATAAAAAATATGTTTAAAAATTATTGGATTTGGACCCTCTCCAAAAGCTCAAAACGTTGCTCTGTATTTTGTAATTTTAATAAAACAAAAATGACAAGAAAGGTCAAAACTTACACAAGATCGCCTCCAATAAGAAGAAGGTCTCCGCTGGGCAATTTGGTCAAACAACTATAATTAAACGATAAGCATTGATTTAAGGAGAAAAAAAGGGATATTATAAAAATTTGAAGCAAACTTGTAATTTCTGGTTGAGTTAGAGCAACACGGGCCTCCATGAAATCTTGAGAAATAAGAAATAGATAATCTGGATTTTTCACATTATCAATTGTAGCCCGTAGGATAGTTTTCTGAAGGCTTCCTTTTTGCCTGCAAGATCAATTCATACATGACCAATTTGAATTCTAAAAGTCGATAATAACATAATATACATAAAAAACTAATTATTGCACTGTAGATTTCTTTAAGATTAGGAAGCTGCCTTAGACTTATGACTTATAGGGAAACCAAACATTGCAACAAAACGGAACAAACAAATGAAATATGAACACAATACGATCATTAATTACTAAAATGCCATTGTCAATACCTGTTTAAATTATTTTGCCACTGTCTTAGCCTCAGATGAATGGTTTTCTGACCAAGTCCCAAGATAATTTGGTGATTTATAAACTGATGTAGGCAGTGGATATGGATGACTTGCAGCAATGAGAATACAATGCCTTTGATGATTTTGGCTTCCATGTACCGAAGTAAACATCTGTTCATCATAAATATCATGACTCAAAAGTCAAAAGTCAAAAGGCAAATTAACCACAGTGCATACATACCTGATTAGTTTTGTGTGAACATGAAGATGTGTTGTTTTTTCAAACCCTACAGAGAAAAAGAGACAAATTGAAGATGAAATAAGTAACCGGTTTCAAGTTCTGTAAACACAAAAAAACAAATAAGCATACCATGAGTTAGAGAGAGAGAGAGAGAGATACTCGGTGGTATGACGATGGAGTAGATCCAGATCGACAATCAAAAACTTGTAATAAGAAATAACAGACAAAGAGGGGTTACGTATTGGAGATTCATACCAAATCCGGTGTAGATCCATATCAAATCCGATCGTGATTCATCAGGTACCAAATCTGGTGGAGATCTAAACCAAAGCCGATCGAGATTCATTATGTGGCGGATTGAGAAGGTGATTACGATCGTGGCTGCAGAGGTGCATCGGTTATTACCATCGTGGTTGCAGAGGTGCATCGGTGGTGGTGGTCATGGCGGACGTAGGTGGCCGGCGTAGGTGGAAGACGAGGATGAAGGTTTTACAGTGATTCCAGAGAGAAGGTGGAATTGGCAATGACGGCTCAGGCTATTGAGATTCATCAGGTGGCGGATCGAGTAGATCCAGATCGATGGCTATCCTGGCAAAAAATCAAAACAAATTCAAAACTTACAAACGTTGGTTGCTTCGACTAGATCTAGATTGACGGTGAGCAATAGCGGATGGCGAGCTTGTGCGATGGCTTGGTATACGGGAATCGATGGCTTGATAGAGAGAAACTGATTTCTCGATTTGGCATACGGGAACCGATGGCGAACAATACCGGATCGGAGACGGGAAGCGATGGCGAACAATACCGGATCGTATATATGGCGGAGTGGTGGTGCCTGGATCGTCATGTTGATGGCCGGATCGGATGGTGCTTGTGGGGAATGGTCCGAAAACAGTGAGTAACCGATGTCTTGGTTCTCGATTTGGAGATATAGATAGAGAAATCAGTGTGAAGGTGGTTGTTCATCGGATGGTGGCGGCCGGAAAAGGAGGGTGGCGATCGGAACCGAGGTTGCGGCTGAGAGGATGCCCGGAAACGTATGTTTTGGGAGCATTAGGGTTTTAGGAGAGAAGTGTATGTTTTGTAAATGAGGGTATTTTTTTTGTTTAGAGCAAGTGATAGACACCACACGCGTGTAATTGTATCTGGTTATTTTTTTTTTCTTTTGGGAAAATGACTTATAAGGGTAATTATGTTTCAAAACTGTTCAAAAAACACCATCCAAGTTTGGTCTGTTCAAAAAACACCATCCAAATAAGGCCTTTGTACAAAAAACACCATCTAAGTAAGGTCTTTGTACAAAAAACACCATCGAACTACATGTTTTGTTCAAATTTTATCCGATGATAACCGGCTCTTGCAGGTTAAAGGATGACTTGGCCGGTCACCAAGTATTAGGCCAAGTCATCATTTAACCTGCAAGAGCCGGTTACCATCGGGTAAAATTTGAACAAAACATATAGTTCGATGGTGTTTTTTGTACAAAGGTCTTACTTGGATGGTGTTTTTTGTACAAAGGTCTTACTTGGATGGTGTTTTTTGAACAGACCAAACTTGGATGGTGTTTTTTGAACAGTTTTAAAACATAATTACCCTTATAAATCATTTTCCCTTTTCTTTTTTATTAATGCATAATTCCATTGTAACATAGGCATGATAATTTGTGAGTTGTGTATTAAAATTTGTACAGTCTTAAAAATTAAGACAAACATGCATTAGGAGGTTGTAATTTATATATGGTTTATAGTATAGTATAGATATATATATATATATATATATATATATATATATATATATATATATATATATATATATATATATATATATATATATATATGTGTGTGTGTGTGTGTGTGTGTGTGTGTGTGTGTGTGTGTGTGTATATATATATATATATATATATATATATATATATATATATATATATATATATATATATATATATATATATATATATATATATATATATATATATATATATATATATATATATATATATACACAGTGCGGTGCGGTTTGAACTGCGGTTTGGTGACTATAAACCGCATTATGCGGTGCGGTGTGGGCAGTTTATGCGATTTGGTGCACACCCCTACCTTGAGTAACCGCTTATGGGCAAGACATGGTGTAATTGTGGTTATGTGCTCTGAGATCCCTTATTTTAGGCCCAATTTACTTTAAAAAATAGTCTCATGTTTTTTAAACCATAATTTTAGTAGATGTTTACAATCGAAAATCCCAAATAAATGTTAAGTATTTAAATAATCCTAAAATGCTCAAAGCACTACTAGAAAATAAGCCTTTAAGGGTGGACGGAGTAAGCGTGGGTTCACACGGATTCAGTTGTTTGATGGCTTCGGTACCAACAGTACCGTCAGTACCCCGGTGGTACCAATTTGAAACTACACTGTGATGATCGGTTTCATGTGGCATGGCTCAATCGGTTTGGGTTGTAGGTTCCCCATCCCACCGAACCCACATATTATATAAAAAAAATATTTTTTAAAAATTACCCTCCTCCTTTCTCTATAAATACCACCTCCTTAGGGCGTCTCCAACCCCACTCTATTTATAGAGTTACTTCATTTTTTACTCTATTTCTCTCCAACCCAACACTATAACTCACTCAGCTGGGTCATCCAAAGGATGAGTTAGTTGGGTTCCTCCGTTACCAAAAAAAAAATTATAAAAAAATAAAATAACTCACTCTATATTTAGGTTTTTGAATAGTACTACTTCAAATATAAAGTAATACTATTCCTTTACACCAAATATAGAGTTAATGTTTCATTTGTCATTTTTAGTCCTCCGGTTTTTATATTGATACATTTCTAGTTTATTTAAATATAATAACAAATATTTATAATCATATTATATATATTAAATGATATTAATTAATTATAATTATCAAAATTGAATATTTATATATCGAATTCATATAAAAATTTACATATATTTAAAAAAAATTAAAGCACCATAACATATTTTATAAAAAAACGTAGAATAAATATGGGAAATTTATTCTTCGGAATGTGTTAGTCGACCATTTATGGAAAATTTATTCGACTGCATAAATATGTTTCAATTTTCAAATGTATGTGTAATATTTTTATAAATGGATGTATAATATTTATTTAAGAGTGTATTCTAAATGTACTTTTATTATTTAATAAATTTTGTATTAATAAAATCATAAATTCTTCAAATTAATTATATACGAATAAATTATTTTGTTATTAATGTTTTGATAACATCTTTTAGAATATTATTACAATAAAAAGATAGAGTAATAATATGTTAAAAGTTAATAAGTAGAAGGGGAGATTTTGACAATTTTTGTAAATGAAGAAAAAAGAATATGCTAGGAATATACCTTTTAAAGTAAAAATAGTGTGAAAAATAGAGGTGGTTGGAGATGATCAACTTTTTACACTATTTTTTACTTCAAAAATAGAGTAAAAAATAGAGCTGTGTTAGAGATGGTCTTACTCATTAAAAAATTCACACATTCACCATTCTTTCTTTCTCTCAACATCTCTCTAAACTCTTTCCTATTATTTAAAAAAAACCTTCTTTTTTTACAAAATGAGTTCTAGCCGAGGCAACTCCAAAAAACGCGGTTCTTCCAAAAATAAAAACCGTCAGGATGTCCCTCCGACCCCATCCCCAAATTATCATAACGTTAACCAATATCCGCGACGCACGTGTTCCTTTGACTGAAAGTAGACTTCATCCAAACTTTTGCCATTTTGTACACTTTTTACCATGTGTTTCATATAATTCGCACAACAAGCACTAGACACAAAACGTGAATAATATAGCAATTTAAGATATATATATATATATATATATATATATATATATATATATATATATATATATATATATATATATATATATATATATATATATATATATATATATATATATATATATATATATATATATATATATCTTACTCAAAACAGGGCTCAACGGCGACTATAATATTTGATATTACTAAGCGTTGTCAATATAGATTGAAGACTTTCATACCAAAGTAAAACTACCATCGAGCATGACATGAATAGCAAAACCTACATATCAATTCACATTTGAAAGTTACATAAAAACTTAATAAATATTTTGCCATGTTTCTCATAGCGCAAAAATACCACATGTTCTCACCTGGAATAGTTAGAGATGTCTAGCTAATGTTCTTAATAATCTTGTCATTCTCTTAGGTATTAACCTTTTGTGAACTTCTACATATACATTATCGAAGATCAATACATACATCTCTAGAAGGGTCACTATGACCTAATTCCCTTATATGTAGTCCTTGCTCTTCTAGTTTCTTATAGTTTGTTAGATCTAATCATATGCATTAACCTTCAAATAAAAAATGTTCTTTACTCAGGCTTAACGCCGTGGCCCATTAGTGGTTGTGTCGTGACAATTCTTCATCATCACGATTGTACAAGGTTTAAGCAATTGTTGCGTTGCGACCCTTGGTCATCGCATCGCGATCGATGACCATTGCATCTACTTTGATTTCGTTTTTTTTATCAGCCCTTGGGGATAGAATTCTAGACAATACAAGTCTGCATTTCATCTTTTCCTGAAAACTTCAGTTTCTACAAACTATTTGTATATTATGCTAGCCATGATTTTCTTCTTCAATAAATATAACATACACGAGCTCAAAACTTATTCCATGACAAGTTATTATGAAATTTACTACTAAGAACAATCATCCCTTGATTATGTTATTTATTCTCTGATTTTCTTTAATATCTTGAGGGTACTATTTTAACAACCCACTTATACCACATGCAACACTACTTGTACCCTCATGCATCAACTATATTTAATCCAACATGCATGCTTAGATAAAGGTGGTCTAGGGTGTTTACCTTGTATGTAGTTGGATCTTTCCTTGAAACAACCTTCAATATTAAAAATTCTCTGTACACACTAAATACACCAAACATACACATATACACACTGTTCTTGAGAGTATTTGAAAGAGTGTTTAGGAGGAAAATGACATTTTGATCCATCCTTCACACCCCCTATAAGCTGAAATAATCGGGTTCATAAGTCAACACTTCATTTAGGGCATGTAGCCAACTTAAAATCAGAATAGGTGGCATGTTTGATGCCCTAAGCAGCGCGTAGGTCTCAAAAACGCATCACGTAGCTCAACTCTTGGCCCGAGTAGATTTCACACTAGGAAAATATTCTGTAGTTCTCATTAATTTTCCCATTCTTTGAACTATCATAACCTTTACATACGATATCTAATTTTTGCAAACTTTATATCTCTAAAAAGGTGGGAATCAGCTTGACAACTTTGTTTCAATGATCCAAGTCTCGATCTGTTCAGACTTTCCGATACAGACCTGTAAACATGAGCATTTAGCCATTTTGTCAGTGTTTTGTCATTTCAAATCTTCATAACTTCTTTGTTATAACTCCAAATGACCTAAATTTTTTTCCTACATCTTTGTTATCTCAAATATTACAAAATTCGCGTTGATGACTTTTTTCCAAGTCGTTTTAGATTTTGAGATATTAGTTTTCACATATATCCTTATTATCCTTTCATTTTACTCAATATTTCAAATATTGCCCTTATCTCTATAATGAAAGGTTTTCTACAACCAAATAACTAAAACCTAAGTTGACATGCAACCTAGAAAAGATCTATGTTTTCTTACTTTGAACATGTAACTAATTCCTATAGGCCAAACAAAAATTAACTAAAAGAAATAAATAAGAAAAACTAACCTTTAGTTTTAATCTTGAAGCTAAGCAGCACAAATGTCCTGCCTCAAATGAGATCACACCTAGGGAGCCAGAGGGACAGGTCACGAAAATTCCAGAGAGAACAGAAGAGAATAGCACTTAATTATGAGGTCCAGGGGTCCCTATTTATAGGATACCAAATGACCCTTAGAGATAAACCTCGTTTGACTTTCAAATAGAGATAAACTCAATCTCTAAGCCATTTTCCGGATTATTCACACGCGCACCGCGGCCTATACATTGGCGCGCCGCGCGTGTTAATTCAACTATTGAATTGGAACAACTTTAGCCCCTGTCCTCCTGATTAATCTAATTAATGCCACAGAAATTAATCCAATTAATTCCTGATTAATTATTAATCAATTAATATAGTTTCTAATTAATATATTATCACTTTAATATATTAACAAACCATATATTTAATTCCTGTTGATTTATTAATCACATAATAAATCAACCTTTCTCTCTACCGAACTTTCTACCAAACCTCTAGCTATGAGGGCAACCCAAATGGACTTTGATACTATTAATTAGGTAAATACAAATTATTAGTAATGGCTTAGACACCTAATCCAACAGTCTCCCACTTGGATAAGTCTATGACTATAATTACCAATTTAACCTCTAATTAATCAACAAACTGTAGCTTCCTAGAAACTGCTGCCGAACTCTGACCTACTCAGTTCTGTCCATAGATAAGTGATCAGATGATCCTCCGTCCAACAAGATATTTTCAGACATGAGACATGGATTGAGATCAATCTCTGTCTGACACACTGTTTCCCGATTTCCGATTTTGCATATGACATAAGACTTCTAATTGAACATATCAATTCAGTCCTGGCTGGCCAGCACTTTAGTCAACTTCAAAATCATCGAGAGGCCTACAGATATCTGTTTCCCGTCAGGGTCAAGGGACGAATAAGCTTCGACTCATATGCTTATATCTTTTACCAGACAAACCATTCACAACAGCACGTCTTATAACACCGAGTTACCGATGCGTTTTCGTACTATCAATGAACAACCGCCTCTTAAATTATAACTCATATCTATCTACTTCAAGACCATAAGATATTATCGTCTCAACATTGCTCGTGATGTAATCCATGAAGCAATCTATTGAGCGTGGGTTTATCCAATACTCAAATCTCCATTTCCAAGTACTCATGAACGTTGCAGCAATCTTATTGCTATGTCTAACTCCTTAAACAATCTACAAACCAATTCATGACAGTCTTCCTTCATACTTGCTCCCTAAAACTATGAGCGACTGTGGATATTTAAATAATCCAATTATTCAGGAAGTAAAACATGTGAAAGCGAAACATAAAATCTGACTGGCAGCTACTCCTACTTATTACCAAGTCTCCACGAGGTAATCACCAAGTCGGATTTATCATAACTATTATCGGTTTCTTATTCTCTATTAAACTTTCAATTCAAGCCTTTTATATCTATGTCTATTTTAACTCAATGGCCTTTTCACTCTTTCTATGTATCCAATTGTCTAACACTTATACACTTTATTGCAGATAATCCAATCGGATACTCTTCCGATAATATCTCAATTTGTCATCTTGTCTTTCTCTCTCACAACTCCATTCCGGTGATGTGTACCGTGACTGCCCATGGTTCTCGGGGTATTTAGTCTATATGAATACACCCTAAGACTATTTCGAGGCATCATAATGTGCCGGTAAACCACACGCGCTCCATCAGAAACCAACGAAACTCTTTAACCATGAAGTCCTACAGCACCACGTCCTGGTGTAAACAATTACTGATTTGAAACTCCTTTCCAAACATTCACCCTAATCATTACCCAATGATTTCTCACGCGTGTTCAAAATCCATTTAGTATTCTCAGCCAGGTCATATCCTGAATCCAACTTACTATGCTCTAAGCATCAAGTTATCAGGATATGTTCATAACACTTCTGATCGGTCCAGGAATCTCATGGAACCTGATGTAATCTCATCCCAAACCTTTTCGGAATCCAAGGATTACTAATAATCCTTGTGTCATGACTTCCGGAAACCATTTCATTTCGGAGACTCTTTCTTATGCATCTTGAACCTCATCAAGACCATATTCCCAATAGCTAAGTCTATACTGTCAATTTCATCTATCCGATAGATGTCTGTGAACTATGTGAGTATGTTGCACCTTCTTTATTTCTTTCATGCCAAGTCATCACTCTTTGCAATGATAGGAAACTCTTTTCCTGGGTTTATGTATCTTGAATCTTATCAAGATCATATTGGCAGAATTTCAATCTAATAGATGTTCACAACTACCTAAGTATGTTGTATCTTTTAAAGTCTTTCATAGCGAACCGTTTCTTAACACCAAGTCATTACACTTTGTAATGATAAGAGACGTTTCCTAGAACCAGTATGTAACCTACATACATGTGATAGCAGATAACAACGATACTCCCACTGGCTTTGATACGGTTATATGACTTTTTCGGACTATTCACAAAATCCAGAACTTTTGGCACATTTTGCGAAACCGAAATCCAAACCTTTCCGACATATTAAAGGAAATCTTCTAGGCTATTCACAAAATCCAAACCTTTTGGCCTATTTTGAGAATCCGAATATCCTTTCTTGCGAGATGCCAATGGGACGAATCCTGGGGCCATGTGCCTTTTGTAATGGCATGCTCTATGTGAGTCCCTATTAGTGTGTCGGTAAACCACACACGCTCTACTAACGACTCACACTATGCCACGCAGAATCTTCTCGGATTTCATCTTCTATTGAGAGTGCCTCTCTCGGAATCAATTTCTTGACCCCAAGTGATGATTCATTCAACCAGATGTTCTGTAAGTACATTTATATGTTTCCTTCTTTTGATGATTCAATTACTCCCACTAGTTCCTAGACCAGTTATAAAATCAATCAAACTGTCACATAGACTGTGTCTCGCGCTAAGGTTCTCTTATTTGGCAGCAACCGGGCTCACCAATGCTTCCTAGTAGTCGGATTACTTATTCGTAACATCTTTAGTGTTTTACCACTAATCGGTATGTCACCCAGATCATAACTCCTTTTGACGGTGGCCAAAACTACAGGTCAAGCGAAGAGAGGGTTTGTCAAGTTTAACAGGAGTCCGATTCCTGGTCAAGGCCCAGTGGTGACTAAAGGTTCTTTCACTTGGTTAATCCTTGAACTCCTTCAGGATTATTCTTACTCCCACTCTTTCCTTAGAACATGAGCTCTTTCTAAAAGGACTCTTCTTTCAAAGGATAACTGGGATGGCTAATGAAACGACATCACTGATCAGTTTCAGGCTTGTCATGAGATTCAGACGAATGCTACATGACCCTGGACTTTCTATGTACCGGTGGGACGATCCCAGCTTTACATTTCAGACAGTGTCGGCATAACCTACTTAGTCTAAGATATGGTCGGAATACGGTTTCTACGGTCTGACTGGTTGAATATTTAATTCATTGAAATACTAATCAGAAATGTATCTTATACATCGAGGATCAAAACTATTTCGATCAATGCTTCATCGTCTTTCCTAAGACACATTATAACCATTAATGTTCTTGGAAGAGGATAAACTGTGAAACATTTTCTCAGTCTATGTTGTGACTCAGGTTCTGTTGATCTTATACTTTCTTTGAAATCCTTGAACACTTCAAGGTTCCAATCAATCGCTTACTCTGATAAGCGAAGCCATATTTGTCAAACTATTTGGCAATTATCATGAAGTATAACTAATCGTGTTTTGTTCAAAGATTCAAGCAATACACAGTAACTTATGTGTCTGTTGCTCAAAATCTTAAGGTCCTTTACATCTCTATGTAAATTTATGACTTTGTTAATATTGTTCAAGACATGCAATCATCACCTGACTCCAAGTAAATTGATTCCAAAATCCTATCCATTGGATCTTTGGGTGATTCATTTCTTGCCACAATTAATTTTATTAAGAACTCAATTCATCATGTGACTTTAAGTCAAATGATTCCAAAGTCCTGTCCAAATGGACCTTTGGGTGAAGTGATTCTCATAAAATTCACTTTAACAATCATAAGGAACACAATTTATAAATCCAATCCCATTGGATGTATCAACATTCAAGTTATTACCATTTATTCCATTAACACATTCACACAACATTTCGAGGATAATTAAAACAATCATGTTTTAAAAAGAAAAATATTTTATTAAACCAGAATTATCCTCAGAACAATGTACTATGCGAATCCATGTCATATGTATCTATAAACTAATAACAAGAACAAATATCTAGCCTAACTCCAAAAAATGCACGATCTCCATATCCAATCTGAATATGCTCCTGTGCGACAACACCCCGCATCCTACAGACTCCGTGCATACAGATCAAATATGAGAAACACATCATGTATCAAGGAAATGAAGATCAGGTATTCTGAGTTTTAAGATATTACTGAGTTTGCCAAACAGTTTGGCTTTGGAGCATTTTTCCAATCTTTCTGTGACTGTGTCCCACCTTATGGATTCCTAGTTTGAAACATCGAACAATCGGTCCAGGCGATATGGATAATTTCTTGATGCACCTTAATACTGGACTCAATCCTGAAGCAGCTGAATCAGTGGAACTATGCTTCTCCATGAGCGACTTATACAGAGTCGACATTGAATGCATTTCCATGATTGTCTTATCCGGTTACCCTTTATGTTCATCTGGATGAACAGATCAGCGAGTTGAGCTAATGCTTAACTCCCGATCACAAAGGAAAACTAGTTTTATACTGTTCACCTTTGTATCCCTCAATCTCGGGAACACGCAAACTGGTGCTACTTCCTTCTAGCTTGCAACTTCAAGCTCTTTGAAGATCCTAGTTCGTTCCCTTTTTCAACCAGTTCTCGGAACCTTTCCTCAACCAGCTGCGCTAACTTATCTAACCCCAAGAATTCTAAATCCCTACGGAACTCGGGGTCAATGATCAATAGCATAACGCAACGAACTTCCTTGGACTCAATAGTCAAGGAGTCATGCTCATCACAAGCTGCTGTGTGATGCCATGTTTGGGAGCGGACACTCAGTCGGATATGGTTCGCCAGCAAAACTAAGAACTATTCTCAAATTGCAAAACCATATCACACAGTCAAGGCCAGTCAACCTTACCATATTTAACAGGTGCTTTCTGAAGCTCTCAGAAATGGGTGAAGGAGGGGAAGGAGAAGAATGACACTTTCTTCAGACATATATAAAATTTGAATTTATTAGTTTAATTAATCCTTTTAAATAATTACCCAATTTATTATTTAATAAGGCTAGGATCCAAAATCCCCCAACTATGTTGTGAAGAGGGATGCCGTAATCACAACACAGTGGTCATTAAGGTAGATAACATTTATCAATTTCAGTCTTATGAAATTCCTAGATCTGTGAGATTCATTGAACTGTTCAATGGCATGTTTAATCTCGGATATGCCCCACCGTTTGTGACTGGGATGCCGAGGATCACAAACCGGGTGTGAATAACCATGCAAATTAGCTTGGTACTCTCGGGGTCAATTACCATCTCAAATTGATTTGCCGGTTAACCACACACGCTCCATCAACAATGATAACACCCGAGAAACCCATTGCCACTATTTATGAACCCCTATTGGTGTGCCGGTAAACCACACACGCTCCACCAACGTTTCATAAAGTGCAATGTGCAATTTCATGGATTAGCATCAAATTCACATTTTTCCTAAAGTAACTAGATTGGGTATTTTTTGTAAAGTGTTCTAGTACTTTGATCATTATACTTTTAATGATTAAGAGGTCCTATCAAACCTGTTCGGCTAACGACCCTCCACTGATCAAGCGCGCGTGTTAATTCAACTATTGAATTGGAACAACTTTAGCCCCTGTCCTCTTGATTAATCTAATTAATGTCACAGAAATTAATCCAATTAATTCCTGATTAATTATTAATCAATTAATATAGTTTCTAATTAATATATTATCACTTTAATATATTAATAAACCATATATTTAATTCCTGTTGATTTATTAATCACATAATAAATCAACCTTTCTCTCTACCGAATTTCTACCAAACCTCCAGCTATGAGGGCAACCCAAATGGACTTTGCTACTATTAATTAGATAAATACAAATTATTAGTCATGGCTTAGACACCTAATCCAACATATAAATCATTTCCACTTGGCTTATTTACTTATAATAACTAGGTGAAATGTCTTAATCCAGGTAGCTTTGTATCGCTCATGCTTATGACTATTTCACGCTTCTTTTAAGTGCTTAATCCATATAGACATAATCATTAATTTAATTAAAATATAATACCATCACCTTATATTATTACAAAGTTACAATAACACACACTTCAGTGATCATGAAAAAGTATACAATGTTGATCTTTATCTACTTTCTTTAGAATTTGGAACAAATGATAAGGGGAATTTAATATTTATATATGGTGACTCTAAATTATTTTTGAGCTGCATACATGTTGTGGATAAATATAATCAAATTATCTCAACATACCAGTTATTGTAATTCTAATATATAACAACTTATAAATAAACATTCGTTTGTACTTATTATCTCTTATAAACAAAAGGGTATATACTCATTTACTCATATTCACATGGTTTATTTAGACCAAAAAAGAAACAGACCTTCTTATAAAAGTAAAAGAAACAACCCTAATTAGTGACCACTTTATTTGGTCTCTAACAATAAATAATTAGTGGCCATATATTTTGTCACTGTAGTCATCAACAGAGCAACCAAAATCAGTGACCTTTTTATTATGGTCACTAATCGGTTAAAATAGTGACGACTTTCATTGATTAATGACTACATTTAGTGACTAAACGAGCTGTCACAATAACGTTGACCACTATATTTTAATCACTATTTAGGACCATTTAATATTTTTGGTCTTTAATCAGTTTAATGACGGACCTATAATGACGAAAAGTAACCACTAAAAATTTGGTCACTAAATCAATTTAGTGACTATTCTTCTACTCTACTGGTAGTGACCACATCATCTCCGTCATTAATTAAGATTTTTCTTGAAGTGATTGTTAATTTGATTTAAAATTTGATATTTCAGTTTGTCCCTTTTGGAAATTTGAGTTTGTTTAATTGAAAATATCGTTTAGTCTTGCCGAACTCTTTCTAATTTCATTTTTCTAGTTTGGTAATATATGGTCTATTTATTTGGTTTGAGTTTGGTAGATTATTGTCATTATTTAATTGTTACTTTCATTCAGTTTGCTAAAGCAGGGCTACTCGTTTAATTCTTTATCGAATATAATGTTTGTTTCGTTTTCTTGTTTAGATCGCATTGACTCAAAAGCTTTAATTTTTTCTATCATCGAATTGACAAAAACCTTTTTAAGGTTTTATCCTTCTTTGCAAGTATTGTTTCAATAGATATATTTATTACTTTTTAAAACATAACATATGTGTTCTTCAACCATAGAAAACCTATAATAAACATTCTTTAAAAATTAAAAGCTATTATAGTATAAGTCTTTCTGCCATGAAAAATTTATAAACCTGACATAATTTTATGATGAAACTACAATACCTGATTCATTTTTCTTTTTATATAATCACTCATCTAGAAACAATAAAATGGACACACATAATTTGATTAGATAGGAAAAGCTACTAGAAACACGCCTATTTTCCAACAAAAAATTTCCGACGGAATGGATCTGTTGGCCAGTAGTTACCGACGGATTAATGATAGAAATGTGACAAATTCGTTTCCTGTCAGGATTCCACCGGTGAGTGATCATGTTAAACGACGGATTACCGACCGTTTTGGCCTTTAAATATAT
The DNA here is from genome assembly GCA_023525715.1 of Cichorium intybus. Classification (NCBI taxonomy): domain Eukaryota; kingdom Viridiplantae; phylum Streptophyta; class Magnoliopsida; order Asterales; family Asteraceae; genus Cichorium; species Cichorium intybus. The sequence continues at coordinate 49,819,813 of CM042016.1, read as the reverse complement.
CACTTTTCTAATAGTGAAAGACGGTCTCTTAAATTACTTTGATGATTTGTTTTTTTCAAATAGTTAATTATTTACCGTAAAATAAAGTGATACATATTTATAATAGGTAAATCATGATAACCAATTAGTCAAGTCGCATTATATTTATTATATAGTTTTTTATTTCTAAATATATCAATAAAAATTGAAACACTGTCCTAAATTTATACTAGCTTTAAAAATTATTTATGAATATGTTTTAATATATTGGTACATATAATAGCAATATTACAAATAACAAACTAAAAAAATTATAGCATTATTGGATTAATATTATAATATAATAGGTTTTTAAGTTGATATTTTAATATATTAATATAACATACATGATGATACGTCCAACTCTAATCATATGAAATCAAAATAATGAATTGTATTTTACAAGTATCGTGTATAATACGAATATAGATATAATAAACTTAAGTTGCTCTAGAGGGTTGCTATATGTATAATCACCCGATAAATTACACTTTGGACTTTGCCCTGCATTTCATCATGTCGTCTTCTCCATCTTTTTCAACAACACCACAATCAAAAGAAGATGCAGACTACAACAAGATCTGCGATGAGTACAACCACTTGATAGAAACAATTCCTAAAGCCAATGGATGGAGGGGTGAACCGCTCTGCAACTACAATGGTTTCTGGTTAAACACTATGATCCTCAAAAGCAACTTTTTTCTTCAGAGTTACTTCAAGTCTCAAACCACCGACATCTTTTTGGCTTCCGTCATGAAATCTGGAACCACCTGGCTCAAAGCCCTCATGTTCTCTACCCTGAACCGCCACCTCTACAGCTTCTCCGACCACTATTTGCTCCGCCATGGCCCACAAAGCACTTTCCCTTTACTCGACTTCGAAAGCTACCCCATTACAGACTTCACCAGCTTCCCTACTCCACGACTCTTCGCAACCCACTTCCCTCGCACCCTCTTACCGTCGTGCATGATTCCCTGCAAGTTTGTCTACCTCTGTAGGGAGCCAAAAGACGTTTTGATTTCATATTGGCATTTCATGAACAAACTCAGATCGAAAGATTTGCCTCCAGTCTCGTTGGATGACGCGGTTGACCTTTTCTGCAAAGGGATTATGGATTACGGGCCATTTTGGGAACACGTGCTGTCATACTGGAGGGCGAGCTTGGAATATCCGGACAAGATTCTGTTCTTGAAGTATGAGGAAGTGAAGAAGGAGCCGGAGGTGGTGGTGAGGAAGTTGGCGACGTTCATGGGTAAGCCATTCACGGCGGAGGAAGTAGAGAAAAAGGTGGTGGAGAACATTGTGAACCTGTGTAGCTTCCAAACTTTGAGGAATCTGGAGGTGAACAAGAAAGGTGTTGAAAACTTCGGTAGGGTTGATGAGGCGGGGGTGGAGAACCGCCATTTTTTAAGGAATGGTGAAATTGGAGATTGGAAAAACTATCTGAGCGAGGAGATGAAACGACGCATTGATGGAATCACCCATGAGAGGTTGAAAGGTTCGGGGTTGATTTTTGACGCAAGTGCGATCGCTTGACTCTATTAGGTTACATTTGGTTACCTGTTAGGGTGGGGGGAGTATATACTCATACATACGTGTGTATGTATATATATGTTTTTGTGTGTGCAGCCGGCTCATCTTCCTCGTCTCTCTTTTCCCTTCGACATCATATATATATATATATATATATATATATATATATATATATATATATATATATATATATATATATATATATATATATATATATATATATATATATATATATATATATATATATATATATATATATATATATACAAGATGCGGGATCACCGGCTTCACCATCACACGCCTCAACCCGCCATAGCCGAGCCCGATGAAACCGAAGGGGAGGGGGCAGCGGTACCGGTGGTACCGGCGGTACCGCCCAACCCAATCCCATCTATCGCCGATCTATCGAGCCACTCCGTCCACCCTTAAATATCGAATGGTTAGTTATTATATGAAATATCTAAGTATAATATATATTTGGTTACCTGTTAAATATCGAATGGATATTTATTATATGAAATATCTAAGTATAATATATATTTGGTTACCTGTTAAATATCGAATGGTTAGTTATTAGGAATTTTTATAACGAGTAGAGTAAATTACAGTTTTGGTCCTTGTGGTTTGTAAAACTTTTTAGATTGGTCCCAACTATTGGAAACAACAATGGAAGCAATCGCTATATTGGTCTTTTGTCAACAATCTTTTATAAAGCAGTCCCCATAAGCATAAATTAAAAGTAAGGTCTTGGGACCCCAACAACCTGGACCAGAGACCGATTTGTAGCATTTCACAAACCTTAGGGACCCCAACGTGATTTTCCAATAGTTGGGACCAATCTGAAAGATTTGACAAACCACAGGGACCAAAACTGTAATTTACTCTAATGAATATAAGGTTGTTAAAACTTTGTAATCGAAATATATTGTCTTTATCTATATATAAATGTCACTTAAATTTATGGGTAATACCATATAGGAATGTAAACAACATATTATAGATTTTTTTGCAAAAATAGGTTGAATTTGAATAGTTTTGTAAATATAGGTTGTTTTCAAACTCATTTGTACAATGGGTAAAATGGGTTGATTTGTAAAAGGACCCACAAAAACAGGTTGTTTTCAAACTCATTTGTAAAAATGGGTTAGATTTGTAAAAGACCCACAAAAGCCACCTGATTATTTCACTTGTTATTCATTTTTATTGGTTTTCATTTTGAGCCCTCCAAATAATATGTAGCTTCTATTTACGTTTTTTATTTTAAAAAAATTAATTTTTTGGTCTTTATTACATATCATTTGTAACTTTTTTTTATTCAAAATATACTATTGAAATTTATATACCTCTTAAAACAAATTCTACAATTACAAAAAATCTCATCACGCATTAAATTCAATACCGTCAAAATTATATAGATGCTGCGACAACGAATACTTCATTTCGAAAAATATTTTCCGGAGGCCGATTAGTTGTCTTTCGGCCGATTTTTTTTGGTTAAATGTAGAAGTACGGTAGATATTTTTGGTAGCCGCAAAATGCAACAAGCATGTTTAGCGGCATGAATAGTTTTATATATCTTGGCAAAGAGTAAAGTCGCAAATTATAGTGGCTATCATTGATTTGTTTTCTTTCGATAGACATTGCCTATAAGGTCAGAACGGAAAAAATCTTTTTTGATTCATATTTGTAATAAGTAGCGTAGATATGTATCCCTCTAAATCGCATTAAACAAAAACCGGGATGCTGACTATTAGCTATTTTTCGGCGTGTAGTTTTAGTTAGGCGATTACTTTACTTTCAGATGAATGGAAAACAATTTTCTTTTAGTGAATTGTTTCTTTTATGGTTTAGGTTTTGAGGTTATGATGTAGGGATTAATTAATTTTGGTTAGGTTCTCCTGGGTCGTGGTTAGTGGGGGTTTAAATAGTTGTCTCCATTAATCAATAAGGAAATTAGCATATAGATATATTTGAAGTTAGAAATATGAATAAAGACTAACAAGAAACTAAGATTGCAAATTTAAGAAAATTTCTTGTTTATGAAAGAAGAGCAAATGAAACTTGAGTTCGGTTTTTTGAATTTACAATGCAAAAAAGTGAATTGAAATGGTATAGTTTTATTATTGCACTTTCTGTTACTAACAAATTTTCAATGAGAGTAACAACTTATATTTTTGTATTTTCATACGAACAGTAACAGTGGATACTTTTACTTTTCTAGATGAATCAACAACTTAATTGTTTTGTTTTCTATTACAATTATTGGTAAGGTGTGCACCAAACCGCATAAACCGTCCACACTGCACCACACCGTACCGCATAATGCAGTTTTGAAACTCCGTGGTACGGTTTGGTGTTCGTAATTTTGGTAAACCGCGTTATGTGGTGCGGTTTGCGGTTTATAGTCACAAAATCGTGGTTCAGACCGCGCCGCACTATATTCACACACACACACACACACACACACACACACACACACACACACACACACACACACACACACACACATATATATATATATATATATATATATATATATATATATATATATATATATATATATATATAATACGGAATTTACGGTATTAAAACCACACAAATCGTATTCAAACCGCACAAACCGCCCGCACCAAACCGCACTGCATAATGCGGTTTAGGACCTTTGTTGTGCGGTTTGGGGTTTACAAAAAACTCAAACCGCATATGCGGTGCGGTCTGCAGTTTTGCCTCTAAACCGCACCGCGCACACCCCTAATTATTTGACATATATATATATATATATATATATATATATATATATATATATATATATATATATATATATATATATATATATATATATATATATATATATATATATTAGAAAAAGAAACACTTTTGACGACATTGATTTTAATGCGTGACATTTTTGTAGTCGTAGAATTTTTTTTAAGTGGTATATAATTTTCAACAAATACGTTTTAAATAAAAAAAAATATTAAATGATATGTAATAAATCCCCAAAAATTAATTTTTATGAAATAAAAGTTATAAATAGAAGATATACATTACTTGGAGGGGTCAAAATGAAAACCAATAAAAGTAAATATGGAACATGTGAAATAACGAGGTTTTGCGGCAGCGCATTGCCACGGAAGTTAAAACAAAAAAATTGTGTGTGTGTGTTAAAGTACATTGCTATTTCTTGCAATTTCTTTTTCCAATTAGAAGCTAAATTCAAGAAATTTCATTTTCACAACTCGTCTCAATTCATTAAGAATGACATCAAGAACAACCTTGTAGCCATCTTCTTCAGTCACCTGAAAATGATAATAAAAAACAAACACAAACGATTAATTAAATATCAATCCTTTTATTTACCCATTTTTTTAGAGCAGAGAATGATTTATGCATTTTTCATTAAATACGTAATATTTATATGCTCTTTAATACATCCTACCCTCTTGAAATCAATAAAGAAACTACAGAAGCCAATCTATTTTATAATAACCCAACATCATAAACACATCACTTTGTTCTCATTTTCTTTATTTTAACACTCCTTCTATCTATGAAATATGTACCTATTAGTTTCTTTTTAGTGCTAATGTTAGAGTCTTGACATCATTTTTAACAAAATAAAAGACACTTATAGGAGGTGACCCTAATAATATTCTTCTTTTGTATTTTTTCAGTTTTATCCTCAAAGCTTCAAACTTAGCAGGTTATGAAGTTTCCACTTCATCTTCTTTTGTCTATTTATGTTTTTTTTTTTAATTTTGCAAACTCTTTTACATACTCTACACATTCCTAGCAATTCCCAAAAGATATATAGGCATTTGTTATCATACAAAATCATAACAATCACTTAAATTATGCCAAAAAGAATAATAACTCAATGTAATTGTGCTAGAATTATGTCACAAATACTATAAAGTGACATCAGAATTAACCATAGGCCGCTTCGCCTTCTTCATTAATGCCATGGTCGTAGCTTTGATTTATCATCTTAATAAATCTTTTCCATCACAAAATTCAAATCTAAAACTAATATTCGCAATGCAGCAGGATATCAACAGCCTACTTTTTGGTTTTTATATTTTTGTTGGTGTCCATAAAAATCAGAATCGAAACCCAGACAGTTCATAAAACCAACTGTTCGGTTTTCAACAAAATGAAAAAAGCCGTAAAAATTAATAATTAACAATATCAAAATTAATACCAAAACATGACCGCCAAAATGAAATAAATAAGCCGAAAGTCTGACAAACACTAATACAACCACCAATTTTAAAGCGCCAACACTTGAAAACACGTGTTACTATTTTTTTTAAAAGTACTTTGCCTTAATAGAATTTGAAGAGACTTTAAAACCTGGTTTGATTGAACACTCTGTCTACTATCATTAGTGTAAACAGTTGGTACAACCTTTAGAAAATACTGGGAATATTTTTCCTAGTATGATGCCTTAATATTTGAAACTATAATGCTATAATTGGGAATATTTTTCCTAGTATAATGCCTTAATAAGAAAAGTTTAATAGTACAATGTTGTAATAGAAAGAAATGAAGATAGGATGCTATAATAGACATGGAGAGAGAAATTTTGACCTGGTCAGGATCTGACATTGCCCAACCTTTTTTCCTATATGCTTCACAAACATCTTCACATAAATTGCAACATTCCTTGTCTGACTACAAATCACTATAAAAAAATTGAAAGTATGATGCTATAATTTGGCACAATGAGATAAACCAATATTAAATATCATTGCATAGTTAAAAAAAATACCGATTCAGCACCAAAACATGAACCACAATATGTCTCATTGTGCTCGAGCCTACCACAATGTTTTTGCCAAGGTCTTTCGATCTGTTGCTCTCAATAAATGTAAAACCATGAAATATTTGTTAGAAAATTTTGGTATTTTTAAAACTTTAAAGAAGTACAAAATTTTGTAACTAACCTTGGGAGTTCCAATATCATCTTGTCTTGATTTTATGACATTACCATAAGTATCAAGTCTCTTTTTATAGATGCATGTTTCTAAAAGTATGAATAACATTTAATGTCACAATCATGTTTGTATGTTGGATAATTTGATATTACAAAAAAACGAAGAGATAATATGCAATTACATACAATGTCAAGATGTTCTTCTCCACTGATATCCATAGCATCAAGACTGAGTACTATACATGGGAGTGATGGAAATATGATACGAAACTGCACTTTCAGATGAATTAGAGAGTATAACAATTAACTCTAGAATTTAAAATACAATAGAATCATAACTGAGAAGCTATACAAAAAGAAAATGCTACTACATTGAGGGCGTCTTGAAATTCAATAAACAAATAATCAACTTTTTCAAAAAGAATCAGAGATAAATCACTGTAATTTTTAAAATAGAAATACTAGAAAATTAAAGAACAATGTACTTTATCTTTACCTTATAATCACAATGTACCAACACTATTTTACCTATATATGTAATCAATCACCTTCCAGGCGTTGTTCAAGTAATATAGCCTAACCGCTTTCAAGGGAGAAAAGAACAAAAAGAAATTTTCCTCTATAAATTCCAGGAAACAATGGCTTCCCTGTTAGCATCTCAGCAAATATACACCCCATGCTCCGGATATCAATTGCGGGGGTATACTGATAAATTCAAATTTTGGAAATCAGGTAATGAATAACTAATGTTTTGAACATAAAAAATGCAAAAAGTTAGAAACTTTTTTATGTGGGTCATGCTTACTTTTAAGAAAAAGAAACCACAATAGGATTTCGATCACAACATTATCTATTTAATTCCAGAACTGTACAACATTATCGCGGTGCAGTTTAAAGGCAAAACCGTAAACCGCACCGCATATGCGGTTTCAGTTTATTGGAAAACGCAGACTGCATTACAAATGTCCTAAACCGCATTATGAGGTACGGTTTGATGCGGGCGGTTTGTGCGGTTTTAATACGGTAATTTTGTATTATACATACATACATATACATATATATATATATATATATATATATATATATATATATATATATATATATATATATATATATATATATATATATATATATATATATATATATACACACACAGTGCGATGCGGTTTGAACCGCGGTTTGGTGACTATAAACCGCATTATGCGGTGCGGTGTGGGCAGTTTATGCGATTTGGTGCACACCCCTACCTTGAGTAACCGCTTATGGGCAAGACATGGTGTAATTGTGGTTATGTGCTCTGAGATCCCTTATTTTAGGCCCAATTTACTTTAAAAAATAGTCTCATGTTTTTTAAACCATAATTTTAGTAGATGTTTACAATCGAAAATCCCAAATAAATGTTAAGTATTTAAATAATCCTAAAATGCTCAAAGCACTACTAGAAAATAAGCCTTTAAGGGTGGACGGAGTAAGCGTGGGTTCACACGGATTCAGTTGTTTGATGGCTTCGGTACCAACAGTACCGTCAGTACCCCGGTGGTACCAATTTGAAACTACACTGTGATGATCGGTTTCATGTGGCATGGCTCAATCGGTTTGGGTTGTAGGTTCCCCATCCCACCGAACCCACATATTATATAAAAAAATTATTTTTTAAAAATTACCCTCCTCCTTTCCCTATAAATACCACCTCCTTAGGGCGTCTCCAAACCCACTCTATTTATAGAGTTACTTCATTTTTTACTCTATTTCTCTCCAACCCAACACTATAACTCACTCAGCTGGGTCATCCAAAGGATGAGTTAGTTGGGTTCCTCCGTTACCAAAAAAAATAATAATAAAATAAAATAACTCACTCTATATTTAGGTTTTTGAATAGTACTACTTCAAATATAAAGTAATACTATTCCTTTACACCAAATATAGAGTTAATGTTTCATTTGTCATTTTTAGTCCTCCGGTTTTTATATTTATACATTTCTAGTTTATTTAAATATAATAACAAATATTTATAATCATATTATATATATTAAATGATATTAATTAATTATAATTATCAAAATTGAATATTTATATATCGAATTCATATAAAAATTTACATATATTTAAAAAAATTAAAGCACCATAACATATTTTATAAAAAAACGTAGAATAAATATGGGAAATTTATTCTTCGGAATGTGTTAGTCGACCATTTATGGAAAATTTATTCGACTGCATAAATATGTTTCAATTTTCAAATGTATGTGTAATATTTTTATAAATGGATGTATAATATTTATTTAAGAGTGTATTATAAATGTACTTTTATTATTTAATAAATTTTGTATTAATAAAATCATAAATTCTTCAAATTAATAATATACGAATAAATTATTTTGTTATTAATGTTTTGATAACATCTTTTAGAATATTATTACAATAAAAAGATAGAGTAATAATATGTTAAATGTTAATAAGTAGAAGGGGGGATTTTGACAATTTTTGTAAATGAAGAAAAAAGAATATGCTAGGAATATACATTTTAAAGTAAAAATAGTGTGAAAAATAGAGGTGGTTGGAGATGATCAACTTTTTACACTATTTTTTACTTCAAAAATAGAGTAAAAAATAGAACTGGGTTAGAGATGGTCTTACTCATTAAAAAATTCACACCTTCACCATTCTTTCTTTCTCTCAACATCTCTCTAAACTCTTTCCTATTATTTAAAAAAAACTTCTTTTTTTACAAAATGAGTTCTAGCCGATGCAACTCCAAAAAACGCGGTTCTTCCAAAAATAAAAACCGTCAGGATGTCCCTCCGACCCCATCCCCAAATTATCATAACGTCAACCAATATCCGCGACGCACGTGTTCCTTTGACTGAAAGTAGACTTCATCCAAACTTTTGCCATTTTGTACACTTTTTACCCTGTGTTTCATATAATTCGCACAACAAGCACTAGACACAAAACGTGAATAATATAGCAATTTAAGATATATATATATATATATATATATATATATATATATATATATATATATATATATATATATATATACATATATATATATATATATATATATATATATATATATATATATATATATATATATATATATATATATATATATATATATATATATATATATATATATATATTACTCAAAACAGGGCTCAACGGCGACTATAATATTTGATATTACTAAGCGTTGTCAATATAGATTGAAGACTTTCATACCAAAGTAAAACTACCATCGAGCATGACATGAATAGCAAAACCTACATATCAATTCACATTTGAAAGTTACATAAAAACTTAATAAATATTTTGCCATGTTTCTCATAGCGCAAAAATACCACATGTTCTCACCTGGAATAGTTAGAGATGTCTAGCTAATGTTCTTAATAATCTTGTCATTCTCTTAGGTATTAACCTTTTGTGAACTTCTACATATACATTATCGAAGATCAATACATACATCTCTAGAAGGGTCACTATGACCTAATTCCCTTATATGTAGTCCTTGCTCTTCTAGTTTCTTATAGTTTGTTAGATCTAATCATATGCATTAACCTTCAAATAAAAAATGTTCTTTACTCAGGCTTAACGCCGTGGCCCATTAGTGGTTGTGTCGTGACAATTCTTCATCATCACGATTGTACAAGGTTTAAGCAATTGTTGCGTTGCGACCCTTGGTCATCGCATCGCGATCGATGACCATTGCATCTACTTTGATTTCGTTTTTTTTATCAGCCCTTGGGGATAGAATTCTAGACAATACAAGTCTGCATTTCATCTTTTCCTGAAAACTTCAGTTTCTACAAACTATTTGTATATTATGCTAGCCATGATTTTCTTCTTCAATAAATATAACATACACGAGCTCAAAACTTATTCCATGACAAGTTATTATGAAATTTACTACTAAGAACAATCATCCCTTGATTATGTTATTTATTCTCTGATTTTCTTTAATATCTTGAGGGTACTATTTTAACAACCCACTTATACCACATGCAACACTACTTGTACCCTCATGCATCAACTATATTTAATCCAACATGCATGCTTAGATAAAGGTGGTCTAGGGTGTTTACCTTGTATGTAGTTGGATCTTTCCTTGAAACAACCTTCAATATTAAAAATTCTCTGTACACACTAAATACACCAAACATACACATATACACACTGTTCTTGAGAGTATTTGAAAGAGTGTTTAGGAGGAAAATGACATTTTGATCCATCCTTCACACCCCCTATAAGCTGAAATAATCGGGTTCATAAGTCAACACTTCATTTAGGGCATGTAGCCAACTTAAAATCAGAATAGGTGGCATGTTTGATGCCCTAAGCAGCGCGTAGGTCTCAAAAACGCATCACGTAGCTCAACTCTTGGCCCGAGTAGATTTCACACTAGGAAAATATGAAGGGTTTCTATGCAATCAATGAACACAAAATAACCTAAGGTTCACATGCAACCCTAATATTGATCTATGTTTTCTTCTATGAAGATTAGAACTAAGAACCTAAAGGATACAATTCAATTCTAAAGAAGAATCAAGAAAAACCAACCTTAGATCTTATGATCCTTTTAAGCAGCAGCAAAATTATCCTGCCTCAGATGAAAGTCACACCCAGGTGATGGAAGAATCAGTCCAGCAGAGTAAATCCAGAGAGAAGATGGCGTGAATATGAGGTGCCAGGGGGTTCCTTTTATAGCCTCCAAGGGTTACACCTGAAACCCTAAGGAGCCTCCAACTGGACAAGGCTTTTGACCACTTGGACCAGGCTTACCAAACCCTAACTAGGGTTTCGCCAATCCCTTGGAGGAGCCTCCAAGTTGGCGCCACTTTTGGTCCCTGGTTTTTCCTGGCCAGTTATTCAACTATTGAATAAATACCAAACCAGTCCCTGCACCTTTTAATTAATTAATTTAATCTCCAAATTAAATCCAATTAATTCTAGATTAAATCTCAATTAATTAATATAGTTTCTAATTAATATATTAGCACTTAAATATATTAATAAACCATATATATATATTCTATTGATTTATTATACAATTAATAAATCAACTATTCTCTCTACTGAACTATCTTTCCTCCACCCATGAGGGCAACCCAAATGGACTTTGCTTTTAACCATAAGATAAAAGTTCAATTACAAGTCATGGCTTAGACACCTAATCCAACAGTCTCCCACTTGGATAAGTCTATGACTTTAATTGTCTGAACTCTGACCCAGTCAGTTCTGTCCAAAGATAAGTGATCAGATGATCCTCCGTCCAACAAGATATTTTCAGACTCAAGACATGGATAAAATCAATCTGGTCTGATTCACTGTTCCTCGATTTCCGATTTGCATATGACTCTTAGACTACCAATTTAGTCCCGGTTGGCCAACCATTTTAGTCAACTTCAAAATCATCGAGAGGCCTACAGATATCTGTTCCCCGTCAGGGTCAAGGGACGAATAAGCTTTGACTCATATACTTATGTCTTTTACCAGACAAATCACTCACAACAATATGTTTTATAACACCGAGTTACCGATGCGTTTTCATATTATCAATGAACAACCGTCTAATAAATCATAACTCATATGTCTTAGCTTAAAGATCAAAAGATATTATCGTCTCAACATTGCTCGTGATGTAATCCATGAAGCAATCCATTGAGCGCGGGTTTATCCAATACTCAAATCTCCATTTCCAAGTACTCACGAATGGTTCAGCAATCCAATTGCAATGTCTAACTCCTTAGACAATCTATTACCAATTCATGACAGTCTTACTTCACACTTACTCCCTTAAGGTGTAATCGACTGTGGATATTTGAATAATCCAATTATTCAGGAAGTAAAACATGCAAAATGAAACACAATGATAAAGTACTGACAAGAGTAGTGAACCATAATAAATCTCTATTATTAAATCACAAGAGTCAAATACAATACATTGTTACAGGTTTCGAATCTATCTAATTACTAAAACTTATATCATCTCTTAATCCAATGCTCCTAGCATGCTGATTATGCTTAATCCTACTCAGAGCCTTTGTCAAGGGATCTGCAGGATTATCTTCCGATGATACCCTCTTTACAAGGAGGTGACCTTCTTCTACCCTATGCCTGATGTAGTGGTACTTTCTGTCGATATGTCTGGACTTTCCATGATCTCGCGGTTCCTTTGTCAAGGCGACCGCACCTTCATTATCGCAGAACAGTTCCAAGGGCTCCTGAATACTCGGGACTACTCCAAGGTCACCGATAAAGTTCTTCAGCCAAGCCGCTTCCTTTGACGCTTCACTTGCTGCTATGTACTCTGATTCGCACGTGGAATCAGCCACTGTTTCTTGCTTGGAACTTTTCCAAGTAACTGCTCCACCGTTCAAAAGGAATACCCAGCCCGACTGAGACCGACCACTGTCTCTATCCGTCTGAAAACTGGCATCTGTATATCCTTCAACTCTCAAGGTATCACTGCCACCGAGGACTAACACCATGTTCTTTGTCCTTCGCAGATACTTGAGTATATTTTTCACAGCTATCCAATGCGCCCTTCCAGGGTTACCCTGGTACCGACTGACCATGCTTAAAGCAAAAGCCACGTCAGGGCGAGTACACGTCATAGCGTACATGATCGATCCCACAGCTGAAGCGTATGGTACTCGACTCATCTCAGCTATTTCCTCGTCTGTACTCGGACTTTGAGTCTTACTCAGCTTCGCATTACTTTGAATAGGCAGCTCTCCCTTCTTGGAATTTTCCATACTAAACCTCTTTAGTACCTTATCCAAGTATGTACCCTGACTGAGTCCAATTAGTCTCTTCTTCCTATCTCTCAATATTCTAATCCCAAGAATATAGGCAGCCTCTCCTAGGTCCTTCATGGCGAAACATTTCCCAAGCCAAGCCTTAACATCTTGCAGGGTTGGAATATCGTTTCCCATGAGCAGTATGTCATCGACATACAGCACCAGAAGGGTGACTATACTCCCACTAGCCTTGACATATACGCAGGACTCATCCTCGCTCCTAGAGAAGCCAAACTCTTTGACTTTCTCATGGAAACAAAGATTCCAGCTGCGAGAAGCTTGCTTCAATCCGTAGATTGATCTCTCAAGCTTACACACCTTATTAGGATACTTTGCATCGACAAAACCCTCTGGCTGATTCATGTAAACATCCTCAGTCAGCTTCCCATTAAGGAAAGCGGTTTTGACGTCCATCTGCCAAATTTCATAGTCATGAAATGCAGCTATGGCCAGCATAATCCTAATAGACTTTATCTTAGCTACTGGTGAGAAGGTCTCGTCATAGTCAACCCCTGGGGTTTGAGTAAAGCCCTTCGCAACCAGTCTTGCCTTGAAAGTGTGTACCTTTCCATCCATGTCGGTCTTCTTCTTGAAGATCCATTTGCATCCGACTGTCTTTCGACCCGGTACATTGTCAACCAAGTTCCAAACTTGATTGTCATACATGGACTTGATCTCGCTATCCATGGCCTCTTTCCACTTGGCAGACTCAGGGCCCGCCACTGCTTCCTGGTAGTTAGCTGGTTCATCCAAATTTATCAGTGTCCTATCACTGACAAACGTGTCCCCATCCGAAGTTATGTGGAACCCATAAAACTCGGGTGGCATGCTAACCCTACCAGAACGCCTAAGAGGTAAGGATACATCTGTCGGTCCAACAGGAACTTCATCCTCATGTTGGTTGCTAGTTTCTCCTAAGGTTGCGTCATCTGATGACTCTTGAATTTCTTCCAGATCAATGGTACTCCCACTGTCCTCTTTGAATACGAGCTCTCTCTCTCGAAAGACTGCTCGTCTAGCTACAAAGACCACGTCCTCGCTCGGTCTGTAGAATAGATATCCAAAGGACTGTTTGGGATAACCAATGAAGAAACACCTTTCACTTCTGTCTGCGAGTTTGTCTTGAGTCTCTCGTCTAACGAAAGCCTCACAACCCCAGACCTTGATATGTGCCAACGAGGGAGCTTTCCCTGTCCACATCTCATGAGGTGTTTTCGCAACCTTCTTAGTTGGGACAAGATTGAGGATATGGGCGGCAGTCTCTAAGGCATACCCCCAGAAGTGAATGGGAAGTGAAGCTCGACTCATCATGGAACGAACCATGTCCAACAGGGTTCGGTTGCGCCTCTCTGCAACACCGTTCAACTGTGGTGTCCTGGGAGGTGTCAACTGCGAAACTATTCCGCATTCCTTTAGATAGTCTAGGAACTCGATACTTAGATACTCTCCGCCTCTGTCGGATCTGAGCATCTTTATCTTCCTGCCTAATTGATTCTCTACTTCGTTCTTAAACTCTTTGAACCTTTCAAAGGTGTCCGACTTGTGCTTGATCAAGTAGATGTAACCGTATCTACTAAAATCGTCGGTAAAAGTCACATAGAACCGCGTGCCATCCTTTGTGGTTGATCTGAATGGACCACACACATCCGTGTGAATAATGTCCAATAGACCCTCACCTCTTTCAAAAGACCCTTTGAAAGGTGATTTAGTCATCTTGCCCAACAGACAAGATTCGCATACATCATCCGAATTGAGGTCGAATGATTCCAACACTCCATCCTTTTGGAGTTGGGCGATGCGTTTCTTGCTGATGTGCCCGAGCCGACTATGCCACAGACATGCCTTTTCCACGTCACTAGTAGAATCAATATAATTTACACTTTGTCCTAGATTGTCAACACATTTCACAGTTTCATACACACCATTACAAGGATAAGCAGTAAAATTCAAAATACCATTTTTGAAAACAGAAATAGATCCAATATTATTATCAAAAGAAAAATGAAATCCTTGTCTGAACAATGCGTGAAATGAAATAATATTTCTTGCCATTTCTGGCGAATAGCAACAATCTAATAAATCTAAACAAACTTCACTACTAAGCACTAAACTATAAACTCCAATCTTGGTAACAGGGGACGATCTCCTATTGCCCATGATCAAGTTCAGTCTACCGTGCTCCACCTCCCTGCTTTCCTTTAGGCCCTGCATATCAGAACAAATGTGAAAACCACATCCTGTATCAAGGACCCAAGAATTAGAAGATGGTGAGTTTTTAGAGATAGTGTATATACCTGCTGTCGATGGCTTTACTTTCCCATCCTTGACATCCTGCAAGTATTTGGGGCAGCTTCTCTTCCAATGACCCTTTTCTTTGCAGTAGAAACAGTTTGCTTCATCGGGGTTGGCCACACAAGGAATTAGGGAAGACTTGGTTCTCGAGCCATTACTGGATGACCCGGCCTGAACCTTTTCCCTCCAATTTTGTTTAGGAGGGCCCTTCCTTTTCTTTCCTCTGCCACTTCCAATGGCTAGAACGGGCTGATTAACCGAGGGTACACTTTTACCCTTCATCCCGTCTTCAGCTACTCGAAGCATGCGATGCAACTCAGCCATATTAGCCTGATTGTTGTTCAAATGATAAGCCAGCCTGAACTGGTCATAAGAACTCGGCAACGAGTTAAGCACTATGTCAACGGCCAACTGTTCCGGTACAGGCATCGCAAGCTTTCTAAGCCGCTCCACGTAACCTTGCATTCTTTGCACATGAGTGCAGATGGACTCTCCATCTTTGGGTTTGCTGTTCGTGAAGTCCTTGACCACTTCGCACCTTTCGATGCGCTCTTGCTTGCGGAACTTTTCCGCTAGCTCCTTGTGCATCTCATAGGGCCAGTAGTCTTCGTATATTCTCTGCAATTCGGGGTTCATTGTGGCGATCATGATGCAGGCCACTTTGGTTGCATCATCAGTATGTTTTTGGTACGAGGCAATTTCCTCGGGAGTAGCAGTTTCGGGGTCGACATCGACAAGCTCGGTCTCGAGAACATACTCTTTGTTCTCATACCTCAGAGCCATCTTGATGTTTCTAATCCAGTCATTATAGTTTGTCCCGTTCAATTGAACCTTGGAACATAGTGAGAGGATTGAGGGAACACTGGAGTTTGATTGGGGAGCGGATTGATCAGCAGAAGACATCTATAAAAGAAGGTAAGTTTAATTAGATACTTGTCGGTCCTTATAATAACCCAATATAAAATAAGGCTAGGATCCAACTATAACAATTTGCAACATAGAAGAGGGATGCCGTAATCTATAAGCAAATTTTATAAAGGTAGGCGAATGACGATTCAGCCGATTCCACCGCGGAAAAATAATCTTATTATAAATGGAATTCCTAGTTTCTTATGAGATTTATTGAACTGTTCAATAGCATGTTTAATCTCGGATATGCCCCACCGTTTGTGACTGGGATGCCGAGGATCACAAACCGGGTGTGAATAACCATGCAAATTAGCTTGGTGCTCTCGGGATCCATTATCATCTCAAATTGATGTGCCGGTAAACCACACACGCTCCATCAACAATGATAACACCCGAGACACCCATTGCCACTCTTTATGAACCCCTATTGGTGTGCCGGTAAACCACACACGCTCCACCAACGTTTCATAAAGTGCAATGTGCAATTTCATGGGGTAGCATCAAATTCACATTTTCCTAAAGTAACTAGATTGGGATTTGTTTTAGGGTTCTAGTACTTTCAATTATAGCATTATACTTTTAAGAGGCTTAGCGGTTCTATCATACCCGTTCAGCTAACGACACTCGACTGACCAGGAGAGCGGTGGGTAAGAGTAGATACCCATTAGACTAACATTTTATAGTCAGTCGCCTTATACCCTCTTTATAGGACAGTTTTGTGAATGAGGCTTACTAGCGGTAGACTAACCAATTTTCTTATACATATTAAATTAACTTTTAATTTTAAATATATATAAGATATATTTTAATCTCATTAAAATATCTTAGAATTAATTAAATTCTAATTTTCTCAAATTATTCTAATTTTCTTGAAAATTTTAATTAATTCTTAAAGCAGATTTAATTTGCCTTTAATTAATCAATTAATTAAATTAATTAAATCTAGATTATAGATTACTAAATTAATCAAATTAATTAATCTATAAATGCCCCATGAATTTCGAAATACACATGCCAATAATAAGGGTTCAAGTTATTTTAGTTTATTCAGTTACCAAAAATAACAACACACAAGTATGGCAAGCAAATCAAGCATTCAAGGGGGACCAAGGGAGGGTGGCGGCTAGGGTTAGGAAACCCTAGCCTTGGGATCGATTTTGGCCTCCTCCCAAGGGTTAATTTTCGCCAATAACCCTTAGGCACAAAACAATTCAAGCAGTTCATAATCAAACACAAGAAAACAAGCTAGCTCTGATACCACTGAAGGGTTTCTATGCAATCAATGAACACAAAATAACCTAAGGTTCACATGCAACCCTAATATTGATCTATGTTTTCTTCTATGAAGATTAGAACTAAGAACCTAAAGGATACAATTCAATTCTAAAGAAGAATCAAGAAAAACCAACCTTAGATCTTATGATCCTTTTAAGCAGCAGCAAAATTATCCTGCCTCAGATGAAAGTCACACCCAGGTGATGGAAGAATCAGTCCAGCAGAGTAAATCCAGAGAGAAGATGGCGTGAATATGAGGTGCCAGGGGGTTCCTTTTATAGCCTCCAAGGGTTACACCTGAAACCCTAAGGAGCCTCCAACTGGACAAGGCTTTTGACCACTTGGACCAGGCTTACCAAACCCTAACTAGGGTTTCGCCAATCCCTTGGAGGAGCCTCCAAGTTGGCGCCACTTTTGGTCCCTGGTTTTTCCTGGCCAGTTATTCAACTATTGAATAAATACCAAACCAGTCCCTGCACCTTTTAATTAATTAATTTAATCTCCAAATTAAATCCAATTAATTCTAGATTAAATCTCAATTAATTAATATAGTTTCTAATTAATATATTAGCACTTAAATATATTAATAAACCATATATATATATTCTATTGATTTATTATACAATTAATAAATCAACTATTCTCTCTACTGAACTATCTTTCCTCCACCCATGAGGGCAACCCAAATGGACTTTGCTTTTAACCATAAGATAAAAGTTCAATTACAAGTCATGGCTTAGACACCTAATCCAACAAAATATTCTGTAGTTCTCATTAATTTTCCCATTCTTTGAACTATCATAACCTTTACATATGATATCTAATTTTTGCAAACTTTATATCTCTAAAAAGGTGGGAATCAGCTTGACAACTTTGTTTCAATGATCCAAGTCTCGATCTGTTCAGACTTTCCGATACAGACCTGTAAACATGAGCATTTAGCCATTTTGTCAGTGTTTTGTCATTTCAAATCTTCATAACTTCTTTGTTATAACTCCAAATGACCTAAATTTTTTTCCTACATCTTTGTTATCTCAAATATTACAAAATTCGTGTTGATGACTTTTTTCCAAGTCGTTTTAGATTTTGAGATATTAGTTTTCACATATATCCTTATTATCCTTTCATTTTACTCAATATTTCAAATATTGCCCTTATCTCTATAATGAAAGGTTTTCTACAACCAAAGAACTAAAACCTAAGTTGACATGCAACCTAGAAAAGATCTATGTTTTCTTACTTTGAACATGTAACTAATTCCTATAGGCCAAACAAAAATTAACTAAAAGAAATAAATAAGAAAAACTAACCTTTAGTTTTAATCTTGAAGCTAAGCAGCACAAATGTCCTGCCTCAAATGAGATCACACCTAGGGAGCCAGAGGGACAGGTCATGAAAATTCCAGAGAGAACAGAAGAGAATAGCACTTAATTATGAGGTCCAGGGGTCCCTATTTATAGGATACCAAATGACCCTTAGAGATAAACCTCGTTTGACTTTCAAATAGAGATAAACTCAATCTCTAAGCCATTTTCCGGATTATTCACACGCGCACCGCGGCCTATACATTGGCGCGCCGCGCGTGTTAATTCAACTATTGAATTGGAACAACTTTAGCCCCTGTCCTCCTGATTAATCTAATTAATGCCACAGAAATTAATCCAATTAATTCCTGATTAATTATTAATCAATTAATATAGTTTCTAATTAATATATTATCACTTTAATATATTAACAAACCATATATTTAATTCCTGTTGATTTATTAATCACATAATAAATCAACCTTTCTCTCTACCGAACTTTCTACCAAACCTCTAGCTATGAGGGCAACCCAAATGGACTTTGATACTATTAATTAGGTAAATACAAATTATTAGTAATGGCTTAGACACCTAATCCAACAGTCTCCCACTTGGATAAGTCTATGACTATAATTACCAATTTAACCTCTAATTAATCAACAAACTGTAGCTTCCTAGAAACTGCTGCCGAACTCTGACCTACTCAGTTCTGTCCATAGATAAGTGATCAGATGATCCTCCGTCCAACAAGATATTTTCAGACATGAGACATGGATTGAGATCAATCTCTGTCTGACACACTGTTTCCCGATTTCCGATTTTGCATATGACATAAGACTTCTAATTGAACATATCAATTCAGTCCTGGCTGGCCAGCACTTTAGTCAACTTCAAAATCATCGAGAGGCCTACAGATATCTGTTTCCCGTCAGGGTCAAGGGACGAATAAGCTTCGACTCATATGCTTATATCTTTTACCAGACAAACCATTCACAACAGCACGTCTTATAACACCGAGTTACCGATGCGTTTTCGTACTATCAATGAACAACCGCCTCTTAAATTATAACTCATATCTATCTACTTCAAGACCATAAGATATTATCGTCTCAACATTGCTCGTGATGTAATCCATGAAGCAATCTATTGAGCGTGGGTTTATCCAATACTCAAATCTCCATTTCCAAGTACTCATGAACGTTGCAGCAATCTTATTGCTATGTCTAACTCCTTAAACAATCTACAAACCAATTCATGACAGTCTTCCTTCATACTTGCTCCCTAAAACTATGAGCGACTGTGGATATTTAAATAATCCAATTATTCAGGAAGTAAAACATGTGAAAGCGAAACATAAAATCTGACTGGCAGCTACTCCTACTTATTACCAAGTCTCCACGAGGTAATCACCAAGTCGGATTTATCATAACTATTATCGGTTTCTTATTCTCTATTAAACTTTCAATTCAAGCCTTTTATATCTATGTCTATTTTAACTCAATGGCCTTTTCACTCTTTCTATGTATCCAATTGTCTAACACTTATACACTTTATTGCAGATAATCCAATCGGATACTCTTCCGATAATATCTCAATTTGTCATCCTGTCTTTCTCTCTCACAACTCCATTCCGGTGATGTGTACCGTGACTGCCCATGGTTCTCGGGGTATTTAGTCTATATGAATACACCCTAAGACTATTTCGAGGCATCATAATGTGCCGGTAAACCACACACGCTCCATCAGAAACCAACGAAACTCTTTAACCATGAAGTCCTACAGCACCACGTCCTGGTGTAAACAATTACTGATTTGAAACTCCTTTCCAAACATTCACCCTAATCATTACCCAATGATTTCTCACGCGTGTTTAAAATCCATTTAGTATTCTCAGCCAGGTCATATCCTGAATCCAACTTACTATGCTCTAAGCATCAAGTCATCAGGATATGTTCATAACACTTCTGATCGGTCCAGGAATCTCATGGAACCTGATGTAATCTCATCCCAAACCTTTTCGGAATCCAAGGATTACTAATAATCCTTGTGTCATGACTTCCGGAAACCATTTCCTTTCGGAGACTCTTTCTTATGCATCTTGAACCTCATCAAGACCATATTCCCAATAGCTAAGTCTATACTGTCAATTTCATCTATCCGATAGATGTCTGTGAACTATGTGAGTATGTTGCACCTTCTTTATTTCTTTCATGCCAAGTCATCACTCTTTGCAATGATAGGAAACTCTTTTCCTGGGTTTATGTATCTTGAATCTTATCAAGATCATATTGGCAGAATTTCAATCTAATAGATGTTCACAACTACCTAAGTATGTTGTATCTTTTAAAGTCTTTCATAGCGAACCGTTTCTTAACACCAAGTCATTACACTTTGTAATGATAAGAGACGTTTCCTAGAACCAGTATGTAACCCACATACATGTGATAGCAGATAACAACGATACTCCCACTGGCTTTGATACGGTTATATGACTTTTTCGGACTATTCACAAAATCCAGAACTTTTGGCACATTTTGCGAAACCGAAATCCAAACCTTTCCGACATATTAAAGGAAATCTTCTAGGCTATTCACAAAATCCAAACCTTTTGGCCTATTTTGAGAATCCGAATATCCTTTCTTGCGAGATGCCAATAGGACGAATCCCGGGGCCATGTGCCTTTTGTAATGGCATGCTCTATGTGAGTCCCTATTAGTGTGTCGGTAAACCACACACGCTCTACTAACGACTCACACTATGCCACGCAGAATCTTCTCGGATTTCATCTTCTATTGAGAGTGCCTCTCTCGGAATCAATTTCTTGACCCCAAGTGATGATTCATTCAACCAGATGTTCTGTAAGTACATTTCTATGTTTCCTTCTTTTGATGATTCAATTACTCCCACTAGTTCCTAGACCAGTTATAAAATCAATCAAACTGTCACATAGACTGTGTCTCGCGCTAAGGTTCTCTTATTTGGCAGCAACCGGGCCCACCAATGCTTCCTAGTAGTCGGATTACTTATTCGTAACATCTTTAGTGTTTTACCACTAATCGGTATGTCACCCAGATCATAACTCCTTTTGACGGTGGCCAAAACTATAGGTCAAGCGAAGAGAGGGTATGTCAAGTTTAACAGGAATCCGATTCCTGGTCAAGGCCCAGTGGTGACTAAAGGTTCTTTCACTTGGTTAATCCTTGAACTCCTTCAGGATTATTCTTACTCCCACTCTTTTCCTTAGAACATGAGCTCTTTCTAAAAGGACTCTTCTTTCAAAGGATAACTGGGATGGCTAATGAAACGACATCACTGATCAGTTTCAGGCTTGTCATGAGATTCAGACGAATGCTACATGACCCTGGACTTTCTATGTACTGGTGGGACGATCCCAGCTTTACATTTCAGACAGTGTCGGCATAACCTACTTAGTCTAAGATATGGTCGGAATACGGTTTCTGCGGTCTGACTGGTTGAATATTTAATTTATTGAAATACTAATCAGAAATGTATCTTATACATCGAGGATCAAAACTATTTCGATCAATGCTTCATCGTCTTTCCTAAGACACATTATAACCATTAATGTTCTTGGAAGAGGATAAACTGTGAAACATTTTCTCAGTCTATGTTGTGACTCAGGTTCTGTTGATCTTATACTTTCTTTGAAATCCTTGAACACTTCAAGGTTCCAATCAATCGCTTACTCTGATAAGCGAAGCCATATTTGTCAAACTATTTGGCAATTATCATGAAGTATAACTAATCGTGTTCTGTTCGAAGATTCGAGCAATACACAGTAACTTATGTGTCTGTTGCTCAAAATCTTAAGGTCCTTTACATCTCTATGTAAATTTATGACTTTGTTAATATTGTTCAAGACATGCAATCATCACCTGACTCCAAGTAAATTGATTCCAAAATCCTATCCATTGGATCTTTGGGTGATTCATTTCTTGCCACAATTAATTTTATTAAGAACTCAATTCATCATGTGACTTTAAGTCAAATGATTCCAAAGTCCTGTCCAAATGGACCTTTGGGTGAAGTGATTCTCATAAAATTCACTTTAACAATCATAAGGAACACAATTTATAAATCCAATCCCATTGGATGTATCAACATTCAAGTTATTACCATTTATTCCATTAACACATTCACACAACATTTCGAGGATAATTAAAACAATCATGTTTTAAAAAGAAAAATATTTTATTAAACCAGAATTATCCTCAGAACAATGTACTATGCGAATCCATGTCATATGTATCTATAAACTAATAACAAGAACAAATATCTAGCCTAACTCCAAAAAATGCACGATCTCCATATCCAATCTGAATATGCTCCTGTGCGACAACACCCCGCATCCTACAGACTCCGTGCATACAGATCAAATATGAGAAACACATCATGTATCAAGGAAATGAAGATCAGGTATTCTGAGTTTTAAGATATTACTGAGTTTGCCAAACAGTTTGGCTTTGGAGCATTTTTCCAATCTTTCTGTGACTGTGTCCCACCTTATGGATTCCTAGTTTGAAACATCGAACAATCGGTCCAGGCGATATGGATAATTTCTTGATGCACCTTAATACTGGACTCAATCCTGAAGCAGCTGAATCAATGGAACTATGCTTCTCCATGAGCGACTTATACAGAGTCGACATTGAATGCATTTCCATGATTGTCTTATCCGGTTACCCTTTATGTTCATCTGGATGAACAGATCAGCGAGTTGAGCTAATGCTTAACTCCCGATCACAAAGGAAAACTAGTTTTATACTGTTCACCTTTGTATCCCTCAATCTCGGGAACACGCAAACTGGTGCTACTTCCTTCTAGCTTGCAACTTCAAGCTCTTTGAAGATCCTAGTTCGTTCCCTTTTTCAACCAGTTCTCGGAACCTTTCCTCAACCAGCTGCGCTAACTTATCTAACCCCAAGAATTCTAAATCCTTACGGAACTCGGGGTCAATGATCAATAGCATAACGCAACGAACTTCCTTGGACTCAATAGTCAAGGAGTCATGCTCATCACAAGCTGCTGTGTGATGCCATGTTTGGGAGCGGACACTCAGTCGGATATGGTTCGCCAGCAAAACTAAGAACTATTCTCAAATTGCAAAACCATATCACACAGTCAAGGCCAGTCAACCTTACCATATTTAACAGGTGCTTTCTGAAGCTCTCAGAAATGGGTGAAGGAGGGGAAGGAGAAGAATGACACTTTCTTCAGACATATATAAAATTTGAATTTATTAGTTTAATTAATCCTTTTAAATAATTACCCAATTTATTATTTAATAAGGCTAGGATCCAAAATCCCCCAACTATGTTGTGAAGAGGGATGCCGTAATCACAACACAGTGGTCATTAAGGTAGATAACATTTATCAATTTCAGTCTTATGAAATTCCTAGATCTGTGAGATTCATTGAACTGTTCAATGGCATGTTTAATCTCGGATATGCCCCACCGTTTGTGACTGGGATGCCGAGGATCACAAACCGGGTGTGAATAACCATGCAAATTAGCTTGGTACTCTCGGGGTCAATTACCATCTCAAATTGATTTGCCGGTTAACCACACACGCTCCATCAACAATGATAACACCCGAGAAACCCATTGCCACTATTTATGAACCCCTATTGGTGTGCCGGTAAACCACACACGCTCCACCAACGTTTCATAAAGTGCAATGTGCAATTTCATGGATTAGCATCAAATTCACATTTTTCCTAAAGTAACTAGATTGGGTATTTTTTGTAAAGTGTTCTAGTACTTTGATCATTATACTTTTAATGATTAAGAGGTCCTATCAAACCTGTTCGGCTAACGACCCTCCACTGATCAAGCGCGCGTGTTAATTCAACTATTGAATTGGAACAACTTTAGCCCCTGTCCTCTTGATTAATCTAATTAATGTCACAGAAATTAATCCAATTAATTCCTGATTAATTATTAATCAATTAATATAGTTTCTAATTAATATATTATCACTTTAATATATTAATAAACCATATATTTAATTCCTGTTGATTTATTAATCACATAATAAATCAACCTTTCTCTCTACCGAATTTCTACCAAACCTCCAGCTATGAGGGCAACCCAAATGGACTTTGCTACTATTAATTAGATAAATACAAATTATTAGTCATGGCTTAGACACCTAATCCAACATATAAATCATTTCCACTTGGCTTATTTACTTATAATAACTAGGTGAAATGTCTTAATCCAGGTAGCTTTGTATCGCTCATGCTTATGACTATTTCACGCTTCTTTTAAGTGCTTAATCCATATAGACATAATCATTAATTTAATTAAAATATAATACCATCACCTTATATTATTACAAAGTTACAATAACACACACTTCAGTGATCATGAAAAAGTATACAATGTTGATCTTTATCTACTTTCTTTAGAATTTGGAACAAATGATAAGGGGAATTTAATATTTATATATGGTGACTCTAAATTATTTTTGAGCTGCATACATGTTGTGGATAAATATAATCAAATTATCTCAACATACCAGTTATTGTAATTCTAATATATAACAACTTATAAATAAACATTCGTTTGTACTTATTATCTCTTATAAACAAAAGGGTATATACTCATTTACTCATATTCACATGGTTTATTTAGACCAAAAAAGAAACAGACCTTCTTATAAAAGTAAAAGAAACAACCCTAATTAGTGACCACTTTATTTGGTCTCTAACAATAAATAATTAGTGGCCATATATTTTGTCACTGTAGTCATCAACAGAGCAACCAAAATCAGTGACCTTTTTATTATGGTCACTAATCGGTTAAAATAGTGACGACTTTCATTGATTAATGACTACATTTAGTGACTAAACGAGCTGTCACAATAACGTTGACCACTATATTTTAATCACTATTTAGGACCATTTAATATTTTTGGTCTTTAATCAGTTTAATGACGGACCTATAATGACGAAAAGTAACCACTAAAAATTTGGTCACTAAATCAATTTAGTGACTATTCTTCTACTCTACTGGTAGTGACCACATCATCTCCGTCATTAATTAAGATTTTTCTTGAAGTGATTGTTAATTTGATTTAAAATTTGATATTTCAGTTTGTCCCTTTTGGAAATTTGAGTTTGTTTAATTGAAAATATCGTTTAGTCTTGCCGAACTCTTTCTAATTTCATTTTTCTAGTTTGGTAATATATGGTCTATTTATTTGGTTTGAGTTTGGTAGATTATTGTCATTATTTAATTGTTACTTTCATTCAGTTTGCTAAAGCAGGGCTACTCGTTTAATTCTTTATCGAATATAATGTTTGTTTCGTTTTCTTGTTTAGATCGCATTGACTCAAAAGCTTTAATTTTTTCTATCATCGAATTGACAAAAACCTTTTTAAGGTTTTATCCTTCTTTGCAAGTATTGTTTCAATAGATATATTTATTACTTTTTAAAACATAACATATGTGTTCTTCAACCATAGAAAACCTATAATAAACATTCTTTAAAAATTAAAAGCTATTATAGTATAAGTCTTTCTGCCATGAAAAATTTATAAACCTGACATAATTTTATGATGAAACTACAATACCTGATTCATTTTTCTTTTTATATAATCACTCATCTAGAAACAATAAAATGGACACACATAATTTGATTAGATAGGAAACGCTACTAGAAACACGCCTATTTTCCAACAAAAAATTTCCGACGGAATGGATCTGTTGGCCAGTAGTTACCGACGGATTAATGATAGAAATGTGACAAATTCGTTTCCTGTCAGGATTCCACCGGTGAGTGATCATGTTAAACGACGGATTACCGACCGTTTTGGCCTTTAAATATATCACTTTTCTAATAGTGAAAGACGGTCTCTTAAATTACTTTGATGATTTGTTTTTTTCAAATAGTTAATTATTTACCGTAAAATAAAGTGATACATATTTATAATAGGTAAATCATGATAACCAATTAGTCAAGTCGCATTATATTTATTATATAGTTTTTTATTTCTAAATATATCAATAAAAATTGAAACACTGTCCTAAATTTATACTAGCTTTAAAAATTATTTATGAATATGTTTTAATATATTGGTACATATAATAGCAATATTACAAATAACAAACTAAAAAAATTATAGCATTATTGGATTAATATTATAATATAATAGGTTTTTAAGTTGATATTTTAATATATTAATATAACATACATGATGATACGTCCAACTCAAATCATATGAAATCAAAATAATGAATTGTATTTTACAAGTATCGTGTATAATACGAATATAGATATAATAAACTTAAGTTGCTCTAGAGGGTTGCTATATGTATAATCACCCGATAAATTACACTTTGGACTTTGCCCTGCATTTCATCATGTCGTCTTCTCCATCTTTTTCAACAACACCACAATCAAAAGAAGATGCAGACTACAACAAGATCTGCGATGAGTACAACCACTTGATAGAAACAATTCCTAAAGCCAATGGATGGAGGGGTGAACCGCTCTGCAACTACAATGGTTTCTGGTTAAACACTATGATCCTCAAAAGCAACTTTTTTCTTCAGAGTTACTTCAAGTCTCAAACCACCGACATCTTTTTGGCTACCGTCATGAAATCTGGAACCACCTGGCTCAAAGCCCTCATGTTCTCTACCCTGAACCGCCACCTCTACAGCTTCTCCGACCACTATTTGCTCCGCCATGGCCCACAAAGCACTTTCCCTTTACTCGACTTCGAAAGCTACCCCATTACAGACTTCACCAGCTTCCCTACTCCACGACTCTTCGCAACCCACTTCCCTCGCACCCTCTTACCGTCGTGCATGATTCCCTGCAAGTTTGTCTACCTCTGTAGGGAGCCAAAAGACGTTTTGATTTCATATTGGCATTTCATGAACAAACTCAGATCGAAAGATTTGCCTCCAGTCTCGTTGGATGACGCGGTTGACCTTTTCTGCAAAGGGATTATGGATTACGGGCCATTTTGGGAACACGTGCTGTCATACTGGAGGGCGAGCTTGGAATATCCGGACAAGATTCTGTTCTTGAAGTATGAGGAAGTGAAGAAGGAGCCGGAGGTGGTGGTGAGGAAGTTGGCGACGTTCATGGGTAAGCCATTCACGGCGGAGGAAGTAGAGAAAAAGGTTGTGGAGAACATTGTGAACCTGTGTAGCTTCCAAACTTTGAGGAATCTGGAGGTGAACAAGAAAGGTGTTGAAAACTTCGGTAGGGTTGATGAGGCGGGGGTGGAGAACCGCCATTTTTTAAGGAATGGTGAAATTGGAGATTGGAAAAACTATCTGAGCGAGGAGATGAAACGACGCATTGATGGAATCACCCATGAGAGGTTGAAAGGTTCGGGGTTGATTTTTGACGCAAGTGCGATCGCTTGACTCTATTAGGTTACATTTGGTTACCTGTTAAATATCGAATGGTTAGTTATTATATGAAATATCTAAGTATAATATATATTTGGTTACCTGTTAAATATCGAATGGATATTTATTATATGAAATATCTAAGTATAATATATATTTGGTTACCTGTTAAATATCGAATGGTTAGTTATTAGGAATTTTTATAACGAGTAGAGTAAATTACAGTTTTGGTCCCTATGGTTTGTAAAACCTTTTAGATTGGTCCCAACTATTGGAAACAACAATGGAAGCAATCGCTATATTGGTCTTTTGTCAACAATCTTTTATAAAGCAGTCCCCATAAGCATAAAAAGTAAGGTCTTGGGACCCCAACAACCTGGACCAGAGACCGATTTGTAGCATTTCACAAACCTTAGGGACCCCAACGTGATTTTCCAATAGTTGGGACCAATCTGAAAGATTTGACAAACCACAGGGACCAAAACTGTAATTTACTCTAATGAATATAATGTTGTTAAAACTTTGTAATCGAAATATATTGTCTTTATCTATATATAAATGTCACTTAAATTTATGGGTAATACCATATAGGAACGTAAACAACATATTATAGATTTTTTTGCAAAAATAGGTTGAATTTGAATAGTTTTGTAAATATAGGTTGTTTTCAAACTCATTTGTACAATGGGTAAAATGGGTTGATTTGTAAAAGGACCCACAAAAACAGGTTGTTTTCAAACTCATTTGAAAAAATGGGTTGATTTGTAAAAGACCCACAAAAGCCACCTGATTATTTCACTTGTTATTCATTTTTATTGGTTTTCATTTTGAGCCCTCCAAATAATATGTAGCTTCTATTTACGTCTTTTATTTTAAAAAAATTAATTTTTTGGCCTTATTACATATCATTTGTAACTTTTTTTTATTCAAAATATACTATTGAAATTTATATACCTCTTAAAACAAATTCTACAATTACAAAAAATCTCATCACGCATTAAATTCAATACCGTCAAAATTATATAGATGCTGCGACAACGAATACTTCATTTCGAAAAATATTTTCCGGAGGCCGATTAGTTGTCTTTCGGCCGATTTTTTTTGGTTAAATGTAGAAGTACGGTAGATATTTTTGGTAGCCGCAAAATGCAACAAGCATGTTTAGCGGCATGAATAGTTTTATATATCTTGGCAAAGAGTAAAGTCGCAAATTATAGTGGCTATCATTGATTTGTTTTCTTTCGATAGACATTGCCTATAAGGTCAGAACGGAAAAAATCTTTTTTGATTCATATTTGTAATAAGTAGCGTAGATATGTATCCCTCTAAATCGCATTAAACAAAAACCGGGATGCTGACTATTAGCTATTTTTCGGCGTGTAGTTTTAGTTAGGCGATTACTTTACTTTCAGATGAATGGAAAACAATTTTCTTTTAGTGAATTGTTTCTTTTATGGTTTAGGTTTTCAGGTTATGATGTAGGGATTAATTAATTTTGGTTAGGTTCTCCTGGGTATTGGTTAGTGGGGGTTTAAATAGTTGTCTCCATTAATCAATAAGGAAATTAGCATATAGATATATTTGAAGTTAGAAATATGAATAAAGACTAACAAGAAACTAAGGGGCTGTTTGGTTCGTTGGAATTCGAGGGAATTCGAGGGAATTGGAATCTAATTCCTTCAAATTCCTGCGTTTTGTTCAAGTTTTTTATGAAGGAATTGGATTCCAATTCCTTTGAAATGGAGGGAATGAATTCCTTCAGTGGATGGAAGGAATTAATTCCCTTGGAGGAGGGAATGTGCAAGATTACCATTATACCCCTTCCATTACCTCACAAATTGAAACCCTCTACCACCACCCACCACCACCGCCACCACCCCCACGCACCCACCACCTATCGCCGCCACCACCACCACCCACCATCGCCACCCACCACCACCACCCACCGCCGCCACCACCACCACCACCACTACCCACCGCCATCCACCACAACCACCACCATCACCAGCACCACCACCACCTACCGCTACCACCAACCACCGTCACCCACCGCCACCACATGCCACCACCACCATCACCACCACCTACCGCCACAACCAACCTCCGTCACCCACCGCCACCACATGCCACCGCCACCATCACCACCACCACCTACCGCCACCACCAACCACCGTCACCCACCGCCACCACCACCACATGCCACCGCCACCACCACCACCACCGCCGCCACCACCATCGCTACCCACCACCACCACCATCACCACCACCACCACCATCACCACCACCTACTGCCACCACCAACCACCGTCACCCACCGCCACCACATGCCACCGCCACCATCACCACCACCACCTACCGCCACCACCAACCACCGTCACCCATCGCCACCACCAACCACCGTCACCCACCGCCACCAGCACCACATGCCACCGCCACCACCATCACCACCACCACCCACCGCTACCATTCACCACTAGCAACAAGTTATATAAAAAGTAAATATTATGCAAAACACAATAAGGGCAAATTTGTCATTTACATGGATTCCAATTCCATTTCCTGACAACCAAACAGAAAATGGAATTAGATTCCAAATCCATTTCCAGCCAACCAAACAGAATATGGAATTGGATTCCAATTCCTGATAGATTCCAATTCCTTGACAGATTCCAATTCCTTCAAAAACTTTCTGTGAACCAAACGCCACCTAAGATTGCAAATTTAAGAAAATTTCTTGTTTATGAAAGAAGAGCAAATGAAACTTGAGTTCGGTTTTTTGAATTTACAATGCAAAAAAGTGAATTGAAATGGTATAATTTTATTATTGCACTTTCTTTACTAACAAATTTTCAATGAGAGTAACAACTTATATTTTTGTATTTTCATACGAACAGTAACAGTGGATACTTTTACTTTTCTAGATGAATCAACAACTTAATTGTTTTGTTTTCTATTACAATTATTGGTAAGGTGTGCACCAAACCGCATAAACCATCCATACTGCACCACACCGTACCGCATAATGCAGTTTTGAAACTCCGTGGTACGGTTTGGTGTTCGTAATTTTGGTAAACCGCGTTATGTGGTGCGGTATGCGGTTTATAGTCACAAAACCGTGGTTCAGACCGCGCCGCACTATATTCACACACACACACACACACACACACACACACACACACATATATATATATATATATATATATATATATATATATATATATATATATATATATATATATATATATATATATATATATATATATATATATATATATATATATAATATATATATATATATATATATATATATATATATATATATATATATATATATATATATATATATATATATATATATATATATATAATACGGAATTTACGGTATTAAAACCACACAAATCGCATTCAAACCGCACAAACCGCCCGCACCAAACCGCACTGCATAATGCGGTTTAGGACCTTTGTTGTGCGGTTTGGGGTTTACAAAAAACTCAAACCGCATATGCGGTGCGGTCTGCAATTTTGCCTCTAAACCGCACCGCGCACACCCCTAATTATTTGACATATATATATATATATATATATATATATATATATATATATATATATATATATATATATATATATATATATATATATATATATATATATATATATATATATATATATATATATATATATATATATATATTAGAAAAAGAAACACTTTTGACGACATTGATTTTAATGCGTGTCATTTTTGTAGTCGTAGAATTTTTTTTAAGTGGTATATAATTTTCAACAAATACGTTTTAAATAAAAAAAAATATTAAATGATATGTAATAAATCCCCAAAAATTAATTTTTATGAAATAAAAGTTATAAATAGAAGATATACATTACTTGGAGGGGTCAAAATGAAAACCAATAAAAGTAAATATGGAACATGTGAAATAACGAGGTTTTGCGGCAGCGCATTGCCACGGAAGTTAAAACAAAAAAATTGTGTGTGTGTTAAAGTACATTGCTATTTCTTGCAATTTTTTTTTCCAATTAGAGGCTAAATTCAAGAAAATTTCATTTTCACAACTCGTCTCAATTCATTAAGAATGACATCAAGAACAACCTTGTAGCCATCTTCTTCAGTCACCTGAAAATGATAATAAAAAAAAAACACAAACGATTAATTAAATATCAATCCTTTTATTTACCCATTTTTTTAGAGCAGAGAATGATTTATGCATTTTTCATTAAATACGTAATATTTATATGCTCTTTAATACATCCTACCCTCTTGAAATCAATAAAGAAACTACAGAAGCCAAACTATTTTATAATAACCCAACATCATAAACACATCACTTTGTTCTCATTTTCTTTATTTTAACACTCCTCCTATCTATGAAATATGTACCTATTAGTTTCTTTTTAGTGCTAATGTTAGAGTCTTGACATCATTTTTAACAAAATAAAAGACACTTATAGGAGGTGGCCCTAATAATATTCTTCTTTTGTATTTTTTCAGTTTTATCCTCAAAGCTTCAAACTTAGCAGGTTATGAAGTTTCCACTTCATCTTCTTTTGTCTATTTATGTTTTTTTTTTTTTAATTTTGCAAACTCTTTTACATACTCTACACATTCCTAGCAATTCCCAAAAGATATATAGGCATTTGTTATCATACAAAATCATAACAATCACTTAAATTATGCCAAAAAGAATAATAACTCAATGTAATTGTGCTAGAATTATGTCACAAATACTATAAAGTGACATCAGAATTAACCATAGGCCGCTTCGCCTTCTTCATTAATGCCATGGTCGTAGCTTTGATTTATCATCTTAATAAATCTTTTCCATCACAAAATTCAAATCTAAAACTAATATTCGCAATGCAGCAGGATATCAACAACCTACTTTTTGGTTTTTATATTTTTGTTGGTGTCCATAAAAATCAGAATCGAAACCCAGACAGTTCATAAAACCAACTGTTCGGTTTTCAACAAAATGAAAAAAGCCGTAAAAATTAATAATTAACAATATCAAAATTAATACCAAAACATGACCGCCAAAATGAAATAAATAAGCCGAAAGTCTGACAAACACTAATACAACCACCAATTTTAAAGCGCCAACACTTGAAAACTCGTGTTACTATTTTTTTTAAAAGTACTTTGCCTTAATAGAATTTGAAGAGACTTTAAAACCTGGTTTGATTGAACACTCTGTCTACTATCATTAGTGTAAACAGTTGGTACAACCTTTAGAAAATACTGGGAATATTTTTCCTAGTATGATGCCTTAATATTTGAAACTATAATGCTATAATTGGGAATATTTTTCCTAGTATAATGCCTTAATAAGAAAAGTTTAATAGTACAATGTTGTAATAGAAAGAAATGAAGATAGGATGCTATAATAGACATGGAGAGAGAAATTTTGACCTGGTCAGGATCTGACATTGCCCAACCTTTTTTCCTATATGCTTCACAAACATCTTCACATAAATTGCAACATTCCTTGTCTGACTACAAATCACTATAAAAAATTGAAAGTATGATGCTATAATTTGGCACAATGAGATAAACCAATATTAAATATCATTGCATAGTTAAAAAAAAATACCGATTCAGCACCAAAACATGAACCACAATATGTCTCATTGTGCTCGAGCCTACCACCATGTTTTTGCCAAGGTCTTTCGATCTGTTGCTCTCAATAAATGTAAAACCATGAAATATTTGTTAGAAAAATTTGGTATTTTTAAAACTTTAAAGAAGTACAAAATTTTGTAACTAACCTTGGGAGTTCCAATATCATCTTGTCTTGATTTTATGACATTACCATAAGTATCAAGTCTCTTTTTATAGATGCATGTTTCTAAAAGTATGAATAACATTTAATGTCACAATCATGTTTGTATGTTGGATAATTTGATATTACAAAAAAACGAAGAGATAATATGCAATTACATACAATGTCAAAATGTTCTTCTCCACTGATATCCATAGCATCAAGACTGAGTACTATACATGGGAGTGATGGAAATATGATACGAAACTGCACTTTCAGATGAAATAGAGAGTATAACAATTAACTCTAGAATTTAAAATACAATAGAATCATAACTGAGAAGCTATACAAAAAGAAAATGCTACTACATTGAGGGCGTCTTGAAATTCAATAAACAAATAATCAACTTTTTCAAAAAGAATCAGAGATAAATCACTGTAATTTTTAAAATAGAAATACTAGAAAATTAAAGAACAATGTACTTTATCTTAACCTTATAATCACAATGTACCAACACTATTTTACCTATATATGTAATCAATCACCTTCCAGGAGTTGTTCAAGTAATATAGCCTAACCGCTTTCAAGGGAGAAAAGAACAAAAAGAAATTTTCCTCTATAAATTCCAGGAAACAATGGCTTCCCTGTTAGCATCTCAGCAAATATACACCCCATGCTCCGGATATCAATTGCGGGGGTATACTGATAAATTCAAATTTTGGAAATCAGGTAATGAATAACTAATGTTTTGAACATAAAAAATGCAAAAAGTTAGAAACTTTTTTATGTGGGTCATGCTTACTTTTAAGAAAAAGAAACCACAAAGTTCAGGAGCATAATAATGAATAGGATTTCGATCACAACATTATCTATTTAATTCCAGAACTGTACAACATTATCGCGGTGCAGTTTAAAGGCAAAACCGTAAACCGCACCGCATATGCGGTTTCAGTTTATTGGAAAACGCAAACTGCATTACAAATGTCCTAAACCGCATTATGAGGTACGGTTTGATGCAGGCGGTTTGTGCGGTTTTAATACGGTAATTTTGTATTATACATACACACATATACACATATATAAAAATATATATATATATATATATATATATATATATATATATATATATATATATATATATATATATATATATATATATATATATATATGTGTGTGTGTGTATATATATATATATATATATATATATATATATATATATATATATATATATATCCTATCCTAATAAATAAGTAACTCAAAGCCACATGTCATCACCACATTCATTTTGCCACATGTCATTTTCTCATAATTTTAAATTAAAAAAAAAGCTAATTGGTTTGAAACTTTTCTAACTCATTAATGATTGGTTTAATTATCATTCAATTTCAAAATTAATTGTTATCATTTAATTTCAAAAATAATTGATTTTTAATATCATATTATTTTTTTAATGTGTAGAATGATTTGGAAGACAATAGAGAGACAATTGATGTCATAATATTTTAAAGAACGACTCCAACCATAATAGTGAATTTGATTTAAGTACCGGTGACATTCTCATAATCAATTATATTTATCAAAATACAAAGTCGTAATAGTAAAAATCAAAAGCAAGATGTCACGATACACAAACAAATTTCTTATGTAATATTATTAATGTTTAGATATTCTTAATTAATAATTTTTTTGTATCATCCCGTGTAATACACGGGTTTTACAACTAGTATATATATATATATATATATATATATATATATATATATATATATATATATATATATATATATATATATATATATATATATATATATATATATATATATATATATATATATATATATATATATATATATATATATACACACACACACACAGTGCGGTGCGGTTTGAACCGCGGTTTGGTGACTATAAACCGCATTATGCGGTGCGGTGTGGGCAGTTTATGCGATTTGGTGCACACCCCTACCTTGAGTAACCGCTTATGGGCAAGACATGGTGTAATTGTGGTTATGTGCTCTGAGATCCCTTATTTTAGGCCCAATTTACTTTAAAAAATTGTCTCATGTTTTTTAAACCATAATTTTAGTAGATGTTTACAATCGAAAATCCCAAATAAATGTTAAGTATTTAAATAATCCTAAAATGCTCAAAGCACTACTAGAAAATAAGCCTTTAAGGGTGGACGGAGTAAGCGTGGGTTCACACGGATTCAGTTGTTTGATGGCTTCGGTACCAACGGTACCGTCAGTACCCCGGTGGTACCAATTTGAAACTACACTGTGATGATCGGTTTCATATGGCATGGCTCAATCGGTTTGGGTTGTAGGTTCCCCATCCCACCGAACCCACATATTATATAAAAAAAATTATTTTTTAAAAATTACCCTCCTCCTTTCCCTATAAATACCACCTCCTTAGGGCGTCTCCAACCCCACTCTATTTATAGAGTTACCTCATTTTTTACTCTATTTCTCTCCAACCCAACACTATAACTCACTCAGCTGGGTCATCCAAAGGATGAGTTAGTTGGGTTCCTCCGTTACCAAAAAAAATAATAAAAAAATAAAATAACTCACTCTATATTTAGGTTTTTTAATAGTACTACTTCAAATATAGAGTAATATTATTCCTTTACACCAAATATAGAGTTAATGTTTCATTTGTCATTTTTAGTCCCCCGGTTTTTATATTTATACATTTCTAGTTTATTTAAATATAATAACAAATATTTATAATCATATTATATATATTAAATGATATTAATTAATTATAATTATCAAAATTGAATATTTATATATCGAATTCATATAAAAATTTACAAATATTTAAAAAAAAAATTAAAGCACCATAACATATTTTATAAAAAAACGTAGAATAAATATGGGAAATATATTCTTCGGAATGTGTTAGTCGACCATTTATGGAAAATTTATTCGACTGCATAAATATGTTTCAATTTCAAATGTATGTGTAATATTTTTATAAATGGATGTATAATATTTATTTAAGAGTGTATTATAAATGTACTTTTATTATTTAATAAATTTTGTATTAATAAAATCATAAATTCTTCAAATTAATTATATACGAATAAATTATTTTGTTATTAATGTTTTGATAAAATATTTTAGAATATTATTACAATAAAAAGATAGAGTAATAATATGTTAAAAGTTAATAAGTAGAAGGGGAGATTTTGACAATTTTTGTAAATGAAGAAAAAATAATATGCTAGGAATATACCTTTTAAAGTAAAAATAGTGTGAAAAATAGAGGTGGTTGGAGATGATCAACTTTTTACACTATTTTTTACTTCAAAAATAGAGTAAAAAATAGAGCTGGGTTAGAGATGGTCTTACTCATTAAAAAATTCACACCTTCACCATTCTTTCTTTCTCTCAACATCTCTCTAAACTCTTTCCTATTATTAAAAAAAAAAACCTTCTTTTTTTACAAAATGAGTTCTAGCCGAGGCAACTCCAAAAAACGCGGTTCTTCCAAAAATAAAAACCGTCAGGATGTCCCTCCGACCCCATCCCCAAATTATCATAACGTCAACCAATATCTGCGACGCACGTGTTCCTTTGACTGAAAGTAGACTTCATCCAAACTTTTGCCATTTTGTACACTTTTTACCCTGTGTTTCATATAATTCGCACAACAAGCACTAGACACAAAACGTGAATAATATATCAATTTAAGATATATATATATATATATATATATATATATATATATATATATATATATATATATATATATATATATATATATATATATATATATATATATATATATATATATATATATATATATATATATATATATTACTCAAAACAGGGCTCAACGGCGACTATAATATTTGATATTACTAAGCGTTGTCAATATAGATTGAAGACTTTCATACCAAAGTAAAACTACCATCGAGCATGACATGAATAGCAAAACCTACATATCAATTCACATTTGAAAGTTACATAAAAACTTGATAAATATTTTGCCATGTTTCTCATAGCGCAAAAATACCACATGTTCTCACCTGGAATAGTTAGAGATGTCTAGCTAATGTTCTTAATAATCTTGTCATTCTCTTAGGTATTAACCTTTTGTGAACTTCTACATATACATTATCGAAGATCAATACATACATCTCTAGAAGGGTCACTATGACCTAATTCCCTTATATGTAGTCCTTGCTCTTCTAGTTTCTTATAGTTTGTTAGATCTAATCATATGCATTAACCTTCAAATAAAAAATGTTCTTTACTCAGGCTTAACGCCGTGGCCCATTAGTGGTTGTGTCGTGACAATTCATCATCATCACGATTGTACAAGGTTTAAGCAATTGTTGCGTTGCGACCCTTGGTCATCGCATCGCGATCGATGACCATTGCATCTACTTTGATTTAGTTTTTTTTATCAGCCCTTGGGGATAGATTTCTAGACAATACAAGTCTGCATTTCATCTTTTCCTGAAAACTTCATTTTCTACAAACTATTTGTATATTATGCTAGCCATGATTTTCTTCTTCAATAAATATAACATACACGAGCTCAAAACTTATTCCATGACAAGTTATTATGAAATTTACTACTAAGAACAATCATCCCTTGATTATGTTATTTATTCTCTGATTTTCTTTAATATCTTGAGGGTACTATTTTAACAACCCACTTATACCACATGCAACACTACTTGTACCCTCATGCATCAACTATATTTAATCCAACATGCATGCTTAGATAAAGGTGGTCTAGGGTGTTTACCTTGTATGTAGTTGGATCTTTCCTTGAAACAACCTTCAATATTAAAAATTCTC
Organism: Cichorium intybus; assembly: GCA_023525715.1. NCBI lineage: Eukaryota > Viridiplantae > Streptophyta > Magnoliopsida > Asterales > Asteraceae > Cichorium > Cichorium intybus. The sequence goes on along the minus strand of CM042016.1, from coordinate 49,780,761 downwards.
TGTACACACTAAATACACCAAACATACACATATACACACTGTTCTTGAGAGTATTTGAAAGAGTGCTTAGGAGGAAAATGACATTTTGATCCATCCTTCACACCCCCTATAAGCTGAAATAATCGGGTTCATAAGTCAACACTTCATTTAGGGCATGTAGCCAACTTAAAATCAGAATAGGTGGCATGTTTAATGCCCTAAGCAGCGCGTAGGTCTCAAAAACGCATCACGTAGCTCAACTCTTGGCCCGAGTAGATTTCACACTAGGAAAATATTCTGTAGTTCTCATTAATTTTCCCATTCTTTGAACTATCATAACCTTTACATACGATATCTAATTTTTGCAAACTTTATATCTCTAAAAAGGTGGGAATCAGCTTGACAACTTTGTTTCAATGATCCAAGTCTCGATCTGTTCAGACTTTCCGATACAGACCTGTAAACATGAGCATTTAGCCATTTTGTCAGTGTTTTGTCATTTCAAATCTTCATAACTTCTTTGTTATAACTCCAAATGACCTAAATTTTTTTCCTACATCTTTGTTATCTCAAATATTACAAAATTTGCGTTGATGACTTTTTCCAAGTCGTTTTAGATTTTGAGATATTAGTTTTCACATATATCCTTATTATCCTTTCATTTTACTCAATATTTCAAATATTGCCCTTATCTCTATAATGAAAGGTTTTCTACAACCAAAGAACTAAAACCTAAGTTGACATGCAACCTAGAAAAGATCTATGTTTTCTTACTTTGAACATGTAACTAATTCCTATAGGCCAAACAAAAATTAACTAAAAGAAATAAATAAGAAAAACTAACCTTTAGTTTTAATCTTGAAGCTAAGCAGCACAAATGTCCTGCCTCAAATGAGATCACACCTAGGGAGCCAGAAGGACAGGTCACGAAAATTCCAGAGAGAACAGAAGAGAATAGCACTTAATTATGAGGTACAGGGGTCTCCATTTATAGGCTACCAAATGACCCTTAGAGATAAACCTCGTTTGACTTTCAAATAGAGATAAACTCAATCTCTAAGCCATTTTCCGGATTATTCACACGCGCACCGCGGCCTATACATTGGCGCGCCGCGCGTGTTAATTCAACTATTGAATTGGAACAACTTTAGCCCCTGTCCTCCTGATTAATCTAATTAATGCCACGGAAATTAATCCAATTAATTCCTGATTAATTATTAATCAATTAATATAGTTTCTAATTAATATATTATCACTTTAATATATTAACAAACCATATATTTAATTCTTGTTGATTTATTAATCCCATAATAAATCAACCTTTCTCTCTACCGAACTTTCTACCAAACCTCTAGCTATGAGGGCAACCCAAATGGACTTTGCTACTATTAATTAGGTAAATACAAATTATTAGTAATGGCTTAGACACCTAATCCAACAGTCTCCCACTTGGATAAGTCTATGACTACAATTACCAATTTAACCTCTAATTAATCAACAAACTGTAGCTTCCTAGAAACTGCTGTCGAACTCTGACCTAGTCAGTTCTGTCCATAGATAAGTGATCAGATGATCCTCCGTCCAACAAGATATTTTCAGACATGAGACATGGATTGAGATCAATCTCTGTCTGACACACTGTTTCCCGATTTCCTATTTTGCATATGACATAAGACTTCTAATTGAACATATCAATTCAGTCCTGGCTGGCCAGCACTTTAGTCAACTTCAAAATCATCGAAAGGCCTACAGATATCTGTTTCCCGTCAGGGTCAAGGGACGAATAAGCTTCGACTCATATGCTTATATCTTTTACCAGACAAACCATTCACAACAGCACGTCTTATAACACCGAGTTACCGATGCGTTTTCGTACTATCAATGAACAACCGCCTCGTAAATTATAACTCATATCTATCTACTTCAAGACCATAAGATATTATCATCTCAACATTGCTCGTGATGTAATCCATGAAGCAATCTATTGAGCGTGGGTTTATCCAATACTCAAATCTCCATTTCCAAGTACTCATGAACGTTGCAGCAATCTTATTGATATGTCTAACTCCTTAAACAATCTACAAACCAATTTATGACAGTCTTCCTTCATACTTGCTCCCTAAAACTATGAGCGACTGTAGATATTTAAATAATCCAATTATTCAGGAAGTAAAACATGCGAAAGCGAAACATAAAATCTGACTGGCAGCTACTCCTACTTATTACCAAGTCTCCACGAGGTAATCACCAAGTCGGATTTATCATAACTATTATCGGTTTCTTATTCTCTATTAAACTTTCAATTCAAGCCTTTTATATCTATGTCTATTTTAACTCAATGGCCTTTTCACTCTTTCTATGTATCCAATTGTCTAACACTTATACACTTTATTGCAGATAATCCAATCGGATACTCTTCCGATAATATCTCAATTTGTCATCCTGTCTTTCTCTCTCACAACTCCATTCCGGTGATGTGTACCGTGACTACCCATGGTTCTCGGGGTATTTAGTCTATATGAATACACCCTAAGACTATTTCGAGGCATCATAATGTGCCGGTAAACCACACGCGCTCCATCAGAAACCAACGAAACTCTTTAACCATGAAGTCCTACAGCACCACGTCCTGGTGTAAACAATTACTGATTTGAAACTCCTTTCCAAACATTCACCCTAATCATTACCCAATGATTTCTCACGCGTGTTCAAAATCCATTTAGTATTCTCAGCCAGGTCATATCCTGAATCCAACTTACTATGCTCTAAGCATCAAGTCATCAGGATATGTTCATAACACTTCTGATCGGTCCAGGAATCTCATGGAACCTGATGTAATCTCATCCCAAACCTTTTCGGAATCCAAAGATTACTAATAATCCTTGTGTCATGACTTCCGGAAACGATTTCCTTTCAGAGACTCTTTCTTATGCATCTTGAACCTCATCAACACAAAATTCTCAATAACTAAGTCTATACTGTCAATTTCATCTATCCGATAGATGTCTGTGAACTATGTGAGTATGTTGCACCTTCTTTATTTCTTTCATGCCAAGTCATCACTCTTTGCAATGATAGGAAACTCTTTTCCTGGGTTTATGCATCTTGAATCTTATCAAGATCATATTGGCAGAATTTCAATCTAATAGATGTTCACAACTACCTAAGTATGTTGTATCTTTTAAAGTCTTTCATAGCGAACCGTTTCTTAACACCAAGTCATTACACTTTGTAATGATAAGAGACGTTTCCTAGAACCAGTATGTAACCCACATACATGTGATAGCAGATAACAACGATACTCCCACTAGCTTTGATACGGTTATATGACTTTTTTGGACTATTCACAAAATCCAGAACTTTTGGCACATTTTGCGAAACCGAAATCCAAACCTTTCCGACATATTAAAGGAAATCTTTTAGGCTATTCACAAAATCCAAACCTTTTGGCCTATTTTGAGAATCCGAATATCCTTTCTTGCGAGATGCCAATGGGACGAATCCCGGGGCCATGTGCCTTTTGTAATGGCATGCTCTATGTGAGTCCCTATTAGTGTATCGGTAAACCACACACGCTCTACTAACAACTCACACTATGCCACGCAGAATCTTCTCGGATTTCATCTTCTATTGAGAGTGCCTCTCTCGGAATCAATTTCTTGACCCCAAGTGATGATTCATTCAACCAGATGTTCTGTAAGTACATTTCTATGTTTCCTTCTTTTGATGATTCAATTACTCCCACTAGTTCCTAGACCAGTTATAAAATCAATCAAACTGTCACATAGACTGTGTCTCGCGCTAAGGTTCTCTTATTTGGCAGCAACCGGGCTCACCAATGCTTCCTAGTAGTCGGATTACTTATTCGTAACATCTTTAGTGTTTTACCACTAATCGGTATGTCACCCAGATCATAACTCCTTTTGACGGTGGCCAAAACTACAGGTCAAGCGAAGAGAGGGTATGTCAAGTTTAACAGGAATCCGATTCCTGGTCAAGGCCCAGTGGTGACTAAAGGTTCTTTCACTTGGTTAATCCTTGAACTCCTTCAGGATTATTCTTACTCCCACTCTTTCCTTAGAACATGAGCTCTTTCTAAAAGGACTCTTCTTTCAAAGGATAACTGGGATGGCTAATAAAACGACATCACTGATCAGTTTCAGGCTTGTCATGAGATTCAGACGAATGCTACATGACCCTGAACTTTCTATGTACTGGTGGGACGATCCCAGCTTTACATTTCAGACAGTGTCGGCATAACCTACTTAGTCTAAGATATGGTCGGAATACGGTTTCTGCGGTCTGACTGGTTGAATATTTAATTCATTGAAATACTAATCAGAAATGTATCTTATACATCGAGGATCAAAACTATTTCGATCAATGCTTCATCGTCTTTCCTAAGACACATTATAACCATTAATGTTCTTGGAAGAGGATAAACTGTGAAACATTTTCTCAGTCTATGTTGTGACTCAGGTTCTGTTGATCTTATACTTTCTTTGAAATCCTTGAACACTTCAAGGTTCCAATCAATCGCTTACTCTAATAAGCGAAGCCATATTTGTCAAACTATTTGGCAATTATCATGAAGTATAACTAATCGTGTTCTGTTCGAAGATTCGAGCAATACACAGTAACTTATGTGTCTGTTGCTCAAAATCTTAAGGTCCTTTACATCTCTATGTAAATTTATGACTTTGTTAATATTGTTCAAGACATGTAATCATCACCTGACTCCAAGTAAATTGATTCCAAAATCCTATCCATTGGATCTTTGGGTGATTCATTTCTTGCCACAATTAATTTTATTAAGAACTCAATTCATCATGTGACTTTAAGTCAAATGATTCCAAAGTCCTGTCCAAATGGACCTTTGGGTGAAGTGATTCTCATAAAATTCACTTTAACAATCATAAGGAACACAATTTATAAATCCAATCCCATTGGATGTATCAACATTCAAGTTATTACCATTTATGCCATTAACACATTCACACAACATTTCGAGGATAATTAAAACAATCATGTTTTAAAAAGAAAAATATTTTATTAAACCAGAATTATCCTCAGAACAATGTACTATGCGAATCCATGTCATATGTATCTATAAACTAATAACAAGAACAAATATCTAGCCTAACTCCAAAAAATGCACGAGCTCCATATCCAATCTGAATATGCTCCTGTGCGACAACACCCCGCTTCCTACAGACTCCGTGCATACAGAGCAAATATGAGAAACACATCATGTATCAAGGAAATAAAGATCATGTATTCTGAGTTTTAAGATATTACTAAGTTTGCCAAACAGTTTGGCTTTGGAGCATTTTTCCAATCTTTCTGTGACTGTGTCCCACCTTATGGATTCCTAGTTTGAAACATCAAACAATCGGTCCAGGCGATATGGATCATTTCTTGATGCACCTTAATACTGGACTCAATCCTGAAGCAGCTGAATCAATGGAACTATGCTTCTCCATGAGCGACTTATACAGAGTCGACATTGAATGCATTTCCATGATTGTCTTATCCGGTTACCCTTTCTGTTCATCTGGATGAACAGATCAATGAGTTGAGCTAATGCTTAACTACCGATCACAAAGGAAAACTAGTTTTATACTGTTCACCTTTGTATCCCTCAATCTCGGGAACACGCAAACTGGTGCTACTTCCTTCTAGCTTGCAACTTCAAGCTCTTTGAAGATCCTAGTTCGTTCCCTTTTTCAACCAGTTCTCGGAACCTTTCCTCAACCAGCTGCGCTAACTTATCTAACCCCAAGAATTCTAAATCCCTACGGAACTCGGGGTCAATGATCAATAGCATAACGCAACGAACTTCCTTGGACTCAATAGTCAAGGAGTCATGCTCATCACAAGCTGCTGTGTGATGCCATGTTTGGGAGCGGACACTCAGTCGGATATGGTTCGCCAGCAAAACTAAGAACTATTCTCTAATTGTAAAACCATATCACACAGTCAAGGCCAGTCAACCTTTCCATATTTAACAGGTGCTTTCTGAAGCTCTCAGAAATGGGTGAAGGAGGGGAAGGAGAAGAATGACACTTTCTTCAGACATATATAAAATTTGAATTTATTAGTTTAATTAATCCTTTTAAATAATTACCCAATTTATTATTTAATAAGGCTAGAATCCAAAATCCCCCAACTATGTTGTGAAGAGGGATGCCGTAATCACAACACAGTGGTCATTAAGGTAGATAACATTTATCAATTTCAGTCTTATGAAATTCCTAGATCTGTGAGATTCATTGAACTGTTCAATGGCATGTTTAATCTCGGATATGCCCCACCGTTTGTGACTGGGATGCCGAGGATCACAAACCGGGTGTGAATAACCATGCAAATTAGCTTGGTACTCTCGGGGTCAATTACCATCTCAAATTGATTTGCCGGTTAACCACACACGCTCCATCAACAATGATAACACCCGAGACCCATTGCCACTATTTATGAACCCCTATTGGTGTGCCGGTAAACCACACACGCTCCACCAACGTTTCATAAAGTGCAATGTGCAATTTCATGGATTAGCATCAAATTCACATTTTTCCTAAAGTAACTAGATTGGGTATTTTTGTAAAGTGTTCTAGTACTTTGATCATTATACTTTTAATGATTAAGAGGTCCTATCAAACCTGCTCGGCTAACGACCCTCCACTGATCAAGCGCGCGTGTTAATTCAACTATTGAATTGGAACAACTTTAGCCCCTGTCCTCTTGATTAATCTAATTAATGTCACAGAAATTAATCCAATTAATTCCTGATTAATTATTAATCAATTAATATAGTTTCTAATTAATATATTATCACTTTAATATATTAATAAACCATATATTTAATTCCTGTTGATTTATTAATCACATAATAAATCAACCTTTCTCTCTACCGAATTTCTACCAAACCTCCAGCTATGAGGGCAACTCAAATGGACTTTGCTACTATTAATTAGGTAAATACAAATTATTAGTCATGGCTTAGACACCTAATCCAACATATAAATCATTTCCACTTGGCTTATTTACTTATAATAACTAGGTGAAATGTCTTAATCCAGGTAGCTTTGTATCGCTCATGCTTATGACTATTTCACGCTTCTTTTAAGTGCTTAATCCATATAGACATAATCATTAATTTAATTAAAATATAATACCATCACCTTATATTATTACAAAGTTACAATAACACACACTTCAGTGATCATGAAAAAGTATACAATCTTGATCTTTATCTACTTTCTTTAGAATTTGGAACAAATGATAAGGGGAATTTAATATTTATATATGGTGACTCTAAATTATTTTTGAGCTGCATACATGTTGTGGATAAATATAATCAAATTATCTCAACATACCAGTTATTGTAATTCTAATATATAACAACTTATAAATAAACATTCGTTTGTACTTATTATCTCTTATAAACAAAAGGGTAAATACTCATTTACTCATATTCACATGGTTTATTTAGACCAAAAAAGAAACAGACCTTCTTATAAAAGTAAAAGAAACAACCCTAATTAGTGACCACTTTATTTGGTCTCTAACAATAAATAATTAGTGGCCATATATTTTGTCACTGTAGTCATCAACAACAGAGCAACCAAAATCAGTGACCTTTTTATTATGGTCACTAATCGGTTAAAATAGTGACGACTTTCATTGATTAATGACTACATTTAGTGACTAAACGAGCTGTCACAATAACGTTGACCACTATATTTTAATCACTATTTAGGACCATTTAATATTTTTGGTCTTTAATCAGTTTAATGACGGACCTATAATGACGAAAAGTAACCACTAAAAATTTGGTCACTAAATCAATTTAGTGACTATTCTTCTACTCTACTGTTAGTGACCACATCATCTCCGTCATTAATTAAGATTTTTCTTGAAGTGATTGTTAATTTGATTTAAAATTTGATATTTCAGTTTGTCCCTTTTGGAAATTTGAGTTTGTTTAATTGAAAATATCGTTTAGTCTTGCCGAACTCTTTCTAATTTCATTTTTCTAGTTTGGTAATATATGGTCTATTTATTTGGTTTGAGTTTGGTAGATTATTGTCATTATTTAATTGTTACTTTCATTCAGTTTGCTAAAGCAGGGCTACTCGTTTAATTCTTTATCGAATATAATGTTTGTTTTTAGCCAACAATCTTTTCTTTTCTTTTTTCTTTATACTTTTTTATATACCTATCGCAAATCGTATTACATAGAGACGTTGGGCAAACGGGCAACAAGCTGCGCCGCTAGCCCTTTTTGAATGGCAAAGCTAATACGCTTAAAAACAAAAGCTTTAATTTTTTCTATCATCGAATTGACAAAAACCTTTTTAAGGTTTTATCCTTCTTTGCAAGTATTGTTTCAATAGATATATTTATTACTTTTTAAAACATAACATATGTGTTCTTCAACCATAGAAAACCTATAATAAACATTCTTTAAAAATTAAAAGCTATTATATTATAAGTCTTTCTGCCATGAAAAATTTATAAACCTGACATAATTTTATGATGAAACTACAATACCTGATTCATTTTTCTTTTTATATAATCACTCATCTAGAAACAATAAAATGGACACACATAATTTGATTAGATAGGAAACGCTACTAGAAACACGCCTATTTTCCAACAAAAAATTTCCGACGGAATGGATCTGTTGGCCAGTAGTTACCGACGGATTAATGATAGAAATGTGACAAATTCGTTTCCTGTCAGGATTCCACCGGTGAGTGATCATGTTAAACGACGGATTACCGACCGTTTTGGCCTTTAAATATATCACTTTTCTAATAGTGAAAGACGGTCTCTTAAATTACTTTGATGATTTGTTTTTTTCAAATAGTTAATTATTTACCGTAAAATAAAGTGATACATATTTATAATAGGTAAATCATGATAACCAATTAGTCAAGTCGCATTATATTTATTATATAGTTTTTTATTTCTAAATATATCAATAAAAATTGAAACACTGTCCTAAATTTATACTAGCTTTAAAAATTATTTATGAATATGTTTTAATATATTGGTACATATAATAGCAATATTACAAATAACAAACTAAAAAAATTATAGCATTATTGGATTAATATTATAATATAATAGGTTTTTAAGTTGATATTTTAATATATTAATATAACATACATGATGATACGTCCAACTCAAATCATATGAAATCAAAATAATGAATTGTATTTTACAAGTATCGTGTATAATACGAATATAGATATAATAAACTTAAGTTGCTCTAGAGGGTTGCTATATGTATAATCACCCGATAAATTACACTTTGGACTTTGCCCTGCATTTCATCATGTCGTCTTCTCCATCTTTTTCAACAACACCACAATCAAAAGAAGATGCAGACTACAACAAGATCTGCGATGAGTACAACCACTTGATAGAAACAATTCCTAAAGCCAATGGATGGAGGGGTGAACCGCTCTGCAACTACAATGGTTTCTGGTTAAACACTATGATCCTCAAAAGCAACTTTTTTCTTCAGAGTTACTTCAAGTCTCAAACCACCGACATCTTTTTGGCTTCCGTCATGAAATCTGGAACCACCTGGCTCAAAGCCCTCATGTTCTCTACCCTGAACCGCCACCTCTACAGCTTCTCCGACCACTATTTGCTCCGCCATGGCCCACAAAGCACTTTCCCTTTACTCGACTTCGAAAGCTACCCCATTACAGACTTCACCAGCTTCCCTACTCCACGACTCTTCGCAACCCACTTCCCTCGCACCCTCTTACCGTCGTGCATGATTCCCTGCAAGTTTGTCTACCTCTGTAGGGAGCCAAAAGACGTTTTGATTTCATATTGGCATTTCATGAACAAACTCAGATCGAAAGATTTGCCTCCAGTCTCGTTGGATGACGCGGTTGACCTTTTCTGCAAAGGGATTTTGGATTACGGGTCATTTTGGGAACACGTGCTGTCATACTGGAGGGCGAGCTTGGAATATCCGGACAAGATTCTGTTCTTGAAGTATGAGGAAGTGAAGAAGGAGCCGGAGGTGGTGGTGAGGAAGTTGGCGACGTTCATGGGTAAGCCATTCACGGCGGAGGAAGTAGAGAAAAAGGTGGTGGAGAACATTGTGGACCTGTGTAGCTTCCAAACTTTGAGCAATATGGAGGTGAACAAGAAAGGTGTTGAAAACTTCGGTAGGGTTGAGGCGGGGGTGGAGAACCGCCATTTTTTAAGGAATGGTGAAATTGGAGATTGGAAAAACTATCTGAGCGAGGAGATGAAACAACGCATTGATGGAATCACCCATGAGAAGTTGAAAGGTTCGGGGTTGATTTTTGACGCAAGCGATGGACTCTATTAGGTTATCTTCAGACTGCTTGTAAAAATAATTCGAATATGTTAACTCCTTCGCTTCGTTGTAGGGAGATAATTAATATATTCCAAAGAAGTCAATGCTTTTTAAAATGTGTCGTGTTTGATTTCTTCTTGTATAATTTAAATGTCCAACTAAAATATATAGTTGGTTACCTGTTAAATATCCTAATGGGTATTACTAGGATCTTGTATAACGAATATATGGTGGTTAAGACTTTGTAATAGAAATATATCGTATTTATTTTTATAGAAATGTCACTTATATTTATGGGTGACACCGTGCCAACGTTAACACAGATTATAGACGTGTTTCTGTATTTTTATATTTTTTGTATTGATTAAATTGTTTATGAAGAACTTAATGCTTTTATATAAATAAATATTAAAACTTTGGCAATGGGCTACGTGTATAAGGGTCGATACTATTTAAGGAGGCAACTCAATACTCACAACAATAATAGGGGAGACACTATTAGTGGCCACTAGATAATAATAGAGAATGCATTATTAGCAGCAACATCAATAGAGACCGAAATTGAGCAATAGTGACAAGATATTAGCAGCGACCCATTAGCGGCGACATATCGCCGGTAATGCTAATAACAACGAATTTTAGGGGTACTAGTGACGAGTTGCATCACCCCTATTGTCATAGTGTTGGAGTGTCATAAGATGAACATTGCACCAACACGGTTCGCGAGGTACAGCCGCAAAATAATAGTAAGAAGAGTCATTTATGGGGTGTCTATGTAATGCATGAGGGGTGAGGGTCTGATTCCTGGCCTTGCATAAGGCCTGCCGGTGTGGAAGAGCTCAGGAGAGTGCGACGCCTATGTGGCTGTGCGAGCTCTTGGGTGAACACCACCCCCCTAGTGAGAGCACCTCTCACTTTTCTCCCTGTGCAACGTTGTGACATCGTGCGAGCTCAAGAATGAAGAGAAGTATGGCTTGTAAATTCAGCATAATCAGTTGTACAAAACATGAGGAAAGTGAGAGGTGACCATTTCCAAATGTGAGGGGAGGAGTGAGGGGTGCTGACTGGACGCTGATGTGGCAGGGAAAAAGTGAGAGCTCGTGAGAGCCCACACCGGATGACCTAAGATCCAAGAATCTTGGGGTTTAACTACCAACAAAAAAGAAGAATTGCACTTTGAACCGAAAAGTAAATTAGCCTTAGTGCGTTTTGTACTATTGAGTGATATATTAATGGGCTAATGTATTTTCAACCCAACCAAGTATTAGTTTCACTATGGGAAAATGACTTATAAGGGTAACTAATTATTTTTTTGGATCACGTTTGGTTTTTTTTCGTGCTTTATTTGTCATTAAACTATTTATTTTGTTCATGATATTATCATTACGACTGGAAATAGCAGGTTACAGCCTACTTACGTGGCTTTTGAGGGTACCAGTTATCGATATAAGGGTAACAAACTATTTTTTTTGTTCACGTTTGGTACTTTCCTTTTTTACGTGCTTTATTTGTCATTAAACTATTTATATTGGTCAACCTAAATTCTTATAACCGGCAATAACAATTATTGTCGGTTTAATTACTCAATGTCGTAATACAAGTATCAGAAAACTGACTTGCAATTGTTGAAATCGAAGCCATAAACCTTCAATTCTTCAAGAAAAGTTGGGGTGGAGTCCGTCGCTATCGATAGTATTCAAAATTACGATAACGAATTGGGGGTTTTGTGTGTAACAAGTATAATACCACGTAATATTTGTATTACGAAATTGAGTAATTAAACCGACAATACTTGTTATTGTCGGTCATAAGGATTTAGGTTTAACAATATAAATAGTTTAATGGCAAATAAAGCATAAAAAAAATGAAAGTGACCAAACATGAACAAAACAAATAGTTGGTTACCCTTATACTTATAACTAGCACCCTCAAAAGCCACGTAGATGCCACCTACTTTGCCACATAGATGTCAATTAGGCTGTAACATGTTATTCCCGGTCGTAAGGATGTATCATGAACAAAATAAATAGTTTAATGGAAAATAAAGCACGAAAAAAGTGACCAAACGTGAACAAAACATATAGTTAGTTACCCTTATAAGTCATTTTCATTTTCACCAAACCCCTAAGTGTACGTTTGGTACGGAAAAATAGAATTGACACAGAGAATGGAAATTGAGAGAAAGAGAATTAAACTGGAGAATGATAATTGATTCCATTGTTTGGTACCACATAATCTTCACCGGAGAAATATAATTGAGAATCTATGCTATTGTGGTGGTGGTGCTAACAGTAACAGTGGGTGGTGGCAGTGGTGGTGGATGTGTAAGGTTTTAAGAAAACAATGAACTAGAAATCCTAAGTTCACATGCAACCTAATTGAGGATCTATGTTTTTCTATCTTATGAACATATAACAAAAAACCTAAGACCAACAATAAATCTCTAAAGATAAAAATCAAGAAAACCAACATTTGATTCTTGATCCAGAAGCTAGCAGCAAAAGTATCCTGTCTCAAATGGAGTCACAACCAAGCAAAAGGAGAAAAGACAGCAGAGTTCCAGTGAGACAGAGAAATGGCGCAAGAATAAGGGTGGCCAGGAGGTTCCTTTTATAGCCTCCAAGGGTTACAGTCAAAACCCTAGAGGAGCCTCCTTAATGGGCAAGCATGTTGACCATTTGGACCAAGGCTTCTAAACCCTAATTAGGGTTTCGAGATTTAGAGTGTGCCCACTCTAATTCTCGCCAACTTTGGCCCCTTGCCACTGGCTAGCGAGTTATTCAACTATTGAATAAATACAAACCAGTCCCTGCACTTTTAATTAATTAATTTAATCACCAAATTAAATCCAATTAATTCTAGATTAACTTCTAATTAATTATTATAGTTTCTAATTAAGATATTATCACTCTAATATATTAATAAACTATTTATTTTATTTCTATTGATTTATTAAACAATTAATAAATCAACCTTTCTCTCTACTGAACTTTATACCAATCCTCTAGCTATGAAGGCAACCCAAAAACACTTTGCTTCAATTAATAAGCTAAATACAATTTGTAGTCATGGCTTAGACACCTAATCCAACAGTCTCCCACTTGGATAAGTCTATGACTTTAATTTTCCATTTACCTTCTGATTAATCTCAGTTTCCTAGAAATTGTTCCCGAACTCTGACCCAGTGAGTGTCACACCCCGATCCTTGGCGGAATCGATCAAGGTGTGATATATTGTTCAAAGTCTCATGACAACTATGTTATAATATGATTAGATTCAATTAAGTACTAAGTATGCAAACAAGATCCACAACATACAAATACAACAACATTTATTACATCAAATTTAAATAGTCTTGTGGGTTTCTAAGGTACACCCTACTTTTCATCAACTTCATTCTTCAAATCTGCATCATGGGTAAAAACAGGTTAACTACGAGAGTTGGTGAGTAATCTAGTTTTATTAAAGAAAATTGTGAGTTTGAATAATTTGAAATTTGTTTTCTTTTGAAGTTGGCAAGCAACTGTTATTGAGATAACAGTTTATAAATCAACAATTGATTAACAAATGATAACAACAACAATAAGTCCTCACCCTATATATACATATATATATGTATATATATATATATATATATATATATATATATATATATATATATATATATATATATATATATATATATATATATATATATATATATATATATATATATAGGATAGAGCATATAATCATCATATACACTCAACCACGTGCAATCAATCACCTTAGCGTCCCAAGGCGGGGTGGTCAACCCAATAGCGCTATTATTGTCCATAACGTACCCCAAGAATACGGGCATAGTCATGCAGATTAGACTAAAAATTGTAATGCACTACAAGTACATGTAGCGTAAACAAACAATAATTATACAAATAATGATTCATGTATAAATGTCCCAACAATGTATCAATTGTGTTAAGATAATAAAATGAAGTTGGAACATATTAAAACCACATGATACACCCCAAAAGTATTGTAAATTATAAAATATGGGGTAGATTACTCACATTAGTCCAAACGGAATACGCGTGTTGTACGATAGACGGCTCGGGTCAAAACGACGTGGAACCTATTATAATTAATAGTTTTAGTTTAGGAACTACTAAACGGGAATGGAGTATTAATAAAAATAGTTAGACACATATTCTTATATTAGATGAATTAACAATAATCAAATTTTGTTTTGAATATTAATGTATTCATAGGTTAGATGAATTTTAAATTGAATTAATTACTTTGCTTAATTAATTTATATTTTCACTGTAGGAAAGATTTTAATAATTTCTTATTAAAATAATAACTTGTCAAATTATAAGTATTTACAGATTTTATATATTATAAACAATTATTTATATGAAATAATCATTAAAAATACATTTTTACATGCTTAGATACTTAGGAAAATGGTTTTAAATACTAAACAGTAATTAAACATTCTGAAATTATCAGAAAATCATTATTTCATAAAATAGTAATTACTCTAAAATTTTCATATTTTCTTAACTGCTTTAGTATTTATTTAGTATTTTAATGATTAAACAACAACAAATTTCGGGAAAAATAACAAATGATTCCCACAAATTCTGGAAACATAACCATATTTTTCTAACATTATATTGAGTCTACTGTAAATGTTTTGGATATTTTTGACTATGGGAAGTATTTCTTATGTTTTTCATTATTAACTAATCAATAAAATCATAAATAATAGGAAAATATTAAGATAAATTCATTAAACTTTTTATTTATGATTAGCATGTTATATTTTATATTCTGATAAGATTTTATAATTTTTGGACATGTGTAGCTATTTATTATCAATTTAAACCATTTAATAATCATTAAATCAGGAAAAATAAGCAAACATTCTTACTAAAATCTGTAAATTTTGTCATGGAGTCTTTAAAATGTTAATAAGGTGCGAAAAATATAAAATCTAGTTTTTAACATACATAACTATATTTTTATATTTATTTATCTACAACAAAATAAAATACAACATAAGCATAAAACAGTAATATAAATGCATGAAACTTCATAAATCCACTTTACTCAATGTATGGGTCATCCTAGAATTTTCCCAGAATTTATTGACTAAAAAGGTATTTTATGTGAATTATTGTCTTATTATATTGCAATAATTATAGTAATTCAATAAAAATAAGTTATTTTCAGAAAATTTCCAGAACTTCTTATTTTATTTATGGTATTATGAGAAAAATCAGGTTTATGCATAAAATGAGTTTTAGATAGTTTGGTGGATTTAATTTGTTTCATGTATGAATTTGGAACTTTTAACAACATACCTTGATGAATGCTTCAAGAGGGATGGAGATTTGAGTATATTGGAGTGTTCTTGGCTGAAAAATGAAGATTTCTAGGAGGAATTTCGAGATTGAGAGTGAGGGGAAGAATAGATATGATTTGAGTGGTGATGAGAATAATGTGTTGGGAGAAAAATGAAAGGAAAGATGATGGGAGGTGTGAGTGGGAGACAATGGGAATAAACTTTTACTTTTGGTGGTCTTCATAATTCCCCACTAACACAAGCATCTTAAGAGTTTTATAAAATTTAATGTAGTGTTTATAAAAATAGAGTTTTATAAAAAATAGGTTATTATTTGATTATAACAATCTACTTTGATTTGAAGTTTAATTATAGCATTCAAGTTTGATTTTTTTAATTTAATTAGAGCATCATACTTTGATGTTATTTTAATATGGTATCATAATTTAATTTGATTATAGTTATAACGTTATACTATGCTATATTGCTATTAACGTCAATTTATATCGTAGTGTAAGGGTTTTGATCCTATTAGCGTCAAGAAATCTCGAGTAGGGTTCATTAAATTTCCAATTGGGTTGGGTTGACCCGAATCCATTTTGGGTGGATGTCACAGTCTCCCCTACTTTAGGAAATTTCGTCCCGAAATTTAAGAAGATAGTACCTTAAGAGAAAAGTTGCGGGTATTTGGTACGCATTTGATCCTCACGCTCCCATGTATACTCGGGTCCATGTGCTGACTGCCACCTGACCTTGACCAGGGGAATGCGACTTCTTTTGAGTTGCTTTTCCTTTCGGTCGGCAATTTCCAAGGGTTTCTCGATAAATTGCATTGTCTCGTCGATTTGGATATCCTCGAGAGGAACATGAAGGTTCTCGTCTACTAAACACTTCTTGAGGTTGGCTATATGAAATACTGGATGAACTTTATTAAGCTCTATTGGTAGATCCAACTCGTAGGCTACTGGTCCGATCCTTTTCAGGATTTTCAACGGGCCTACATAGCATGGTGGCAATTTACCCTTGCGTCCAAATCGAACCACACCTTTCCATGGGGACACTTTTAACATGACCATGTCACCCACGGTAAATTCAAGCGGTTTGCGTCGCTTGTCGGCGTAACTCTTTTGTCGGCTACGAGCTGCGAGAAGGTTATTGTGAATATGAGTGATTTTGTCGGTTGTTTCCTGGATAAGCTCAGGACCAACGATTGGAGAATCCACTGTTGCACGAATCACATGGGACTCGCCAATTTCATGCCAGCAAATAGGATATCGGCATTTACGGCCATACAATGCCTCAAATGGTGGCATCTTGATGCTAGAATGATAACTGTTATTATAAGAGAATTCCACCAACGGTAAATGAGAGTCCCAGTTTCCTCCGAAATCTAAGACACACGCCCTCAACATATCTTCGAGTGTTTGAATTGTCCTCTCAGATTGACCATCGGTTTGAGGATGATAGGCGGTACTGAGATCGAGGCGGGTTCCCATGGCTGCTTGAAGTGATTGCCAAAACCGAGAGAGAAATCTCCCATCACGATCTGAAATGATGCTGAGAGGGATGCCATGCCGACTAACTATCTCGTCGATGTAAATTCGAGCAAGTTGTTCGACCTTGAAATGTTCACGGATGGGAAGGAAATGAGCGAATTTGGTCAAACAGTCAATGATTACCCAAATGTTGTCGTGTCCCTTGGTGGTACGGGGAAGTTTGGTTACGAAATCCATGGCGATCGCTTCCCATTTCCACTCGGGGATTACCGGTTGGACCAATAGTCCAGAGGGTGGTTGATGTTCTGCTTTACCCAGGAACATGTAAGACATTTGGCCACGAATAAAGCAATATCCTTTTTCATTCCCGACCACCAATAATTTGTTCTCAGGCCATGATACATATTGTCAGCGCCAGGATGAATGGAATATCGAGTTTTATGGATTTCTTCCATCAGGAAGGTACGAAGATTGTCGCGATCTGGGATCCAGATGCGATCTTGATAATAGAAAATACCATCAGATTTACTTTCCAACTCCCCATCAATTCCCGTGGGCATGTCATTTTCGGTAATTGCCGAGTGTTGGGCTCCTCGAATTCGGTCACTGAGATTGGACAAGATAGGAGAACATATTAGATGAAATGCTTTGACATGTTCTTTTCGACTTAACGCGTCGGCTACCACGTTTGCCTTGCCCGGATGATAGCGTATTTCACACTCGTAATCATTTAGGAGTTCGACCCATCGTGTTTGTCTCATATTGAGTTCCTTTTGATTAAGAATATGTTGCAAACTCTTGTGGTCGGTGAAAATTACGCATTTAGTGCCGTAAAGGTAATGCCTCCAAATTTTAATAGCGAAAACCACGGCACCGAGCTCCAAATCATGAGTCGTATAATTCCTTTCATGGATTTTGAGTTGTCGCGATGCGTAAGCTATAACCTTTCCCCTTTGCATCAAAACACAACCTAGACCGAGATTGGAGGCATCGCAGTATACCACGAAATCTTCGGATCCTTCAGGGAGTGTAAGAATCGGAGCGTCACACAATCTTTGTTTAAGGGTTTGGAAAGCGTCTTCTTGCTTGGGTCCCCAATCAAATGGCGTACCCTTGCAAGTGAGAAAAGTAAGCGGTAAAGCAATCTTTGAGAATTTGAAATGAAACGTCGGTAATAGCCAGCTAAACCGAGGAATGACCAAATTTCCTTGGGGGTACGTGGGGCTTTTCAATTCTTAACTGCTTCAACTTTTGCAGGATCGACTAAAATACCCTTGTCACTTACAATATGACCGAGGAATTGTACCTCATTTAACCAAAACTCGCATTTCGAAAATTTGGCATAGAGTTGATTTCCTTGCAATGTTTGGAGAGTTAGACGAAGGTGTCTTTCATGGTCTGCCTTTGTCTTGGAGTAAATGAGGATGTCATCAATAAAGACGATAACAAAACGGTCGAGATAAGGTTTAAATACCCGATTCATCAAGTCCATGAATGCGGCAGGGGCATTCGTTAGGCCAAAAGGCATAATGGTGAACTCGTAATGACCATAGCGGGTTCGGAAAGCGGTTTTAGGGATGTCTTCTTCCTGTACTCGAAGTTGGTGATAACCCGAGCGGAGGTCGATTTTTGAGAAGCATGAAGCTCCTTGAAGCTGATCAAAAAGGTCGTCGATCTGAGGTAACGGATATCGGTTCTTGATGGTCAATTTATTTAACTCCCGATAATCGATACACATACGAAACGAACCATCTTTCTTTTTGATGAAAAGAATCGGGGCTCCCCAAGGTGAAGTACTAGGGCGTATAAATCCCTTATCGGTTAATTCTTGGAGCTGAGTTGCCAATTCTTGCATCTCGGTTGGAGCCAACCGATATGGTGACTTGGCAATGGGAGAAGCCTCAGGAACGAGATCGATGCGGAACTCAAGCTCACGTACTGGAGGGAGTCCAGATACGTCATCGGGAAAGATGTCGGGAAAGTCTCGTACAATCGGAATATCTTCGATCTTCTTTTCTTTGACCTTTGTTTCCACCACATGGGCTAAGAAAGCCATGTACTCTTAACGTAGATATGATCGAGCTTGAGTACATGACATAAGACTAAGCTTTTTTGAATGAGTCTCGCCATAAATACGAAGACTTTGACCGTCGGCGAGAGGAATACGAATAAACTTCTCGTAACATACTATTTCAGCATGGTTTTGGGATAGCCAATCCATTCCCACGATGATGTCGAAGCTACCAAGTTTCATAGGAACTAAATTGACTAAAAATTTATGACCGCAAAAATCGAAAGTGCAATCTTGGATGACTGCATTGAGTGAAATGTATTTTCCATTGGCGACTTCTACGGTAAAGTTTTCATCAAGAATCGTGCGAGGTGTGTGAAGTATGGGTTCAAATTCCAAAGACACAAAACTTTTATCGGCACCTGAATCAAAAAGTACTGACGCGTAGCAGTCATTTATGAGAAACGTATCATTTACGACCTTGTTATCGGTCTGTGCTTGGGTTGCGGTAATTTCAAATGCTCGGCCTTTGGGAGCTGGAACCTGTATTGTTGGATTTTCCTGGGCTTGAGTGTTAATGATATTGACAAGCCTAGGACACACGTTTCTGAAATGGGTGGGGTCACCACAGTTGAAGCATGTTCTAGTTGGATACCGGGTTTGTGTTTGCTGATTTGAGGGTAGAGCGAATGGTCGCTGAGTTTTTGGTGCACGGCATGTGTCCGCCAAGTGGCCATAGCGACCACAAGTCGTACAAAGGCGACACGGGCTGGTGGACATATGGTGATAGTTACAATGGTTACAGAGGGGGTCGTAATGCCATTTATGAGAAACACGCATATGGACTTGTGATTTATTTGTAAATTAATTATGGAAATTAAGTTTGTAGACATTGTTGGGTAAAATGATTGTAAAACACTTGTTGGGCCATGGTTAGGAGTGTTGGGCATCTTTTGGGCTTTCCATGGGTACTAAATGTGAAGCATGTAGCAATTGCGTGGGCCCCCACAATACTAAGTTTTCACATGTTTTTCCCACTTCAAGGCCCATTAGGGAACTTAATAGTCTAATGAGTTGGCCATTTTGGAGTGTATCCTTTCGGATACGTTTGATAAGGTCGGGTATTTTGATAGCTTAAAAGTAATGTGAATGACATGCTTTGGCCTATAGGTTTGGGAACTCTCGCCTTTGGTCCCCAGGTAAGCAAACTGGTCCCTCGGTTGATTGGGATGTATATGAATGCTTACCTAGTCAGGACTTTCAGGCTACCGGCACCTCCCCCTTCCAGTTACCACGCGTCCATTACTTTGATCCTACCCAACTAGAGTGGATGACTTTTAATTTCCTATGAGCTCTAAGGAATATATATGTATGTAAATTTTTATTTTGAAACCATTTGAGTATGTGTGTGATTTTAAGAGAAATAGGAGAAAATTCACAAGTGTATGCACACATATAAGTGTCGGGAGTAATACGTAAGCACATAAGGGAGCAATTAGCACACGAAGGTATTCCTAGGATTTTCTAAGTGCGAATTGCATGCAGTTGTGTGTGTATTTTGTAAACTAGCATACGAGATGACCCTAGAGGCTATAGACTAGGTCAAGGCAATTAACCTAATTCCCTATAGTCAAGGGCTCTGATACCAATCTGTCACACCCCGATCCTTGGCGGAATCGATCAAGGCGTGATATATTGTTCAAAGTCTCATGACAACTATGTTATAATATGATTAGATTCAATTAAGTACTAAGTATGCAAACAAGATCCACAACATACAAATACAAATCCAAATACAACAACATTTATTAAATCAAATTTAAATAGTCTTGTGGGTTTCTAAGGTACACCCTACTTTTCGTCAACTTCATTCTTCAAATCTGCATCATGGGTAAAAACAGGTCAACTACGAGAGTTGGTGAGTAATCTAGTTTTATTAAAGAAAATTGTGAGTTTGAATAATTTGAAAATTTTTTTCTTTTGAAGTTGGCAAGCAACTGTTATTGAGATAACAGTTTATAAATCAAAAATTGATTAACAAATGATAACAACAACAATAAGTCCTCACCCTATATATACATATATATGTATATATATAGGATGGAGCATCTAATCATCATACACACTCAACCATGTGCAATCAATCACCTTAGCGTCCCAAGGCGGGGTGGTCAACCCAATAGCGCTATTATTGTCCATAACGTACCTCAAGAATACGAGCATAGTCATGGAGATTAGACTAAAAATTGTAATGCACTACAAGTACATGTAGCGTAAACAAACAATAATTATACAAATAATGATTCATGTATAAATGTCCCAACAATGTATCAATTGTGTTAAGATAATAAAATGAAGTTGGAACATATTAAAACCACATGATACACCCCCAAAAGTATTGAAAATTATAAAATATGGGGTAGATTACTCACATTAGTCCAAACGGAATACGCGTGTTGTACGATAGACGGCTCGGGTCAAAACGACGTGGAACCTATTATAATTAATAGTTTTGGTTTAGGAACTACTAAACGGGAATGGAGTATTAATAAAAATAGTTAGACACATATTGTTATATTAGATGAATTAACAATAATCAAATTTTGTTTTGAATATTGATGTATTCATAGGTTAGATGAATTTTAAATTGAATTAATTACTTTGCTTAATTAATTTATATTTCACTGTAGGAAAGATTTTAATAATTTCTTATTAAAATAATAACTTGTCAAATTATAAGTATTTATAGATTTTATATATTATAAACAATTATTTATATGAAATAATCATTAAAAATACATTTTTACATGCTTAGATACTTAGGAAAATGGTTTTAAATACTAAACAGTAATTAAACATTCTGAAATTATCAGAAAATCATTATTTCATAAAATAGTAATTACTCTAAAATTTTCATATTTTTCTTAACTGCTTTAGTATTTATTTAGTATTTTAATGATTAAACAACAACAAAATTCGGGAAAAATAACAAATGATTCCCAAAAATTCTGGAAATATAACCATAGTTTTCTAACATTATATTGAGCCTACTATAAATGTTTTGGATATTTTTGACTATGGGAAGTATTTCTTATGTTTTTCATTATTAACTAATCAATAAAATCATAAATAATTGGAACATATTAAGGTAAATTCATTAAACTTTTTATTTATGATTAACATGTTATATATTACATTCTGATAAGATTTTATAATTTTTGGACATGTGTAGCTATTTATTATCAATTTAAACCATTAAATAATCATTAAATCAGGAAAAATAAGCAAACATTCTTACTAAAATCTGTAAAGTTTGTCATGGAGTCTTTAAAATGTTAATAAGGTGCGAAAAATATAAAATCTAGTTTTTAACATACATAACTATATTTTTATATTTATTTATCTACAACAAAATAAAATACAAAATAAGCATAAAACAGTAATATAAATGCATGAAACTTCATAAATCCACTTTACTCAATGCATGGGTCATCCTAGAAGTTTCCCAGAATTTATTGACTAAAAAGGTATTTTATGTGAATTATTGCCTTATTATATTGCAATAATTATAGTAATTCAATAAAAATAAGTTATTTTCTGAAAATTTCCAGAACTTCTTATTTTATTCATGGGATTCTGAGAAAAATCAGGTTTATGCATAAAATAAGTTTTAGATAGTTTGGTGGATTTAATTTGTTTCATGTATGAATTTGGAACTTTTAACAACATACATTGATGAATGCTTCAAGAGGGATGGAGATTTGAGTATATTGGAGTGTTCTTGGCTGGAAAATGAAGATTTCTAGGAGGAATTTCGAGACTGAGAGTGAGAGGAAGAATAGATATGATTTAAATGGTGATGAGAATAATGTGTTGGGAGAAAAATGAAAAGAAAGATGATGGGAGGTGTAAGTGGGAGACAATGGGAATAAACTTTTACTTTTGGTGGTCTTCATAATTCCCCACTAACACAAGCATCTTAAGAGTTTTATAAAATTTAATGTAGTGTTTATAAAAATAGAGTTTTATAAAAAATAGGTTATTATTTGATTATAACAATCTACTTTGATTTGAAGTTTAATTATAGCATTCAAGTTTGATTTTTTTAATTTAATTAGAGCATCATACTTTGATGTTATTTTAATATGGTATCATAATTTAATTTGATTATAGTTATAACGTTATACTATGCTATATTGCTATTAACGTCAATTTATATCGTAGTGTAAGGGTTTTGATCCTATTAGCGTCAAGAAATCTCGAGTAGGGTTTATTAAATTTCCAATTGGGTTGGGTTGACCCGAATCCATTTTAGGCGGATGTCACAGTGAGTTCTGTCCAAAGATAAGTGATCAGATGATCCTCCGTCCAACAAGATATTTTTCAGACTCAAGACATGGATTAAGATCAATCTTGGTCTGATACTCTGTTTCTCGATTTCCGATTCTGCTTATGACTCTAAGACTACTTATTGAACACATCAACTTTAGTCATGGTTGGCCAACCCTTTTAGTCAACTTCAAAATCATTGAGAGGCCTACAGATATCTGTTTCCCGTCACGTCAAGGGACGAATAAGTTTTGACTTATACGGTTATATCCTTTACCAGCCAGATCACTCACAACAATACGTTTTATAGCACCGAGTTACCGATTCGTTTTCGCATTATCAATGAGCAACTGCCTTGCAAATTACAACTCATATCTCTCCACTTTAATATCATAAGATATTATCGTCTCAATATTGTTTGTGATATGATCCATGAAGCAATCTGTTGAACGAGGGATTATCCAATACTCAAATCTCTATTTCTAAGTACTCATGAACGTTGCAGCAGTCTTACTGCAATGTCTAACTCCTTAGAAAATCTACAAACCAGTTCATGATAGCCTTCGTTCATACTTACTCCCTAAAAGTATGAGCGACTGTGGAACCTTTGAATAATCAAATCACTCAGGAAGTTAAACATGCAAAAATGAAAACACAATATTAAACAATTGACAGAAGTAGTAAACAATACTCATTTATAAATCTCTATTATAAAATCGCCAAAGTCAATTACATTTATATTGTTACAAGTTTCAACTATCTAATTAGTAAAACTAATATCATCTCTCAATCCAATGCTCCTAGCATGCTGATTATGCTTGATCCTACTTAGAGCCTTCGTCAAAGGATCTGCAGGATTGTCTTCAGATGATACCTTCTTCACATGGAGGTGACCTTCTTCTACCCGATGTCGAATGTAGTGGTACTTTCTGTCAATGTGCCTTGACTTTCCATGATCTCGTGGCTCCTTTGTCAAAGCGACTGCTCCTTCCTTATCGCAGAATAGTTCCATGGGCTCCTGAATACTCGGGACAACTCCAAGGTCACCGATGAAGTTCTTCAGCCAAGCCGCTTCCTTAGACGCTTCACTCGCTGCTATGTACTCTGATTCGCATGTTGAATCAGCCACTGTCTCTTGCTTGGAACTTTTCCAAGTGACCGCTCCACCATTTAAGAGAAACACCCAGCCCGACTGAGACCGACCATTGTCTCTACCTGTCTGGAAGCTGGCATCTATGTATCCACTCACTTTCAAGTCATCACTGCCACCAAGGACTAACACCATGTTCTTCGTCCTTCGCAGATACTTAAGTATGTTCTTTACAGCTATCCAATGCGTTTTACCAGGATTTCCATGATACCGACTAACCATGCTCAGTTCAAAGGATACGTCAGGGCGAGTGGATGTCATAGCATACATGATCGACCCTACAGCCGAAGCATAAGGTACTCGACTCATCTTAGCTATTTCCTCATCGGTACTCGGACTTTGAGTCTTACTCAATTTCGCATTACTTTGGATGGGCAGCTCTCCCTTCTTGGAATTTTCCATACTAAACCTCTTTAGTACCTTTTCCAAGTATGTACACTGACTAAGACCTATAAGTCTTTTCTTTCTATCTCTTAATATTCTTATCCCTAGGATATAGGCAGCTTCTCCAAGGTCTTTCATGGCGAAACACTTCCCGAGCCAAGACTTGACATCTTGCAAGGTCAGAACGTCGTTTCCCATTAGCAGTATGTCATCAACATATAGCACCAGAAAAGTGACTATACTCCCACTAGCCTTGACATATACGCAGGACTCATCTTCACTCCTAGAGAAACCAAACTCTTTGACTTTCTCATGGAAACAAAGATTCCAACTGCGAGAAGCTTATTTCAATCCGTAGATTGATTTCTCAAGCTTACACACCTTATTAGGATGCTTTGTGTCTACAAAACCCTCTGGTTGATTCATGCAAACATCATCAGTCAACTTCCCGTTAAAGAAAGTGGTTTTAACATCCATCTGCCAAATTTCATAGTCATGAAATGCCGCTATGGCAAGCATTATCCTAATCGACTTAATATTGGCTACTGGTGAGAAGGTTTCATCATAATCAACCCCCGGGGTTTGACTGAATCCCTTCGCGACCAGCCGAGCTTTAAAGGTGTGTACCTTTCCATCCATGTCGGTCTTCTTCTTGAAGATCCACTTGCACCCGACTGTCTTTTGACCCGGCACATTGTCAACCAAGTTCCAAACTTGATTGTCATACATGGACTTGATCTCGCTGTCCATTGCCTCTTTCCACTTGGCAGACTCGGGGCCCACCACCGCTTCATGGTAGTTAGCTGGCTCATCCAAATTTGTCAATGTACGATCACTAACAAACGTGTCACCATCAGTAGTTATATGGAAACCATAAAACTCGGGTGGCATGCTAACTCTACCCGAACGCCTAAGAGGTAATGAAATGTCAGTTGGTCCAACAGGAACCTCTTCCTCATGTTGGTGGCTAGTTTCTTCTAAGGTTGGTTCATCGGGTGTCTCTTGAATCTCTTCAAGGTCAATAGTACTCCCACTGTCCTCTTTGGAAATGAGTTCTTTCTCTCTCGAAAGACTCCTCGTCTAGCTACAAAGACCATGTCCTCGCTTGGTCTGTAGAACAAGTATCCAAATGACTGTTTTGGGTATCCGATGAAAAAGCACTTCTCACTTCTTTCTGCAAGTTTGTCTTGAGTCTATCATCTCATGAAAGCCTCACAACCCAGACTTTGATGTGTACCAACGAGGGAACTTTCCCCGTCCACATCTCGTGAGGTGTTTTAGCAACCTTCTTGGTTGGGACAAGGTTAAGGATATGGGCGGTAGTCTCTAAGGCATACCCCAAGAAATAGATTGGAAGTGAAGCTCGATTCATCATGGAACGAATCATGTCCAACAGGGTTCGGTTTCGTCTCTCAGCAACACCGTTCAACTGTGGTGTCCTAGGAGGCGACAACTGTGAAACTATTCCACATTCCTTTAGATATTCGAGAAACTTGATACTAAGATACTCACCACCTCTATCGGATCTAAGCATCTTTATCTTTCTGCCCAATTGATTTTCTACTTCATTTTTAAACTCTTTGAACTTTTCAAAGGTATCTGCCTTGTGATTAATTAAGTAGATATACCCATATCTATTAAAATCGTCAATAAAGGTCACATAGAATCGCATGCCATCTTTTGTGGTTGTTCTGAAGGGACCACACACATATGTGTGTATGATATCCAACAGACCATCACCTCTTTCAAAGGACCCTTTGAATGGTGATTTTGTCATCTTGCCAAATAAATAAGACTCGCACACATCATCCGATTTAAGGTCGAATGATTCCAAAACTCTATCCTTTTGGAGTTGGGTGATGCGTTTCTTATTAATATGACCAAGGCGACAGTGCCACAAACACGCCTTTTCTACACCACTTGAAGAATCAATATGTAACACATCATTACTAAAATTGTCAACACACATAATAGTTTCCTACACTCCATTACAAGGCAAAGCATTAAAGATAAAAACATCATTTTTAAAAACTGAAATTGAACCATTCAATTTATCAAAAGTGTAATAATAACCTTGTCTGAACAATGCATGAAAAGAAATTATGTTTCTAGCCATATCTGGCGAATAGCAACAATTATGTAATTCTAAACTAACATCACTACTAAGCACTAGTCTATAGACACCGATCTTGGTAACAGGTGACGTTCGCCTATTGCCCATGACCAGGTTCAATCTACCGTGCTCCAGCTCCTTACTTTCCTTTAGGCCCTACAAATCAGAACATATATGAAACCCACATCCGGTGTCAAGGACCCAAGAATAGGAAGAAGATGAGTTATTAGATATAGTGTAAGTACCTGCTTGTGATGGCTTCACTTTACCATCCTTGATATCTTTCAAGTACTTGGGGCAGCTCCTCTTCCAGTGACCCTTCTCTTTGCAATAGAAACAATCGGCTTCCTTGGGATTCGTGACATGCGGAATGCCGGAAGACTTGGCTCTCGGGTGACAACGCCTAGTAATATCAAGTATTTTAGTCGTTGTTGAGCCCTATTCTTAGTGAAATTATATCATAGATGCTTTGGTATTCTCAATTTTTGTGTCAGTGCTTGTTTGGAAAGAAAAGATGTAAACAGGGGCTAAAAGCATAGAAAATGGAAGAAGTTTGAAGATAAAGAAAAATCAGTCGAATTCGCACGCGCGCCGCGGGATTCACAAAGGCACGACGCGGTGATGAGGCGGTGGAGAAAATTCAAATGCCGAGAAAACGGGGATAAACCCATACGCGTGTCGCGGAATTTATTTGTGTGCGGCGCGGTCGCTTAATTTTTGCAACTATAAATAGAGGGTTTTAGGTCGAAAAAAGAACCAAAGACCTGGCATAGGAACGACTCCCAAGGCTTCTTTGACTCCGAGTTTCAGCTTTCAGCAACCATTAATTGGTATTTTTATGTTTTCTCTTTTAATTTCCAAATAGTTTAGTTAATTCAGTAGCTTTAGTGAGTGTCTTTGGGTGTGACAACCATTGGCACTAGGTTTTAGTTTTTAAATTTGATGTTTACTGTTTTGAACCTTTGAGATCTGAGTTTTTATGATAATCATTCGGTTTATGGTATTTGCTCGGTTTTCAATATTTATTGCTCTTGAATGCTTTTGTGGATGTTTGGATTGTGTTTGATGTTTGGTTTGGTCTTGATTGCTTCTAATTTTGAGATATACTTCTGATTTCAGTAGGTAATTAGGATTAGTTATTGGTTTAGTTGGTTAATGCTTGTGTTGGATTCCTTGATTTGTGATTTTCGGGATTATTTTGGGTATAAGTCGGAAACTAGATCCTCTGACTGTAGCTGTGACACTATAGTTGGTAATCTATTGCCTACCTTAACCACGTAACTCCTGTGGATCGACCCTGACTACCACTGTGCTAAGTGAGAGTGAGGTTATTTTACTATTTTTGACCGCATGACGACCGCTGCGATGTCAAATTTTGGCGCCGTTGCAGGGGAGTTGTGAGCTTAAGAGTAGGTGATCTGTAGGACTTTAGTTTCTGATTTTTTTGGTTTTGATATTGAGAGTTGGTTAGTGATTTTTCTTTTGGCGGTCGTGTTGCACTAGTGCATGCGTACCCGTCGGGGTGGGCAGTTATCACCCTTGCGTTTTGACTCGGAGATCGAACGAACCGCGCGCAAGAACCGTGCACGTAGGCGTTTAGATACAATGAGTTTTAGCAATGTCAGTAGTAGTTTAGTGACTGTTGCCCAGGAACCTTTGGGGTGAGGCAACGGGGATGTCATTTAGTCCCCCTATTTCAGAATTTCAGTTTGGGAGCACGAGTGCTACTGGTGGTGCAGTTTCAACCCCTACACCAATACCCTCATGCACTCCGCCTTCTATTCCGCCATTTCAACCACAATCAACAAACCCTTTCACATCTGCTATGTCTTGGGGAGCGCCGACCCATGATGACACCCCAGTGACTATGAAACACACTACCCTTTCTCAACCACAATCACAACCACCATCGATCTTTAAACCACAAACTACCTTCCAACCCGTACCACAACAACCATATCAACCACAACCTCCTTAGTACCAGTACCAGGAGGTTGAGCAGAGCTATGATGAAGAAGAAGAAGAAGGACGGGTTCCACAGCAGCAGCCACCACAGCAGCAATGGAACCGAGGTCGGGGACCTCCACGAAGAGCGCCACAACAACAACCACAGCAAGGTCAGTAAGGGTATAACGATAGTCAATATCCAGGTAATGTAGTTAGACCTTTCTACTTTACTCAACCGAGAGGGCAGTCGGTTGCATCACACTTCCAGCCACGGGAGTATGATGACTCATCGCCCATTTATATTCCAGATGATATAGATTCTCAAGTAGAAATTAGACCGCAACTCTTAGGAATATTGCCTGAATTTAGGGGATACAAACAGGATGATCCATACAATCATTTGTATGAGTTCATGGCTATAGCAAACACTAACACCCCTAGGAACACGAATAAGAACATTTTTAGGTTAAGGTTGTTCCCATTCACTTTGAAAGACAAGGCCAAATATTGGTTCACGTCTCTTCAAGCCAATAGTATCACTACTTGGGACCAGCTTAAAGCTAAATTCTTGCAAGAGTTCTATCCGGCAAGTAAGACGACGGAGATTCGGAGGGCCATTCAGAATTTTCAACAAAAACCTGGAGAAGCTTTTCACGAGGCTCTGGATCGTCTGAAGGAGTTGATGAGGTCGTGCCATCATCACGATATTCCGAAGTGGCAATTGGTCAGACATTTCTTCGAAGGAGCGAGTGAGACGAATCAGGCAATGATCAATGCGTCGTCTAGTGGCACTATCATGATGATGGATCCCGATGAGGCCTGGAAATTCTTGGAGTAGTTGAGCAATAGATCCAAGGCGAACCTTTCTACTAGGAAGACGGTAGATACAGCTGCAGCAGTGGGAGCTGATGCAGACTGGAAGAAAGAGGTCAAAAAGGAAATAAGCGAGCTGAACAAAAAGTTTGATAGACTGGTGTCTACTTTACAGAACGGACCTCAGAACCAACAACAAGGAGGCCAGGGAGGACAAAAAGTGCAAGAGGTAAATCAGGTCTATGGTCAGGGTCAAGGTCAATACAATAATGGACGACCCTATAGACCATACAACCAAGGCCAGCATAATTTTAACAATCAAAGGCAGAACAACTATCAGGGCCAATCATCTAATTAGCCTAGGCAGTATCAACCCGCAAACAACAATGGCAATGCAAGCGGGAGCGGTAACAACAACAATAATAGGGGGCCCAATAATTCCAACAATGCCCCAGTAACTCAAGAAGATTTGACCACGAAGATGTATGAGATGTTCAACGCAACACAACAGCACTCTCAAGACAATACAAAAGCCATCGCCAACATGGAAAGACAGATCGCTCAGATGGCTGAAGATCAGCGAAAGAGAGATAGTGGCAAGCTACCGAGTACCACGGAGATCAATCCGAATCACACTCAGCGGGCGAGAAAGGAGCATGTCAATGTCGTCGATGCAGAATGGAGAAAGGTGACCATGGATGATTTTCTAGATCATGAAAGTGGAATTGAAGGACCAGATAGAGAAAATGAAGTTAAGGATAAAGGCGAAAGCAAGGAGGATGTTAAGGTTGAAGTCGAAAAAGTTGAAGTTGAAAAGGAGGAAAAGGAAATTCTAGTTGAGAAGGAACCTCAACCAAAGGAGGACAAGGATGTCCAAGAGGAAAAACAGCCAATAATAGCTGGAATTAAACAGAAAAAGAAGGGTAAGAAAGAGAAGAAAAAGCAGGAAATGCCCAACAATGTGACTGGGCCATCAATGAACCAACCTTTGTGGGATGAGCTTAAGAATGCACCGGAGGATACAAGAATTCTTTAGGAGATGTGTGAGAAAAATGGAAAAAGCAAGACTCCCATACCTGACACTGTGAGGTTGACAATCAAAGCTAGTGAGGCACTGTTGGGAACACCGCCCAAGAAAGAGAAGGTGACAACGCCTAGTGATATCAAGTATTTTAGGCGTTGTTGAGCCCTGTTCTTGATGAAATTATATCAGATATATCTGGGTATTCTCACTTTTCGTGCCAGGACTTGTTTGGAAGAAAAGAATGGAAACAGGGACTAAAAGCGTGCAAAAGGAAGAAGTTTGGAAAAGAATGAAAAATCAAGGAAATACGTACGCGCGCCGCGGATCTATGAAACGCGCGACGCGGGCTTAAGGCGGTGTAACACATTCAAATGCCGAAGAAACGGGAAAAGATAAGTACGCGCGCCGCGGGATCCATAAAAGCGCGGCGCGGCCTCGGGAAATTTGCAACTATAAATAGAGGCATTTCCAGCCGAAAACCCTAGCAAACACCGGGTGTAAAATCGACCTTGAAGCTCTTTGACTCCAGGATTTCGTTTCAGCAACATCTCAATTGGTATTTTATATTTTTGAATTTAATTTCCTTTTAGTAGCAAGTAGTATTTGTAGCTAATGTCTTTCGGAGTGACAACCACTGACTTTGAGCACTTTAGGTTTCTGTTTTAGCATCATTAGTTACTGTTTGGATGTTTGGAATTCAGTTTTGGTTAATGAAATCATTTGGTTACAATTAATCTTGGTTTTTCGGTGTTTTGGATGTTTGTGTTTGGTTTTGGTTATTGGTTTGTATTTGAATGTTATTTTGACCTTGTTTGGAACTGCTTTCCCTTGCTGAAATCAGTAGCCAACTAGGTTAGCTTAGGTATTGAACTATGGCCAGTACTTGTTCAGTTGGACTATAGCTATTGGTTTAGGTTATACCTTGTGATTGTTTGGATGTTTTGGATGCCTTTGTTTGCTTCTGATTCAGAGATGCACTTCTGATTTCAGAAAGTGACTAGGTTACTTATCCAATTAGAATAATCCAAGGTCCTAATTCAGCGTACCATTCTGTCATCGATCACTGCTGGGTCGGTTGGTTTGAGTTAGCTTATGCTTAGCTTGACTTTGTTTGGTGATTGTTTTTGAGTAGTTGAGAACTTAGAAACCAGGTCCTCCGACTGTAGCATGACACTACTAGTTGGTAATCTGTCATCTGGTCTAACCACGAAGCTCCTGCGGATCGACCCTGACTCCTACTGTACTAGTGTGTGTGTTAGGTTTTCTTTATTTTTGACCGCATGACGACCTAGGCGTGTCAAATTTTGGCGCCGTTGCCGGGGAGCTGTGCGCTTAGATTAGGTGATTTGTAGGACTTAGATTCTATTTTTTTATGTTTGATTTTAGTTCTTTGAATTCTGGTATGTGAACGTCTTCATAATGGGCGATTACATGTACCCGGATCAGTATTATGAGTATTATGAAAATCCGGCCGACACCTATTACGAGGATGATTGCTACAATGGATCATCCGATGACAATGGATGGCAGACCGAGAAGTCATCTCAACCTGAAAATTCTACAACTTGGGCCCAACTTTGGGTACTCTGGTATAACACTCACCAAGAGCAGAAGGACCAGGCTGATGCTCTTTTAAGATTGCAAGCTTCTTTAGAGAGGTTAGAGGAAGGTTGGAAATGTTCACCACCTTCGCCAGAACCGGAGGCGAGTGATTTTTATACCAATGATAATGTGTGTGAACTTGCATCACCTGAATATGTGATGGAAGGGCATACACCTTAGGAAAGTCAAGAGACCACTGAGAGGGTCGAAAATGTTGTTGAGGAAGAGGTCGTAGGTGACAATGCTACCTCTGACTCAACAACTTTTGATGTTTTTGAGAATATTAGTAATGTTGATCTGGTGTTGGGTGAATCCATACCACCACCAGACAATTTGGTTAATGAGGATGTTGTGGAGGGGGCTGCAACCCAACGATCCCCGAAATTGTTGATACTATTGGGGAAGGGGGTGTAGATGACAATACTACCCCCGAACCTAGAATTTTTGAAAATTTTGAGTCTTTTGAAAGTAAGGATCTGGTGATGGGTGACTTTGTACCACCACCAGATCAAACCAGTCACTCCCTCTTGGTCCTGATCCACCTGTTGGACGATGATCAAGAAGATGATACTGGTGAGTTGGTTTTTGAAAATAAGAAACATGATTTTATCGCCACTCATGATCCATTCATGAATGGAAAATTAGATGTGATCAATACTATCGATGAGGAAATATGGAAGCATCCTGATATGTTGCCTTCCGATTCCATTCGATTGGAAAATTCTTATTGGTACTGCAAACCAAAATTGCAACCTGAAGATAGCATGCGAGACACTAGCAACCGAGGTGCAAAACAACTACTGGAAGAGGCAATGGGCACGCTTCATGTGAAGCCTTTGACCTTGAAGAGATACAGAATGAAAGACCGAGCTTGGAGGTTCAAAGCTATCTCCAAGCACTCACGGGAATTAATCAACAAACAGCAATTGGGCAGCAACAGGAGAACCAACAAGCCATTCGACCCAGGAAAGTTTGAGGGGCAGTGGGTCAGCGAAAGGACGGTGGAAGCAGAAAAGCAACGAAGGAAGAAGGCGTACGATCCACCGTAGCTGTAGTAGGAATAGTACATCTGGCTGAAGACGTTAAACTTAGCGCTTGTTGGGAGGCAACCCATCGTGTCATAGGTTAGGTTTTATATTAATTAGGAAAATACCTCAATCTTTTACATGTATTAGTGGTCTAAGGCAAGTGTGGGGTCGTGTGAAAAGTTGTGAAATTTTAAATGACCGCACCGCAGGTTTTTGAATTACGCGACGCGGGTTCGTAAACCAACCCGATGCGCAGGGGTTGATTTGGTGACACGCGCGACGCGCAAAGTGCAAATGCGCGACGCGGGAAATGATCAGTCGGTTTTCTCCTATATTAAGGTAAGCCGCAACTCACACACACCTCACGCGACTCGGAGCTCTGATCTAAAAATTTCTCTCGTGTTTTTTCTTGCTCATTTTGTTTCTACTACCAAGGTACGCTATTCTAACTATCTATTAGTTGTTAAAACTAGCAATTAGGTAGTTAATTTTAGTGATTTGTCCAGAAAAGTTCAAAACTTAGAATCGCCAATGCTAACTCATAGGGTGTTTGTTTTGCCAAATAGAGACCCTAGATGAGTTATTCGGCACTTAAGCTACCCTGTGGTGTGATTGGATCGAGTTTTAGCAGGTTAAATTGTGAGTTTTGATTGGGGTTTTGCAAACAGCCGCTCGCCACGACGCGCCTTGCTCTTGAGCCGCGCCGCGGTGCGGTAGGGAAGAAAATGACTAATTTTGCAAAAAAAAAAAAAATTCTTTGTGGCTATGTTTCTTTTTGCAGATGATGTTCAGGTTAGATCACCCTTTCCTCCAGTTCCCTGAGGGACTTGCTAGCTCCGCGGAGTACATCTCGCGGAGAGACGCACTGACCAGTCGCCGGGTCCTCGAGGCGACAGTCATCGACAGGGACATTTTGAGAGACGCGGGGCTTTGGGGTGCGATTGAGCCATATTTACATCGCACCTGGACTCTCAGGGAGGCATCGTTCACATGCCGTGGCTGGGACAGGATTATGGCCACGGACGAGGACGTGGTCTACACCGAGCTGCTGCTGGAGTTTCTCTCCACTATCCACTTCGCACCTCGGGCGTCAGACCCACGTTCTCGGATCATAAGATTTCGATTGGGAGGTGCACAGAGGGAGTGCAACCTCCGCGAGTTCGGGAGGCGAGTCGGCTTATACACTCCGGCGGACCTCCAGCACCGCCACTTCACCCAGTTCTTTGGGGCTTGTACCCAGGGGCAGCCGGACAGGGCTGCCAATATGGAGGTTTGGGCACTGCTGTCCAATGTCATTTACGAGGCAGGGACTTCCCGGGAGAGCCACCTTCGCGACCCACTCCACCGCCTCATGCACCGTATCGTCTCCACCTCCATTATGCATCGGGAGGGGGGCGAGAAGGTGTCGGGCGATGACATGACCTATTTCCAGGTTCTCCTGGACCCCTCCAGATTCCTCCACCTCCCATTCGCCCTCGCAGTCGCCCTCTCCACTCACTCGACGGGAGCTTAAGCCAGCAGTCCACTGGCCCAGGGGTATTTCATTACCCGCCTGGCCCATTCATATGGGATCCTTACTGCCTCCGTGGCTGCTTCTTTGACCGCTCTGCCTCCGTTTCGCACTACGGCGCGCACTCTGGAGAGGATGAGGCTCATCGAGCAGCAGCGTCCGGGGCAGTTCATCCAGGCACCGACAGAGCCTCCCCAGGCACCCCAGTCGGCATATACCCAGCCGGGCCGGAGACGACAGAGGCGAGAGGTACCCGCCGAGCCAGCACCACAGCCGCAGCCACAACAGGATGACTCATCCGCCCTCCACCGGTTGGAGGTTAGAGTCGACCGGATCGAGGACCAGTTGGCATGGATCGGGGAGGTACTCCTAGATTTAGCCACTCAGCAGGGCCGACACCCCCGGCCATTCCTAGCCAGGTCCCACGATCATGAGGCTGGACCCTCCAGGCCACCTGGTAGTGATTGATGTACTTTTTCTTTCTTTTTATTTTTTGGGATATATGTACAAAACTTATGACACCACTATCGGTATTCTATTTATATTATATTTGTTATGTTTGTTTTAATTTGTTTGTTGAGTTATGCATGATATACCAAATGAGAAGGAGTTGTCTTAGACAAGTGTGGGGTCACCGTGCCCCCTCCACTTGTCTCGACCACCGACGTGTTCACTGTAGCGCTACAACTCCGGAATACGAGATCAAGGATCCGTTTGTTCGCAATTATACCTGTGATACTGAGCACCAAGCAATCTATCATCCAACAGGGGTAACTCTTTCTCCCTTATGCTAAAAAATAATTTTTGTACAACGAGGACGTTGTACGGTTTTAAGTGTGGGGTGTGGACGGTCGAAAGAGAAATTTTTGAAATTTTTTGCAGAAATTATCAATTTTTAAATTTTTAGCAATATTTTTCAAAATTTTTAATAAATTGCAATTTTGAAACGAATGGTTTGTGATTGTGATAGCATTAGTATTTTTCAAGAGATATTGTTTATTTGTGATCATGCTATTAGTTAGTCAAATAAGCTGAGTTTTATGAGTTTAGAAGATTGAGCTGTTTTAGGATTGGAATTTAGGAAGGAAATGTCAATCTGTGGCCTTTGTTGTTCGAGCCAGTAGGTCTAAATTGGGTGGGACTTATGCACCTTACCACCTAAGATCGCCTGGTCTGGGATGGTATTTCCGAAAGCTCGATACACGGACAACATCGAAAGTCATGGACACTTCCTTAATGGCCTTTAGAATCTGAATGAGTAAGTACACTTCATTGTGTACAGAAAATTTGTAATCAAGGGTTCTCTAGAAAGCCATGAATTCCAAAGAACAATTCAATTATGTTTTCACGAACTATTCCACTCTAACTCATAGAGCAATAAACTTTGAAACTGAACACAGTCAAAAATTGTTTGAGTACTTATTATAATTTGTTAAAAACTCTCTTGCTTGGGGACAAGCAAGGCACAGGTGTGGGGTGTTTGACAACGCCTAGTGATATCAAGTATTTTAGGCGTTGTTGAGCCCTGTTCTTGATGAAATTATATCAGATATATCTGGGTATTCTCACTTTTCGTGCCAGGACTTGTTTGGAAGAAAAGAATGGAAACATGGATTAAAAGCATGCAAAAGGAAGAAGTTTGGAAAAGAATGAAAAATCAAGGAAATACGTACGCGCGCCGCGGATCTATGAAACGCGCGACGCGGGCTTAAGGCGGTGTAACACATTCAAATGCCGAAGAAACGGGAAAAGATAAGTACGCGCGCCGCGGGATCCATTAAACCGCAGCGCAGCCTCGGGAAATTTGCAACTATAAATAGAGGCATTTCCAGCCGAAAACCCTAGCAAAGACCGGTGTAAAATCGACCTTGAAGCTCTTTGACTCCAGGATTTCGTTTCAGCAACATCTCAATTGGTATTTTATGTTTTTGAATTTAATTTCCTTTTAGTAGCAATTAGTATTTGTAGCTAAAGTCTTTGGGAGTGACAACCACTGACTTTGAGCACTTTAGGTTTCTGTTTTAGCATCATTAGTTACTTTTTGGATGTTTGGAATTCAGTTTTGGTTAATGAAATCATTTGGTTAAAATTAATCTTGGTTTTTCGGTGTTTTGGATGTTTGTGTTTGGTTTTGGTTATTGGTTTGTGTTTGAATGTTATTTTGAATTTGTTTGGAACTGCTTTCCCTTGCTGAAATCAGTAGCCAACTAGGTTAGCTTAGGTATTGAACTTTGGCCAGTACTTGTTCAGTTGGACTATAGTTATTGGTTTAGGTTATACCTTGTGATTGTTTGGATGTTTTGGATGCCTTTGTTTGCTTCTGATTTAGAGATGCACTTC
Source organism: Cichorium intybus (assembly GCA_023525715.1). Taxonomy (NCBI): domain Eukaryota; kingdom Viridiplantae; phylum Streptophyta; class Magnoliopsida; order Asterales; family Asteraceae; genus Cichorium; species Cichorium intybus. Next base: position 49,743,355 of record CM042016.1, on the reverse strand, counting down.
TGATTTCAGAAAGTGACTAGGTTACTTTGAGTTGAGTTAGCTTATGCTTAGCTTGACTTTGTTTGGTGATTGTTTTTGAGTAGTTGAGAACTTAGAAACCAGGTCCTCCGACTGTAGCGTGACACTACTAGTTGATAATCTGTCATCTGGTCTAACCACGAAGCTCCTGCGGATCGACCCTGACTCCCACTGTACTAGTGTGTGTATTAGGTTTTCTTTATTTTTGACCGCACGACGACCTAGGCGTGTCAGAAGGATCCTGGATCACCACTGATTACTGCTACCGTAGGAGATGTGGTCATTAGGAACACCTTGCAAGATTTGGGGGCAAGTGTGAATGTGCTGCCGGGATACTTGTATGATAAATACAAGAATGAGGAATTAGTGCCGGTAAAGACTGTATTACAGCTGGCTGATCAGTCAACCAAAGTATCTCGAGGTAAGTTGACCAATGTCATAGTGAAAGTAGGAGATTTCTTCTAACCAGTAGACTTCTTAGTTATGGAATATGAGAGCCTGGAGGACGCACCCGCGCTGATATTAGGACGTCTATTTTTGGCTACGGCTGTTGCTGTTATTAATTGCAAAACAGGAGACTTGGATATCTTCTTTGGGTCGAGGAAAAGAAGGTTAAATATGTTCGGAAGTCTCATATCTCTACCTCAAGGGTATGATGACAAGTATTTGGACAACAATATGCTGATGGAACCAGGGATTAGGGACAAAAGAAAAATATGGACCCGAACAGGAGAAGGAGGAAAAGAGGAAGTTTTGAAGGAAACAAAAGAGCATCCATTGTCCACCATTGACAAGGAGCAGCTGCTGGACATGATGGAAATGTTGGAGACAATGCATCAGCAATATGAGAAGGACGCAAGGGAAAGACAAGCAAAGGTCTTCCAACTTCTGGAAGCCCAGCAACAATGGATTAGCGGAGTTAGTGACAGGATGACTCAACTCACTTCATTGCTGTCAATGATGGCCCACAATTTCGCACCAGATCACAAGATGAAGGCACCAGAAATTCAAGAAGAGTAGGAATAGGAATAATCCGTCTGGCTGAAGACGTTAAACTTAGCGCTTGTTGGGAGGCAACCCATCTTTCATAGGTTAGGTGTTGTATTCTTAGGAGTAATCAAGAAGATTATATCATCGGCATTGCAGGTATTCTTGGACCAAGGTAAGTGTGGGGTTGTTTTGAGAAAAATTAAATTTTTAATGACCGCGTCGCGGGCAGGCGATTTGCGCGCCGCGGGATCATAAACCAACCCGATCCGCAGGGGTTGATTTGGGAACACGCGCGCCGCGGTTTGCTCATATCCGCACCGCAGGAAACGATCGGACGGGTTTCTTCGATAAAAATGTAAGCCGCGACACTATTCTCACACACCCACGCCGCAGAGCTCTGATCATCGAAAATTTCCTCGTGTTTTTCTTGCTCATTTCATTCCCGCAATTGAGGTACGACATTCTTGAAAGGTTTTCTGCAACTATGAACTAAAATTCCTAAGTTCACATGCAACCTATATAGATCTAAGTTTTCTTCTAGTTAAACATATAACAAATCCTAGAAGGCCCAAAAAATATAAACTAAAAGGAAAGATTAAGAAAAACCAACCTTTATTGTAACTCGGAAACAAAGCAACAGAAATCTCTTGCCTCAAATGCAGTCACACCCTAACTGGTAGTCTTGGCCGAAAATCCTTGGGGAGAGAGAGTCAAAAAATCGCAGGTATTAGGGTTTGAGAGCCTCCCTATTTATAGGCTCCATGTGATGATCAGATAATCGTTACGGATAAACCTTTTTGAATTCGAATTAAGATAAAACTATTATTTTAATCAGTCAAACCATATTTATCTGTAAATATATATATATTTCGAATATATATATATATATATATATATATATATATATATATATATATATATATATATATATATATATATATATATATATATATATATATATATAGATATATATATATATATATATTTTCGGCCAACACCACACTCACTTAAAACTGGCACTTACTCAACTATTGAATAACTACACTTTTAGTCCCTGCACCTTTAATTAATTAATTTAACTGCCAAATTAATTCCAATTAATTCTAGAAAAATTTCTAATTAATTATTATAGTTTCTAATTAATATATTATCACTTAAATATATTAATAAACTATTTATTTAATTTCTATTGATTTATTAATCACATAATAAATCAATCTTTCTCTCTACCGGACTTTCTACCAATCCTCCAACTATGAAGGCAACCCAAATGGACTATGCTACTATTAATTAGATAAATACTAATTATTAGTCATGGCTTAGACACCTAATCCAACAGTCTCCCACTTGGATAAGTCTATGACTAAAATTACCAATTTACCCTCTAATTAATTTAGCAAATGTAGCTTCCTAGAAACCGCTACCGAACTTTGACCTAGTCAGTTCTGTCCAAAGATAAGTGATCAGATGATCCTCCGTCCAACAAGATATTTTTCAGACTCAGGACATGGATTATGATCAATCCTTGCCTGATTCTCTGTTTCCCGATTTCTGATTTGTATATGACTTTAAGTCTACTAATTGAGCATATCAATTTAGTCCTGGTTGGCCAACCCTTTCAGTCAACTTCAAAATCATCGAGAGGCCTACAGATATCTGTTTTCCCGACAGGGTCAAGGGACGAATAAGTTTTGACTCATATACTTATGTCCTTTACTAATTACTAGTCAAATCATTCACAACAACACGTTTTATAACACTGTGTTACCGATGTGTTTTCGCATTGTCAATGAACAACCGCTTGGTAAAACATAACTCATATGTCTCTACTTAAAGATCAAAAGATATTATCGTCTCAACATTGCTTATGATGAAATCCATGAAGCAATCTGTTGAGCGTGGGTTTATCCAATACTTAAATCCCTATTTCTAGGTACTCATGAATATTGTAGCAATCTTATTGCTATGTCTAACTCATTAGACAATCTACAAAACTATTCATGACAGTCTTCATTCATACTTACTCCCTAAAAAGTATGAGTGACTGTGGATATTCGAATAATAATTAAATTACTCAGGAAGTAAACATGCAAAAATTAAAACATAATAATAAACAATCAACAAATGGTAGTATCAAATACTCATCAACAAAACTATACTATTAATTCACCAAAGTTAATTACACTTTATATTGTATCAAGTTTCAAATCCTATCTAATTACAAAAAACTAATATCATCTGTTAATCCTATGCGCCGTGCATGCTGATAGTGCTTAACCCTACTTAGAGCCTTTGTCAAGGGATCTGCAGGATTATCTTCTGATGATACCCTCTTCACTATGAGGTGACATTCTTCTACCTTATGTCTTATGTAGTGGTTCTTTCTGTCGATGTGTATGGACTTTCCATGATCTCTCGGTTCCTTCGTCAAAGCAACCGCTCCTTCGTTATCGCAGAACAGTTCCACAGGCTCCTGAATACTCGGGACTACTCCAAGGTCACCGATGAAGTTCTTCAGCCAAGCCGCTTCTTTTGCCGCTTCACTCACTGCGATGTACTCTGATTTGCACGTTGAATCAGCCACCGTCTCTTGCTTGGAACTTTTCCAAGTCACTGCTCCCCCATTCAACAGGAATACCCAGCCCGACTGAGGCCGACCATTGTCTCTATCTGTCTGAAAGCTGGCATCAGTATACCCGTCAACTCTCAAGGTATCACTGCCACCAAGGACTAAGACAAAGTTTTTCGTCTTGTGCAGATACTTGAGAATGTTTTTGACCGCTGTCCAGTGTGCCCTACCAGGGTTCCCCTGGTATCGACTGACCATGCTTAAGGCAAAGGCCACATCGGGAAGAGTACACGTCATGGCGTACATGATCGACCCCACAGCCGAAGTGTAAGGTACCTGACTCATGTCCGCAATTTCCTCGTCTGTACTTGGACTCTGAGTCTTACTTAGCTTAGCATTACTTTGCATTGGTAGCTCTCACTTCTTGGAATTTTCCATACTAAATTTTTTCAGTACCTTGTCCAAGTATGTACTCTGACTAAGTCCAATTAGTCTCTTCTTCCTATCTCTCAATATTCTTATCCCGAGAATATAGGTTGCCTCTCCTAGGTCTTTCATGGCGAAACACTTCCCGAGCCAAGACTTGACATCTTGCAGGGTCGGAACGTCGTTTTCCATGAGCAGTATGTCATCTACATACAACACCAGGAAAGTGACTATACTCCCACTAGCTTTGAAATATACGCAAGACTCATCCTCGCTCCTAGAGAAACCAAATTCTTTGACTTTCTCGTGGAAATAAAGTTTCCAGCTGTGAGAAGCTTGTTTTAATCCATAGATGGATTTCTCAAGCTTACACACTTTGTGAGGATACTTTGCATCAACAAAACCCTTTGGCTGATTCATGTAAACATCCTTAGTCAACTTCCCATTAAGGAAAGCGGTCTTGACGTCCATCTACCAAATTTCATAGTCATGAAATGCAGCTATGGCCAGCATAATCCTAATTGACTTTATCTTAGCCACTGGTGAGAAGGTCTCATCATAGTCAATCCCTGGGGTTTGAGTAAAGCCCTTCGCAACCAGTCTTGCTTTGAAAGTGTGTACCTTTCCGTCCATTTCGGTCTTCTTCTTGAAGATCCACTTGCACCCGACTGTCTTTCGACCCGGTATATTGTCAACCAAGTTCCAAACTTGATTGTCATACATGGACTTGATCTCGGGTGGCATGCTAACTCTACTAGAGCGTCTAAGAGGCAAGGATATGTCAGTCGGACCAACAGGAACTTCTTCCTCTTGTTGGTTGCTAGTTTCTCCTAAGGTTGTATTGTCGGGTAACTCTTGAATTTCTTCAAGGTCAATGGTACTTGACAACGCCTAGTAATATCAAGTATTTTAGGCGTTGTTGAGCCGTGTTTTAGTTAATTTATCATTATTAATTGGCTAATATCACTTACTTTTGTGTCAAAGTGCTTGGAAATGTTTTTAGTGTAAATGCAGGGGTTTTAGTGCAATTCTGGAGAAGTTGTGGAGCGAAAAAGGCAAAAAGTTGGACCTGACAGAAATAGAGGCGCTATCTCTTGAGATAGAGCCGCTATCGACAATAGAGCCGCTATTTCTTGAGATAGCGCCGCTATCTCGCGACCGGATAAAATCTTCGTTTTTGAATTCCGAGATTGCGGGATAAGGCAACACGCGCGTCGCGGTTTCTAAGTGGCCGCGACGCGGAAACCCTAATTTCGCACCATTATAAATACCGGAGTCCCGTCCGACTTTTCACTCATCCCGGGACGCGAAGGAGGGATCCAAAGGCACAATTTCGTCAGTTTTTCAGTGGGAATCACTATTTTGGTTAGTAATTTAGTTTTTCTCTTATTTTATCAACTCGGTATCGAGGTATTCCACAATTGGGATTTCCATCGATTACTCGATGTTTGTTGGGATTCATAGTTTCTGATTTCAGTAGAATAATCAGTAGGTTAGATCTGGTATTTTATTGTGATTGTTTGAATATTGGTTTGATTTGGATTTATAAAAGTTAATCATTCGGTTTATGGTTTATTTGCAATTTTTGGTATTTTGGATGTTTGAATGCTTATTGATGTGTTTGGAACTGTTTGTTGCTTCTGGATTTTGGACTTAGTTTCTAATTTCAGTAAGTAACATTAGTCTAGGATTTGGTTTGGTTTAGTTAGTTCATGTTTGATTTGGTGTTTGGCATTGGTATTAGAATTGTGTTTTTAGTTGGTTTTGGGAAAGTAGAAATAATACCGCTGACTGTAGAGTGACACTACAGTTGGTATACTATCGTCTTGTCCTAACCACGTAACTTCTGCGGATCGACCCTGACTACCGCTATACTAGTGTGTGTTAGGTTTTCTCTTATTTTTGACCGCACGACGACCGCTGCGCGTGTCAAATTTTGGCGCCGTTGCCGGGAAGTTGTGCGCTTAGGATAGACGATCAGTAGGGTTGTTTCTTTTGATGTTTGATTTTAGTTTGTTGATTTTTGGTATGTGTACGTCTTCATAATGGGCAATTACATATACCCGGATCAGTATTTTGAGTATTATGAAAATCCAGCCGACACCTATTACGAGGATGATTGCTACAATGGATCATCCGATGACAATGGATGGCGGACCGAGGAGTCATCTCAACCTGAAAATTCTGCAACCTGGGCCCAACTTTGGGTACTCGTGTATAACACTCACCAAGAGCAGAAGGACCAGGCTGATGCTCTTGTAAGATTGCAAGCTTCTTTAGATCAGTTAGAGGAAAGTTGGAAATGTTCACCACCTTCGCCAGAACCGGAGGCGAGTGATTTTTATACCAATGATAATGTGTGTAAACTTGCATCACCCGAATATGTGATGGAAGGGCATGCACCGTGGGAAAGTCAAGAGACCACTGAGAGGGTCGAAAATGTTGTTGAGGAAAAGGTTGTAGGTGACAATGCTTCCCCTGACTCAACAGCTTTTGATGTTTTTGAAGTTTTTGAAAAAGTTGATAATGTTGATCTGGTGATGAGTGAATCCATACCATCACCAGACAATTTGGTTGATGAGGATGTTGAGGAGGAGGCTGTAAGTGACAGTACAGACCCCAGCCCAACAATTCCTGAAAATTTTGAAAATTTTGAGCATTTTGAAAGTGAGGATCTGGTGATGAGTGAATTTGTACCACCACCAGATCAAACCAGTCGTTCACTTTTGGTACCGATCCACCTGTTGGACGATGATCAAGAAGATGATGCTGACGAGTTGGTTTTTGAAAATAAGAAACATGATTTTATCGCCACTCATGATCCATTCATGAATGGAAAATTAGATGTGATTAATACCATCAATGAGGACATTCGGGAGCATCTCAATATGTTGCCTCCCGATCCCATTCGATTGGAAAACCTTTATTGGTACTGCAAGCCAAAATTGCAAACTGAAGATAGCACACGCGACGCAAGCAAAATGAAATCTGCAAAACAATTACTGGGGAGAGGCACTGGACACGCTCCAGGTTAAGCCGGTGATGTTGAAAAGACACCAAAGGAAGGACCGAGCTTGGAGGTTTAAACCCACTTCTAAGCATTCGCGTAAAATAATCAGAAAACGACAACCGGGCAGCAGCAGAGGAACCGGCAAACCATTTGACCCGGGGAAATTGGAGTATGGAATCAACGAAGGGACGGTGGTGACTAAAATTCAGCAGAGTCAAATGGTGTACGACCCACCATAGCCGCAGAAAGACGGTCCAGCTAAAAGACCGAACAAAGAAGCGCTTTCGGGAGGCAACCCGATTTTCGATAAGTATTTTCTTTTATTTTTATTTTTATTTTTGGTCAAAATACCATTGAGGATGATTATTGTTGAGTGTAATACTGTATGTCCTAAGTGAGGGGTGAGGGTGAGTAAATAGAAAGGAAAACAAAGAAAATTCGTGAGTCGCGCCGCCAACATCACCAACCCGCGACGCGGACCAGGGAGAGACCCAATGTACAGGGGCTTTTCACGCATACTCGCGACGCGGCACAACTTTATTTGGTGCCGCGGACCTTCAACCTTGATCGATGGACACTGGATCTCATAACGTCTACGCGTCGCGGCCTTGACACTCCGGCGTCGCGGGAACGAGGAATCAGCAAGGACATCAACTCGCAATGTATTATCTTATTTTGTGTTTTGCAACTTTTATATTTTTAATGTGTTTGTTAGTGTGAATAGTATCTTGCCAAATTGTGACTGCTGCACCAACTGAGGGAGTTGCATAACGCAAGTGTGGGGTCATCGTACCCCTACACTTGCATCATGCCGGCGTGTTTACTGCTGCACCCCGACTTTCGGATTTCATCATGAATGACGCGAACGATCGACCCTGCTATAGTATGATCCCGGTAATCAAGCAATTCGCCGTTCCTAAGGGGGTAACTCTTTCTCCCTTGTTCTAAATAATTTTGTACAACGGGGACGTTGTACGGGTTTAAGTGTGGGGTGTGGACGGTCGAAAGAGTAGGTTTTTGAAATTTTTGCGGGAAAAGACCAATTTTTCAATTTTTAGCAATATTTTTCAAAATTTTTAATAAATTGCAATTTTGAAATGAATGATTTGTGATTGTGATAGCATTAGTATTTTTCAAGAAATACTGTTTATTTGTGATCATGCTAGTAGTTTAGTTAAATAAGTTGAGTTTTAAGAGTTAGAAGATTGGAGTGTTTTAAGTTTGGAATTTAGGAAGGAATTGTCAATCTGTGGCCTTTGTTGTTCGAGCCGGTAAGTCTAAAATGGGTGGGGCTTATGCACCTTGCCACCTAAGATCGTATGGTCTGGGATGGTATTTCTAAAAGCTCGTTACACGGACAACATCGAAAGTCATGGACAGTTCTTTAGCGGCCTTTAGAATCTGAATGAGTAAGTTTGCTTTTTGCATACCAAAAATTTGTAATCAAGGGTTCTTTAGAAAGTCGTGAATTCCAAAGAATATTCCGATTATGTTTTCACAAACTATTCCATCTAACTCTGGGGACAATAAGCTTTGAAACTGAACACAGTCAAAAATTGTTTGAGTCTTAGTTAAAATCTATTAAAAACTCTCTTGCTTGGGGACAAGCAAGGCACAAGTGTGGGGTGTTTGACAACGCCTAGTAATATCAAGTATTTTAGGCGTTGTTGAGCCGTGTTTTAGTTAATTTATCATTATTAATTGGCTAATATCACTTACTTTTGTGTCAAATTGCTTGGAAAAGTTTTTTAGTGTAAATGCAGGGGTTTTAGTGCAATTCTAGAGAAGTTGTGGAGCGAAAAAGGCAAAAAGTTGGACCTGACAGAAATAGAGGCGCTATCTCTTGAGATAGAGCCGCTATCGACAATAGAGCCGCTATTTCTTGAGATAGCGCCGCTATCTCGCGACCGGATAAAATCTTCGTTTTTGAATTCCGAGATTGCGGGATAAGGCAACACGCGCGTCACGGTTTCTAAGTGGCCGCGACGCGGAAACCCTAATTTCGCACCATTATAAATACCGGAGTCCCGTCCGACTTTTCACTCATCCCGGGACGCGAAGGAGGGATCCAAAGGCACAATTTCGTCAGTTTTTCAGTGGGAATCACTATTTTGGTTAGTAATTTAGTTTTTCTCTTATTTTATCAACTCGGTATCGAGGTATTCCACAATTGGGATTTCCATCGATTACTCGATGTTTGTTGGGATTCATAGTTTCTGATTTCAGTAGAATAATCAGTAGGTTAGATCTGGTATTTTATTGTGATTATTTGAATATTGGTTTGATTTGGATTTATAAAAGTTAATCATTCGATTTATGGTTTATTTGCAATTTTCGGTATTTTGGATGTTTGAATGCTTGTTGATGTGTTTGGAACTGTTTGTTGCTTCTGGATTTTGGACTTAGTTTCTAATTTCAGTAAGTAACATTAGTCTAGGATTTGGTTTGGTTTAGTTAGTTCATGTTTGATTTGGTGTTTGGCATTGGTATTAGAATTGTGTTTTTAGTTGGTTTTGGGAAAGTAGAAACAATACCGCTGACTGTAGAGTGACACTACAGTTGGTATACTATCGTCTTGTCCTAACCACATAACTCCTGCGGATCGACCCTGACTACCGCTATACTAGTGTGTGTTAGGTTTTCTCTTATTTTTGACCGCACGACGACCTAGGCGTGTCAGTACTCCCACTGTCCTATTTGAATATGAGTTCTCTCTCTTGAAAGACTCCCTGTCTCGCTACAAAGACCACGTCCTCGCTCGGTGTGTAGAACAGGTATCCAAAGGACTGTTTGGGATATCCAATGAAAAAACATATCTCGCTTCTCTCTGCGAGTTTATCGTGAGTCTCTCGTCTAACGAAAGCCTCACAACCCCAGACTTTGATATGTGCTAACGAGGGAACTTTCCCCGTCCACATCTCATGAGGTGTTTTAGCAACCTTCTTAGTAGGGACAAGATTGAGGATGTGGGCGGAAGTCTCTAAGGCATACCCCCAGAAGTGAATGGGAAGTGAAGCTCGACTCAGAATGAACCATGTCTAACAAGGTTCGGTTACGTCTCTCGGCTACACCATTCAACTGTGGTGTCCGAGGAGGCGATAACTGTGAAACTATTCCACATTCCTTCAGATAGTCTAGGAACTCGATACTAAGATACTCTCCGCCTCTGTCGGACCTGAGCATCTTTATCTTCCTGCCCAATTGATTCTCAACTTCATTTTTGAACTCTTTGAACTTTTCAAAGGTGTCTGACTTGTGTTTGATTAAGTAGATATACCCGTATCTACTAAAATCGTCAGTGAAGGTCATGTAGAACCATGTGCCATCTTTTGTGGTAGATCTGAAGGGACCACACACATCTGTGTGTATGATGTCCAAAAGACCTTCACCTCTTTCAAAGGAACCCTTGAAAGGTGATTTTGTCATCTTGCCCAAAAGACAAGATTCGCATACATCATCCGATTTGAGGTCGAATGATTCCAACACTCCATCCTTTTGGAGTTGGGCGATGCGTTTCTTATTAATGTGCCCAAGACGACAGTGCCACAAGCACACCTTTTCTACACCACTAGAAGAATCAATAAAGTTTACACTATGACCTAAATTGTCTACACATTGCATAGTTTCATATACACCATCACAAGGTAAAGCAGTAAATACAGAAATGCCATTTTGAAAAACAAAAATAGAACCATTACTGTTATCAAACGAAAACTGTAAACCTTGTTTAAACAATGCATGAAATGAAATAATATTCCTTGCCATTTCTGGCGAATAGCAACAATTAAAAAGTTTTAAACAAACACCACTACTGAGCACTAAACTATAAGTCCCGATCTTGGTCACAGGCGACGATCTCCTATTCCCCAAGATCAGGTTGATTCTACCGTGCTCCACCTCCCTGCTTTCCCTTAGGCCCTGCAAATCAGAACAAATGTGAAAACCACATCTTGTATCAAGGACCCAAGAACTGGAAGATGGTGAGTTTTTAAAGATAGTGTAAATACCTGCTGAAGACGGCTTGACTTTGCTATCCTTCAAATATTGCAGGTATGTAGGGCAGCTTCTCTTCCAATGGCCCCGCGCTTTGCAATAGAAGCATTCAGCTTCCTTAGGGTTGGCATTATGAGGAATGCCAGAAGTCTTGGGCTTTGTCCCACTGCTGGATGACCCAACATGGACTTTTTCCCTCCAATTCTGCTTAGGAGGGCCCTTTCTCTTCTTCCCCATTCCACCAGTAATAGCCATGACGACTTCATTAGCAGCGGGTACACTCTTACCCTTCATTCCGTCCTCAGCATTGCGGAGCATGCGATGCAGTTCGGCCAGAGCGTCCTGAGAATTGTTCAGATGATACGCCAGCGTGAACTGGTCATATGAACTGGGCAGAGAATTTAGCACTATGTCTATAGCTAAATCCTCATGAACTGGCATCTCAAGCTTCCTAAGCCTTTCCATGTATCCTTGCATCCTCTGCACGTGGTTACAGATAGACTCTCCATCCTTTGGCTTTGCATTGGTGAAAGCTTTGACTACTTCGCGCATCTCTATGCGCTCCTGCTTGCGGAACTTTTCTGCCAGCTCTTTGTGCATTTCATAGGGCCAGTAGTCTTCATATATTCTTTGCAATTATGGGTTCATTATGGCTATCATGATGCAAGCCACTTTGGTTGCATCATCAGAATGTTTTGAGTATTGAGCGATTTCTTCAGGAGTTGCAGTATCAGGGTCAATTTCGACTAGCTTGGTTTCCAGAACATACTCTTTATGTTCAAACCTTAGAGCCATCTTGATGTTACAGATCCAGTCATTATAGTTGGTACCGTCTAACGTAACTTTGGAGCATAATGACAAGATAGAGGTAACATTGGAGTTTGATTGGGGGCGGTTTAATCAGAAGAACACATCTATAAAAGAAGATAGTTTTAATTAGATATTAATAATAATCCTTATAATAACCCAATAATAATTATAAGGCTATGATACTACAATAACAATTTACAATCTCGAAGAGGGATGCCGTAATCAATATTGTAAATTTTATAAGGTAGGCGAATGACGATTCAGCCAATTCCACCGCGGAAAGATAATCATATTAAAATGGAATTCCTAGATTGTTTGAGATTTATTGAACTGTTCAATAGCATGTTTTAAACTCGGATGTGCCCCACTGTTTGTGACTGGGATACCGAGGATCACAAACCGGGTGTGAATAACCATGCAAATTAGCTTGGTACTCTCGAGGTCAGTTGTCATCTCTAATTGATGTGCCGGTAAACCACACACGCTCCATCAACAATGACAACACCCGAGAAACCCATTGCAACTCTTTATGAACCCCAATTGGCATGCCGGTAAACCACACACGCTCCACCAATGTTTCATAAAGTGCAATGTGCAATTTCATGGGTTAGCACCAATTTACATTTTTCCTAAAGTAACTAGATTGGGATTTTATTAGGTGTTCTAGTACTTTGAATCATTATACTTTTAGTGATTATTAGGCGGTCCTATCAAACATGTTCGGCTAACGACCCTCCACTGATCAGGCGAGCGGTGGGCGAGAGTGTTCACCCATTAGACCGCCATTTTATAGGCAATCTCCTTATACCCACTTTATAGTCCAGCTTCGTGAATGAGGCCTACTAATGATTTGACTAACCATTTAATCTCATACATATAAAAATAACTTCCTAGTTATAATATATATAAGATGTAATTTTTTAAACCTTTAAAAAAATTGTTTCTGGTTTATCTTTTAATTTATTGTCGATTTAAGCTATTAAATTTAAAATTAAATTAAACCATTTAAAGCTGATTTAATTATCTTTTAATTAACCAATTAATTAAATTAATTAAATTTGATATTTTAAACCTTTTAAAATATTTCTAGATTTTATCTATTAATTTTCGGAATTTAAAACAATTAAATCGAAATTAATTAAATCCTTTTAATTATCTTTTAATTAAACAATTAATTAAATTAATTAATTTTGCAGAAAGGTGTCACAAAATAATCAAATTAATTTAAACATATCCTTTTCCCCTAATTTTCGAATTTTAGGATAAGAGGTTTAAGGTTTTATCCATTTAAACAATTAAAGTTACCAAAAATTGAAAGCCTACTAAACCTTTCCTAAATTCACGCCAAGCAGGAGGGGAGGGGCTAGGGTTTTCGAAACCCTAACCCTAATTTTCGAAAAAAAGCCACATTAGGGTTTAGAAACAATAAACCCTAATTTACAGGATACAGTTATAGCAATTTAACAAGAAAAAAAACCAAAAAGCTCTGATACCACTGAAAGGTTTTCTGCAACTATGAACTAAAATTCCTAAGTTCACATGCAACCTATATAGATCTAAGTTTTCTTCTAGTTAAACATATAACAAATCCTAGAAGGCCCAGAAAATATAAACTAAAATGAAAGATTAAGAAAAACCAACCTTTATTGTAACTTGGAAGCAAAGCAACAGAAATCTCTCGCCTCAAATGCAGTCACACCCTAGCTGGTAGTCTTGGCCGAAAATCCTTGGGGATAGAGAGTCAAAAAATCGCAGGTATTAGGGTTTGAGAGCCTCCCTATTTATAGGCTCCATGTGGTGATCAGATAATCGTTACGGATAAACCTTTTTGAATTCGAATTAAGATAAAACTATTATTTTAATCATTCAAACCATATTTATTTGTATATATATATATATATATATATATATATATATATATATATATATATATATATATATATATATATATGGCCAAGACCACACTCACTTAAAACTGTCACTTACTCAACTATTGAATAATTACACTTTTAGTCCCTGTACCTTTAATTAATTAATTTAACTGCCAAATTAATTCCAATTAATTCCAAAAAAATTTCTAATTAATTATTATAGTTTCTAATTAATATATTATCACTTAAATATATTAATAAACTATTTATTTAATTTCTATTGATTTATTAATCACATAATAAATCAATCTTTCTCTCTACCGGTCCTTCTACCAATCCTTCAACTATGAGGGCAACCCAAATGGACTATGCTACTATTAATTAGATAAATACTAATTATTAGTCATGGCTTAGACACCTAATCCAACAATTCTAACTAGTTTTTAGTTGTTAGAACTAGCGATTAAGCATCTAATTTGGTTGAATTCTCCAAAAAACTCAAAAACTTAGAATCGGCAATGCTAACTCATAGGGTGTTTATTTTGCCAAATAATGACCCTAGATGAGTTAGTCGATGCTTAGGCTACCTTGTAGTGCATTTGGATCGAGTTTAAACAGGTAAATTGTGATTTCGGGTTTGAAAGTCGAAGCAGACGCTCACCGCACCGCGCCCTGGTTCTTGGGCCGCGCCGCAGTGCGGTGGGGAAGAAAAGGACTAAAATTGCAAGATTTTTTATGGCTGTTTTCTTTTGTGCAGATGTCTTTTAGGCTTGATCATTCGTTTCTCCAGTTCCCCGCTGAGCTGGATAGTTCTGTTGAGTATATTTCGAGGAGAGATGCACTTACGAGTCACAGGGTTCTCGAGGCGACGATTATTGACTGGGATATTTTGAGGGATGTCGTGCTTTGGGCCGAGATTGAGCCATTTCTTCACCGCACTTGGGTCGACGGGGACGCCTCATTCACATGTCGTGGTTAGGACAGGCTCATGGCCAACCAAGACGATGTGGTGTACACCGAGCTTCTTCTGGAGTTCCTGTCCACGGTCCGTTTTTCACCAGGCTCGACGGAGGCCAGGTCCAGGCTGGTCCAATTTCGATTGCGGGGAGTCCCCAGAGAGTGCAGTCTCCGGGATTTTGGGAGACGCACAGGCATCTACATGGAGGCAGACCTTCAGCACCGATACTTCACACAGTTCTTTCACGCGTGCATCCATGGGTAGCCCGAGAGGGATGCCAATCCAGTTATTTGGGCACCATTGTCCAACATGCACTTTGAGGCAGGGTCGGCCAAGGAGAGCCAGCTCCGCAACCCGCTTCACCGGCTCATGCACCGGATCGTCACCACCTCCATTATACACAAGGAGCGGGCGATAAGGTGTCCGGTGAGGACATGACATATCTATGGGTGCTCCTTGACCCCTCCAGGTTCCTCCACCTCCCGTTTGCTCTAGCCGTCTCTCTATCCACCCATGCGACGGGTGCATCTTCCAGCAGTCCTCTGGCCCGTAGGCATTACATCACCCGCCTGGCCTGCTCGTACCGGATCCTTACTGTCGCGACCGTGGCCACCTTGACTACTTTACCTCCCGTTCGTACCACGGCGCGAGCCCTAGAGAACATGGGGCTGATCGAGCAGCAGCGCCCAGACCGGTATGTGAGGGTGGCGACCGAGGCACCCCAGGCTCCCCAGCCAGGCAGGAGACGCCGGAGACCGGCAGCACCAGCAGAGCCAGAGCCATAGCCACAGCTATCCGATGTGCTGGCGGCCATCCAGGATCTGAGCCAGAGGATGTCCGCGCGGGAGGCACATGACCGGTGGATTGGAGACACAGAGGATGATCATGCTCCGGATGCAGATCGATGACATTCCACCTCACCCCTCCGGAGGAGATGACATGGCAGGTCCATCTGGGACCTGCCAAGATGACGAGTGATGTATTTTTTTTCTTATCTTTTTGGGATATATGTACTGTACTTATGACACTACTATTTTTACTTTTTCTTGTTTATATTTTATTTGTTTGTTTCTGTTTGCATTTAATATTCTGTCGAGTTTTGCATGTAATACCAAATGGAGTAGTTGTTTCAAGCAAGTGTGGGGTCACCGTGCCCCCTCCACTTGCCTGACCACCGGCGTGTTTTCACTGTTACGCTATAACTCCTGAATGCTGAATCGAGGACTTTTTGTTCGTGTTTGTGTACCTATGGCAATCAAGCAGTCTACCGTCAAAGAGGTAACTCTTTCTCCCTAGTTCTAAAATTATTTTTGTACAACGGGGACGTTGTACGATTTTAAGTGTGGGGTGTGGACGGTCGAAAGAGTGTTTTTGAAAAAATTTTGCGGAAAAGGAGTTAGACGATTGGAGTTGCTATCATGCTATTAGTTTAGTCAAATAAGTTGAGTTTTAGGAGTTAGACGATTGGAGTGTTTTAGGATTGGAATTCAGGAAAGGACTGTCAATCAGTGGCCTTTGTTGTTCGAGCCAGTAGGTCCGAAAAGGGTGGCCTCGAAAAAGGCATTTATGCACCTTACCACCTAGGATCGTCTGGTCTGGGATGATATTTCTGAAAGCTCGCTGCACGGACAACATCGAAAATCATGGACAATTCTTTAATGGCCTTTAGAATCTGAATGAGTATGTATACTTCACTTTGGACAGAAAATTTGTAATCAATGGTTCTCTAAAAGTCATAAATTCCAAAGAATATTCCAATTATGTTTTCACGAACTATTTCACTCTAACTCCTTGGGCAATAAGCTTTGAAATTAAACACATTCAAAAATTGTTTGAGTCTTTATTAGAATTTGTTAAAAACTCTCTTGCTTGGGGACAAGCAAGGCACAAGTGTGGGGTGTTTGACAACGCCTAGTAATATCAACTATTTTAGTCGTTGTTGAGCCCTATTCTTAGTGAAATTATATCATAGATGCTTTAGTATTCTCACTTTTTGTGTCAGTGCTTGTTTGGAAAGAAAAGATGTAAACAGGGGCTAAAAGCGTACAAAATGGAAGAACTTTGAAGACAAAGAAAAATCAGTCGAATTCGCACGCGCGCCGTGGGATTCATAAAGGCGCGACGTGGTGATGAGGCGGTGGAGAAAATTCAAATGCCGAGAAAACGGGGATAAACCCATACGTGGGCCGCGGAATTCATTTGTGCGCGGCGCGGTCGCTTAATTTTTGCAACTATAAATAGAGGGTTTTAGGTCGAAAAAAGCACCAAAGACCTTGCATAGGAACGACTCCCAAGGCTTCTTTGACTCCGAGTTTCAGCTTTCAGCAACCATTAATTGGTATTTTTATGTTTTCTTTTTTAATTTCCAAATAGTTTAGTTAATTCAGTAGCTTTAGTGATTGTCTTTGGGTGTGACAACCATTGGCACTAGGTTTTAGTTTTTAAATTTGATGTTTACTGTTTTGAACCTTTGAGATCTGATTTTTTATGATAATCATTCGGTTTATGGTATTTGCTCGGTTTTCGATATTTATTGCTCTTGAATGCTTTTGTGGATGTTTGGATTGTGTTTGATGTTTGGTTTGGTCTTGATTGCTTCTGATTTTGAGATATACTTCTGATTTCAGTAGGTAATTAGGATTAGTTATTGGTTTAGTTGGTTAATGATTGTGTTGGATTCCTTGATTTGTGATTTTCGGGATTATTTTGGATATAAGTCGGAAACTAGATCCTCTGACTGTAGCTGTGACACTACAGTTGGTAATCTATTGCCTACCTTAACCACGTAACTCCTGTGGATCGACCCTGACTACCACTGTGCTAAGTGAGAGTGAGGTTATTTTACTATTTCTGACCGTATGACGACCGCTGCGATGTCATCGGGGCACTGCTAAATGACCCGACTTGAACCTTTTCCCTCCAGTTTTGCTTCGGAGGGCCCTTCCTTTTCTTTCCCTTGCCAGAGCCAATAGCCAGAACGGGCTGATTCACAGAGGGTACACTTTTACCCTTCAGCCTGTTTTCTGCAGTACGAAGCATGCGATGCAACTCAGTCAAAGTAGCCTGAGTGTTGTTCAAATGATATGCCAGTGTGAACTGGTCATAAGAACTCGATAAGGAGTTAAGCACTATGTCAACGACCAACTCCTCATGTACAGGCATTCCAAGCTTCCTCAGCCTATCCACGTAGCCTTGCATTCTTTGCACATGAGTGCAGACAAACTCTCCGTCCTTAGGCTTGGCGTTTGTGAAAGCTTTGACCACTGCGCACCTCTTGATGCGCTCTTGCTTGAGGAACTTTTCCGCAAGCTCTTTGTGCATCTCGTAGGGCCAGTAGTCCTCATATATTCTTTACAGTTCAGGGTTCATGGTAGCGATCATGATGCAGGCCACTTTGGTCGCATCATCCGAGTGTTTTTGGTACGAGGCAATTTCCTCGGAAGTAGCTGTATTGGGGTCAACTTCAACTAGCTCAGTGTCAAGAACATACTCTTTGTTCTCAAACCTCAAAGCCATCTTGATGTTTCTTATCCAGTTAGTGTCATCCAATTGCACTTTGGAACATAAAGACAGGATTGAAGTGACATTACTGGAGTTTGAGTGGGGAACAGTTTGGTCAACAGAAGACATCTATAAAAGAAGGTAGTTTTTAATTAGATACATATATATAATCCTTATATTAACCCAAATATAATAATAAGGCTAGGACCCAACTATAACAATTCACAATATAGAAGAGGGATGCCGTAATCTTATTGTAAATTTTATAAAGGTAGGCGAATGACGATTCAGCCAATTCCACCGCGGAAACATAATCATATTATAATGGAATTCCTAGTTTCTTTTGAGATTTATTGAACTGTTTAATATCATGTTTTAATCTCGGGAATACCCCACTATTTGTGACTGGGATACCGAGGATCACAAACCGGGTGTGAATAACCATGTAAATTAGCTTGGTACTCTCGAAGTCAATTACCATTTCAAATTGACGTGCCGGTTAACCACACACGCTCCATCAACAATGGTAAGATCGAGAAACCCATTGCAACTCTTTATGAACCCCTATTGGCGTGCCGGTTAACCACACACGCTCCACGAATGTTTCATAAAGTGCAATGTGCAATTCCATGGATTAGCATCAATTCACATTTTCAACCTAAAGTAACTAGATTGGGATTTTGTTAATGGTTCTAGTACTTTCAATTATAGCATTATACTTTTAAGAGGCTTAAGAGGTTCTATCAAACCTGTTCGGCTAACGACACTCGACTGACCAGGAGAGCGGTGGGTGAGAGTGGACACCCATTAGACTACCATTTTATAGGCAGTTGCCTTATACCCTCTTTATAGGAAAGTTTTGTGAATGTGGCCTACTAACGGTAAGACTAATCAATTTATCTTATACAAATAATATTAACTTTTAATCATACTATGTATAAGATGTATTTTAAACTTTTAAAATATTTTAGATTTAATTTATTATCTTTTTCGCAAATTACTCTTTAATTTCGAAAATTAATATTAAATCTTTAAGTGATTTAATTTGTCTTTTAATTAACAATTAATTAAATTAATTAAATCAAAGATAGGCATCACAAAATTAATCAAATTAATTTCCTATCTTTAAACCTAATTCTCGAAATTTGAAAGCAATGGATAAAGGTTTCCAGTTATTTAATTAATCAACAATTACCAAAAATAACAACCTACTTTCCATGCATGCATAAAATCGCAAAAAGGGAAGTAGGCTAGGGTTTTCTAAACCCTAGCCGCCAAGTTCGATCAAGGCCATATGGAGGGTCAAAATTTCGCAAATTACCCTTCATCATGCAAAGCAGTTATAGCAATTCACAAGAAAAACAAGCAGGCTCTGATACCACTGTAAGGTTTTAAGCAAACAATGAACTAGAAATCCTAAGTTCACATGCAACCTAATTGAGGATCTATGTTTTTCTATCTTATGAACATATAACAAAAAACCTAAGGCCAACAATAAATCTCTAAAGATAAAAATCAAGAAAACCAACATTTGATTCTTGATCCAGAAGCTAGCAGCAAAAGTATCCTGCCTCAAATGGAGTCACACCCAACAAAGAGGAGAAAAGACAGCAGAGTTCAAGTGAGACAGAGAAATGGCGCAGGAATAAGGGTGGCTAGGAGGTTCCTTTTATAGCCTCCAAGGGTTACAGTCAAAACCCTAGAGGAGCCTCCTTAATGGGCAAGCCTGTTGACCATTTGGACCAAGGCTTTTAAACCCTAATTAGGGTTTCGAGATTTAGAGTGTGCCCACTCTAATTCTCGCCAACTTTGGCCCCTTGCCACTGGCTAGCCAGTTATTCAACTATTGAATAAATACAAACCAGTCCCTACACTTTTAATTAATTAATTTAATCACCAAATTAAATCCAATTAATTCTAGATTAACTTCTAATTAATTGTTATAGTTTCTAATTAATATATTATCACTCTAATATATTAATAAACTATTTATTTTATTTCTATTAATTTATTAAACAATTAATAAATCAACCTTTCTCTTTACTGAACTTTATACCAATCCTCCAGCTATGAGGGCCACCCAAATGGACTTTGCTTCAATTAATAAGATAAATACAATTTATAGTCATGGCTTAGACACCTAATCCAACATGATAATGGGTGGTGGTGGATGGTGGGGTGGCGGCGGTGGTGTAAGGTGACAGTGGTGGACGGTAGCAGTGTAGGTGGCCAGTGAGTGGTGGTGGCGGTACATGTGGTAGTGGTGGTGACGATGGCGGTGAATATGGTGGCAATAGGTGGCTGTGGTAGCGGGTGATGTTGGTAGTGGGTGACGGTGGTGGGTATTTATGGTGGGTAACATTGTAAGTGGTAGTGGTGGCAGTGAGTAGTGGTGGCGATGGAGGTGGTTGTGGTGGGTGATGGTGGTGGTGGCGGGTGTCAATGGTGGGTGGTGGTGATAGTTAATGGTGTAGGTGGTGGTGGTGGGGGTGAGTGGTGGTGACGGTGGAAGTGGAGCTGGAGGTGGAAGTAGAGGTGGAGGTGGTGGCGATGAGTGGTGGTAGCGCTGGAGGTGGTGGCAATAAAGGTGGTGGTGGTGGTGACATTGGTGCGGTGAGTAGTGGTGGTGGCTAAGTGGTGATGGTGGCGATGAGTAGTGGTGGTGATGGAGGTAGTTGTAATAAGTGATGGTGGTGGTGGGTGACAGTAGTGGGTAGGGGTGGTGGTGGTGGTGGTGGTGGCGGCGATGGGTGGTGGTATCGGTGGACGTAGTGGTGATAGAGGTGGTGGGTAACGGTGTAAGTGATGGTGGTAGTGGTGGGTAACGATATAAGTGATGGTGGTAGCAGTGAGTGAGTGAGTGAGTGAGTGAGTGTGGTGGCGGTGATGATGGTGGTGGTGGTGGGTGAAGGTGGTGATGGGTAGTGGTGGCGGTGGATGTGGTGACACTAGAGGTGGCGGCGGTGGTGGTTGTTGGAGGCGGCAATGGTGGGTGACTGTGGTGGGGGATGGTGGACTCGGAAAGAAAATCAGATTTCTCATAATTTCTCTACTAAAAATAGAGAATTAAAAATAGGAAAAGGAAATCAAATTTTTTCTTCATTCCCCTTTCTCATGATTAAACAAACAAAAAGAAATGAAATTATTTCCATTTCTCTAATTTCATTTATCTATACCGAAGATGCCCTAATTGTTTTTCATAACAATTCACTTAAGTTGTTATTAACCTGTCATAAAATTGTAAATATCAAATTTATTATGAGTTTGACAGATAAATCAAGGTTGATGCTTAACATGCACTGCTAAATTTAGACCAAAAATGGGTTTACTAGACAATAAATACAATAAAAATTAAAAGTAATAAAAAAATAGGATAACATTAAAACGGGAACTAAATGGCATACTATAATTGTCTTCAATGAAAATTTGGAAACAATACTTAACGTCTTCAATTGTAACTTCGGAAATCATTCTTTTTAAATACTGGTAACTAAAAAATTAAACAAAAAATTGTTACTTGACTTCGGAAGGTCGGACCTCTTCACTATCCTTTTTCGGGGCCAATAATATAAATAACAATAACACATTTTTTTAGACAACATTAAAAATATAAATATTACAAATTTACAATTGCATATTAACGACAATGGTAAAGATTTATACAATCAATGCTTAAAAAATATAAACTGTATAAAAACAACTTTTCATACTATAAAGTTATCGATTAATGTTCATGTGTATGCATATCCATTGTGACAATCACATTCATACAGCTGAGTCGTCTCAGGTGTATTTTGTATTTATGCTGTAGCAATTGGCTTGTAATATAATCAAGTTTCTATTTTTGATAGTCTCAATAAAACATGAACCACAATAAATAAATAATTCTACAAAAAATGATTTAACAAATGGAGCACGGCAAAAAAAAATTAGGAAACCGAACTTGTTCCCAGCTAGGCAGTTGGCTATGGCAATCCATCCAACAAGGACAGAAGCATCATTTGCCTGTTTCATCTTCATGTTCATAACACTTGTGGGATATTAGATCAGAAGAGTTGCAAAGGGTGCACTATAACACTCTGTCAGGCATTAGGGAGGGATCCCCAGCGACCCAATCGGATTCCTGATTGAGAATTAATAAGTAATAACACTAAATATTATAATAACACAAAGTCAACAAGGTAAAATTGAACCTCATATTATATTTTTCCAATGTGATCTCCGTGATGCTACTGTCCTTGCATGGGTGAATTTATAGGCAAACACTAACAACTTTTCTGAAGAGTATGCCCCTCTATTCGGTCAGAATGTATATTTTATTAGCAATATTTTGACTAGATCTCATGTTCTAATTCATGTTCTTGTTGCACCTTATGTAGGCTTGTTTGTATTATAGCTCTTGTTAATCGTGTATTGAATGTGAGAATATGTTGTTTACTTCTTGGAAATGACTTTACCTTGTTGACTTTGTGTCATTTAAACCAACATATATTCCACATGATGATCCCTCTCATTTCTCATTCTTCTTTTGTAACACGTCTCACTAAAAGAAAATTATAAAAACATCATTTTTAAACTCATAAGTTTTTATCAACCGCATAAATCATCATATGCGGGAACTTTGGTCCCAAACATCTCAATGTGATTAAATTTCCTTTTAACACCATTTTAAAATAAGAATCCATATGGGTTTTGTTCAAAAATCATTTCAGAGTTTAAGTTGCGGAAATCATATGGTTCCACTTATAAACATCTTAGTTTGTAAAAGAACGAGGTGGTTACAATTCGCATACCATTACAGAGACCAAATGAAACCACCCAAACTGTGGCCTTTTAAATTTTCAAAGCTCTATGTAGTCAACCTTAATTGTCACCGGTCAACATGTCAAAAAAAGTTTGGCAATTAAAATGTCTAGTGAGTCTACCTGGAGTCAACTCATTAAGAGCAGTTGATATCAATCACCATACTCGAGCCAATCATTTTTAAAACACTCATTCGCTGTAAAATTTTTGAAGGGAAACTTTTCCCAAAAATCATTTTAAATCAATATTAGATAAAGAGAAGCGACTTTGTAACATTGAAAACATCATAGGCATAGTTTAAGGGGATTGTCCCAAAATCGATATAGTCCACTTTATCCTCACAAAACATTATTCGTATCAAAATAACATTTCATCGTAAACAGGGTAAGATATACATATATAGTCAACTTTATCCTCACAAAACATTATTTGCATCAAAGTAACATTTCGTTGTAAAAAGGGCAAGATATACATATATAGTCCACTTTATCCTCACAAACTTATTTGCATCAAAGTAACATTTCGTTGTAAAAACGGCGATATACATATACATATACATATACATATACATATACATATACATATACATATACATATACATATACATATACATATACATATACATATACATATATATATATATATATATATATATATATATATATATATATATATATATATATATATATATATATATATATATATATATATATATATATATATATATATATATATATATATATATATATCTGTATGTATGTATGTATGTATGTATGTACATACATACATACATACATACATACATACATACATACATACATACATACATACATACATACATACATACATATATATATATATATATATATATATATATATATATATATATATATATATATATATATATATGCATATGCAACTAACCCTGTAACGTCCAAATTTTTATAACAATTTAAAAATTTTAGAAAAAATATTATTAATAGTAAAACATCGTTTTATTTAAACCTTTCAAAACATAACATTACTCAATTCACCCGAAAGCATATAATGTCAATACAACTCAGATATTTAGCGGAAGTCAAAATCCCAAAACTATGTCACTCAAACATAAACCCACTAAGAAGTCACGCCAGTGTGTCCTCGTCACGCATTGCCATCATCCACACCTGATGTACCTGAAATAGTGATTTTAAAGGAAAGGGTAAGCACATAGCTTAGTGAATTTCAACACGTACACGACACATCAGTTATAGATACTATACACATATCAGAAAAAAAAACACAAACATCACAGTAATCAATAGTCTACTCCACTATGTGCACTGAGTTGTACTCCTCCACTCAGCATTCCGAGCCATGCATACTCTGTCCCTCGAGCCATGCTTATCCACTCAATGCGTCTTTCGGGCATCCCCACTTTGTACCACGTTGCTCAGTGCGTCGAGGTATCCTACATTGCTCAGTACATCGAGCCACATGTATTGCTCAGTACGTCAAGCCCAAAACATCAACATACTAGACCTAGACCCGCCTAGTACTAATCACACATCCTATAATCGCACACGATAAAAAGTAAAGGACATTCAACATCCACACAGCATAATGAGAAACTCGCCTTGAACAACAATGTAGAACCCGTGCAGCAACTTAGAGAATCCAAAAAAGCTCAACCCGCACTCCTTA
The DNA here is from genome assembly GCA_023525715.1 of Cichorium intybus. Classification (NCBI taxonomy): domain Eukaryota; kingdom Viridiplantae; phylum Streptophyta; class Magnoliopsida; order Asterales; family Asteraceae; genus Cichorium; species Cichorium intybus. The sequence goes on along the minus strand of CM042016.1, from coordinate 49,718,723 downwards.
TACTCCTATAAGATATATTAAGTATTATATCCATACTATCTAAGCCTTACTCTATATATATACTTTTTATGATGACATTATTATTAAGTTCATTTCTCAGCTTTTATCCCTAACAACAGGTTTGTAGTTGACCCCCTTTATCCTGTCCTAGACCCATCCACCCAAGGATATTATTATACAGTCAATTAATTCAGCTCTTCACCATTCCAGGGATATAATGCATGCGTCCTAACGATTTTTCTTCCATTTTATACGAATTAAACAAGCTCGAGGTTATCAAATCTGTGTATTTCCGACCAGTCAGTGAAAATAGAAAATTTCACCCAAGTTAGAAGCATTTCCAGGCTTCGGATAAAACTAATGAAATGTTAACAACTCAAATACCAAACCTTGGGCACTGGTTTTAGGTCCAAACGATTCCCCTATGATGTTATATGATTTTCAAAGATGACAACAAAACAGTGGATTTCCAACTCACATGAAATCATACTAGGGTTTGGATTTTCGACCCTTAACCCATTAATACAGCAAGGTTAAGACCTTATAACTTCTTAATGCATAAAATTAATGCCCAACCACCCTATTCCTAATGTTTTGAAGCATTAAGGGATTAATAAAGCACTTTTCTGATTTTTCACAATTAAACCCTTTTTGAACCCTTCTCGGTGTTTTGACCATAACTCACAAATGGTAACTACAAATGACAAGTGGCATACCTTTCTGGAAACTAGACTCGATGTGACAACCAAAAAATTATTTACGCGTATAAGATAGAATTTGATGCTTGAACGTTTTATGGATGGGCAAAAAGGACAAATAAGGTGAAAGTATGGAAATGTATGGATTAAGACATTTTATTAAGTCAATATGATACATTAATTCATTTAGAAATTGGTCTTAATGACATAAGGGCAAAATAGGAAATAAAGGACTAAAAGTGAAAAGTTTGTTGTGCAATCTTTAGAAATTTATATCTCAAAATCTAAGAGAAATTGGGAAAAAGTCATCAAGGTGACTTTGGTAATGTTTGAGATAACAAGAATATATAAAAAAAAAAAAGATTCAGGCCATTTGAAGTTATAAAGAATAAGTTATGAAGGTTTTAAAGGCCTAAAAGTGAAAAAAATGACCAAAGGGTCATATTCAAAAGTTGATAGCAAAAAATCTATTAAGATTCAGATTTAAGTCAGTAGGGAAAGTTGTAAAGCTCATTCATGCCTTTCTAAAGGTATAAAGTTTGTAAATTTTGGATCTCATATGAAGAAGTTATGGCTACGTAAAGTTCAAGAAAAATATGATGTAAATGCTTAAAATTTATCTAACACTTGGGTCAAGGGCATTTTTGGAATTTTGCTATTATTTTGACTAGTTTAAAATCAGAACATGGTTTGGATCTATTTCCGGTGTGTGCCTCTTACGTATTCATCATTCAAATAAAGGAAATCGATAATTGGGAGGGGAACTTTAAAATTCGTTCAACTCAAACACACACACTGATTGCATGTGTGTATGTGTGTTCATATTTGGCAGCAAGAAAGAGAGACCCTACGATTAAGAGAGACTGAGAACGAAAAGCTATAGCAGTAGCAACTCCGCTGCTAGAGGAAGTGTAACCGCATAAATCCGCCGACGGAGTAGACTAGCGGCGGCGATAGAACCTATGTGAAGGTCGGTGCTGCTATCGGTTGTGAATGAAGGTGAATCAAAAAGAAAACGTGTGGAGACCATCGGTGGTCCTCATGGTCGCGATTTCCTATAGAAAAATAGAGATAAAGATAGCAGCGAGGAGAGAGAGAGAGAGATCGGGAGGTGGTGGAAGCTACATAGCTATGGCGGCTACCAAGACTGGAGGTCGGAAGAAGGCAGAGCCGCTGCCCACAGCGGTTGTGGACGTCGCCACAACCTTATTTCTTTAAGAAAACGACCCTAAGTCTCCTGATTTTTGTTATTTGACAGATTTTGAGGTATTAGCTCAACCGTAGATTCCAATTTACAAATGAAGTTGAAAATACTTATATGCATGTCAAAAGTTGGTTTTTGTTTGTGGTTTTAGACATGGATTGAATAGAGAATTCATGAAAAGGGGCAAGAACACCTATGACTTCAATTTTTTGGACAAAATAAGTGAAAGATAAAGGTTGATTTCTTGGAACCCTAGTTGTTAAATCGAAATTTCTTCATGTATGTGGAATTGAAGTTGGTTTTTGGCTTCTGACACCGTATGGATTCTAGAATTACCTTTGATTGTAAGGTTTTAGTCGTTTGACTTGGTTTATTGTGTGTATGTTTGGTTATAGCTTCAAGAAATCAAGAACACAAGAAATTGTTCATATTGGGTTTGACTTGGAATTTTTTTTAAATACATGTTAAGGATTTGTTGAAAGGTTTTAAGCACATTTGGTACAAAGTTGGAAATTTCAAAGAAACAAGAATATATGAATTTATCGTTTGATATTTGGAAAAGTTTAACCTTTTGTTAGTCAAAACCAAATATTTACATGGAATTGGTATATTGAGTTTTAGATGCCAAAAATCAAGTGTTATGTGAATTTTGGATCAAGTCAAAGCTAGATGTTTGGGTGTTGTTGCATCAGACGAAACTCAAACATATAAAGTGTTGACTTGTCGATTTGAATTGGTATAAGAATATGAGAAAAAAGGATTTTTGAATCAAAGTTTGACAACTTATACGTGTTGGTACTTACATGTGTGTGTGATTTGGTGGATTTGGAAATAAGATTACTTGAAGTCATTTTATACATGAAGCATGGATATTGATTATTTCTTGACTTGTAAATGTGACTAAAAGGTTTGAAATAAATATGGAATTAGATGTGGGACGAAAAATTAACGACTTACTCGTTTAAAAGAGAAATGAAAGGACTTTTATATTTATACGTTTATTGGGACAAAAGTTTGGTAAAGTGGAATGGAATGGTGAACTCCACCATTAATGGAACAATTGTAGTATGCACAAAATAGTGTAGACGTGAACATAAAATTGAATTGGAATAACATCTATGAAGTTTCGGGAATGTATTAGCATCAAAATAATATGTTTTCAACAGGTTTCTATTTTTAGAAACTTTATTAATTCATATTTGCCAAAATGGCATAAATGATTAAAAGGAAGGATGTTTCGACATCTAACCTTTGAAGTGGACTTATAGAAGTGTAAATAATATAGTGTTGCTAAAATAACATTGTAGAAGTTGAAAATACCAAAGGGTAAAATTGTCCAATATGGTTATTATGCTTTAAGAGCCATACTTAACCATTGGAATGGACTTAGAAAATGACTAGAAGTAGTCTAAGAATGATTAGACAAACGTTGTATGTTTAGTTGTGAAATAAGTTCTAATCCTTTATTAAATTAATAGAGATTCAAAGGATGCTTGGAAGCAAGGAAAGTATAGAGAAAGTGGATTAGTGTAGCTAGACGTACCTAGATACTAAGGTGAGTACATCTGGCTTTTTCCCACTATGGGGTACATGACAAATTATGAATGAAGTTATATGTGACTTTCAAATGTGAATCCAATGCAAGTTTTAATATCTATGACATGCTTACAAAAGTTTATGAAAGAATATTTTGGCGTTTAGCTTATGAAAGTTATGAAATAATGTTTTGGCATTTAGCCTACGAAAGTATATGAAAGAATGTTTTGGCGTTTAGCCTATGAAAGTTATGAAATAATGTTTTGGCATTTAGCCTACGAAAGTTTGTGAAAGAATGTTTTGGCGTTTAGCCTATGAAAGTTATGAATGAATGTTTTGGCGTTTAGCCTATGAAAGTTATGAAAACATGTTTTGGCGTTTAGCCTATGAAAGTTATGAAATAATGTTTTAGCGTTTAGCCTATGAAAGTTATGAAAGAATGTTTTAGTATTTAGCCTATGAAAGTTATAAAAGAATGTTTTGACGTTTAGCATATGCAAATTATGAATGAATGTTTAGACGACTAGCGGTATTTATGTTATGATGACTGGTATTTGATGCAAGCAATGTATTGTAATCAAAAGTAATGTAAATGAATGGAAAATGTTCAGTTCGGGCTATGATGTTCCCACAAGGGGAATACAGAGGAATCTACTGGGGCGGTACTACCCATTCGCGAAGTAGATATCCTAAATATGGAAAGATGCTAGAATGGACTGATTATGTTCTTTTCATTCTAGTACAGACTGGGGCAATCAACAAGAATGATTCAGGCCCTCAGCATAAAAAGTAAGCATGTTAAGATACCGGTCATAGCATGTGATAAGATGCTAAGGTGGTTGGATATATTTGTACCACCTTAGTACAGACTTGGGGTATCACTAAGAGTAATTAAGGCCTAAGTATAAAAATCAAGTATGCTACGACACCAATCAAAAGCTAAGGAAATGAAAATGAAAGTTTTATGATAGCAATAAAATTACTTGATTTGTTATGAAAGGCTTTAAAAGAAAAGGTTTGTTATATGCTTAATTATAAAGGTTTTGACAACGAGCGTCATTATATAAATTGATCATAAAGATTTTGACAACAAGTGCCGTATATGATATGGTTATAAATGTTTTGAAAATGAATTAGTTATGTTTACAAATGTTTTGAGTCTAAAACTCATGTAGCTCACGAGACGTTTTCGTCTTACATATTTTATTTTGATGTCATGTATCCCAGGTTCTAGACATGAGGGATAGAAGCAAGTAGATGACCCGAGGAGATTGAGATTTTAGATGGAGCAAATTCTGGCCGATGTAATGGTTTGTATCCTAACTTGTTTTCTATGGTCTAGTTTGATATGAAGTTGTAACCCCTGAAGTTGTATAAACATTTTTAAATCCTAAATGGTTTTTGTTGAGACCAAACTTTTAAGACATGACTCGACGTCATGAGAAAAAATTTAAAAAATTGACATTTTGTCACATAATGCTTTTATAAAATAATACATCATTTAAGGTGTATTAAAGACCGGGGTGTTACACTCGATTTCCAACAATTTCCTCTATGTGATAAATTTTCCTGTTCTGCTTCAATTTTTCGTAAAACGGTCTACAAAGACGGGATATTTTGTTGTTACGAAAATTCAAGTGCATCTATCGTGTCTTTCATGATTGGATGGCCAAAACACCATTGGAACTTCATTCCAAGGTCTGATTTTCAGAGAATGAACACAACCACAACACATGGTGGTGTTGTGGTGGTTCCGTGGTGGTCTCCCGATGGTGGTCGGGAAAAGAAAGATCTAGAAACAAAGACGAGATCGTTTACCTTTTGCAACTTGATTCCTTCCTTCTTCCTATTTGTCTTCTCCTATCTTTCCTTTCTTCTCGACTTGCTGCTGCAACACTCCACAACTCTTCCCTTCTACTCCTCTTTCTTTTTCTTTCCCGCTAACTAATTCTCGGCCTCTCTATCTCTTCTCGATTTTGAGGTTCACAGCTTGGGGGAATAAGGATTTAGGGTTGAACGTGATCAATGAAGCTTATAACCATTGACACTTGCAAACTCGTGGGCTGAAAATCAAGATTCGAGAGGCCTCAGCCTCTTTCCTTCTCCGTATCGTGATCAGCCCAAGCAACAAAAGAATTCCATGCAACTTGCAATTTTTTTGGCAATTTAGGTCCTTCTACTTTGGTACTTTAATTTTATTTCACCCACAAACCCAAAAATCCACAATTCAAGTTTCTAATAATGACATTCAACCCCTTCCAATTAAACTAGAATTTAGAATCAGTATTTCTAATTATTATTATTATTATCATTATTATTATATTATTATTATTATTATTCTTGAGATTTAATTCGCTTTCTCAATAAAATTTAATCCCTTTTATTTTAAAATACGCAACTAAATAATTGACGTTAATTATAATTGCTAATGCCGAAAATGGGGCATTACAAACCCACACCTCAAGTCTGTCTATCAAGTTAATATCACCATGAAGGTATGTTATACCCTTCGGGTGGTTTTGAAAGTGTGTGATACCCTTCCATCATAGTTAGGAGCTTACAAACGACCGCACGAGGGGTGGCTAGTCTCTACACGTGCAAGTGGTGATTATCTAGAAATCTAACCACACGTCATTCGTCATTTGTCATTAGTCAAGTTCTATATGGATATGAGTGACCATCTCATACTCTCATCCTAAATATAAATGCAATACACAAGTAGGATGTATCTTATATTCAGATCATCATTTCATCTTCTTTAGTTTGGAAATCATCATTCTAACAATTTAGTTTAACAACATTTGTTCATCGTCATTGATTCAAAATCATCTTAAATACATCATAAGAATATTTTCATTAATGCACACATATACTTATAATATAACACATAGCACGTTGATTGAATGCATAAACATATTTGTTTAAAGTGACGCACACACCAAAATATGTGTTAAGGAGATGTACTCGGGTAAACTCACATTAGGGTTCATCAAAATTCAGAACACAATAATCGGGAGTGTTATTGGGATTATTACGAATCAATGGAAAATTGAGATCCTAAAACAGATTAGATTAGTCATGAAGATTAGGAACCAATTTCTGCTTAACTTCGATTTTTCAATACATGTTTTCGATAAATTGAATCTTAGATTTGGAATTTTGAATCTTAGATCTGATATGGGTTTTGAAGTCAAACATAAGGATAAGAAAACATGGATCCTTGACACTGAATAGATTATGAACAATGGACTATCAAATGAATTTGGCCAAACCAAGGGAAAAAAGGATAAACAATGATCCAAAATACATGTACACGTAAATATAGACAATTGAGTAGTGACATGATTAAAGAAGATGAGATCCAAAAAGAATAAACAATAACAAATATGGATTAGAATTCTTGATAGACTCACCAAAAATAACTAAAACTTGAATGAATATGATTAAAAATCGTCCAACATATCGTGTTTTGAAATAATCGTTTGAATCTTTAAGGTACGACTCTGATATTAATGTTGGGAATTAGTAAGCTCGGATTTGAAGAAAGTGTGATATAAGAACGATCATAAACACTCAAGGACGATATATAATTAAGCACAATTATTATATAAATGAGAATAATACAAAAACGATAGGAGCAATGTTTGCTTAACCACCATTGATGAATCAAAGCATGACTACTCTCTAAACAATAAACATATACAATGTGAGCTCCATCCCAAAATGAATAAATAAATAAGGGAAAATGACTTATAAGTGTAATTATGTTTCAAAAATGTTCAAAAAAACACCATCCAAGTTTGGTTTGTTCAAAAAAACATCATCCAAGTAAAGTCTTTGTACAAAAAACACCATCCAAGTAAGACCTTTGTACAAAAAACACCATCGAACTACATGTTTTGTTTAAATTTTACCCGATGGTAACCGGCTCTTGCAGGTTAAAGTGTTCATCTGTTATTATGTCATGTCACTAAATATTAGGCCAAGTCATCCTTTAACCTGCAAAAGCCGGTTACCATCGGGTAAAATTTGAACAAAACATGTAGTTCGTTGGTGTTTTTTTGTACAAAAGTCTTACTTGGATGGTGTTTTTTGTACAAAGGTCTTACTTGGATGATGTTTTTTGAACAGACCAAACTTGGATGATGTTTTTCGAACAGTTTTGAAACATAATTACCCTTATAAGTCATTTTCCCAATAAATAACTATATATAACGGAGCTACATCACAAGTCACAAGACCCAATACTTACATGTCATATTGGGCCTTCCAAGCCCTTAAATCATTCATTCATGGACAGTTTTACACCCAGCAAAACAAGTGAAAAATAAAGTAAACGAGATTAAATAGGAGTTTTCATGCCAAATGAGGTTAACATTGGTGGTGGTGGGGGATGGATGATTTGGGTGAAACAAGGTTGGGGACGAGAGAGAAGGAGGCTTCCTCCACACCGTTTGTACCCGTGGACATCCTTCCAAAATACTAAGGTGGTGTTTGTTTTTGGAGAGGTAAAATCTCTTTTGTCTTTTTCCATGTCTGCGGAAGAAGATGTGGACCAAAAGTCTTTTTCTATGTCTTCGCTCTTCATAAAAAAAAATTGTTTGTTTTTAATGTCTTTTCGAAATCATTCATTCTAACATCAATTTTAGTTAAAATAAACCCGGGTGGGATGGGAGTGGGGTGGGTAGGTAGTGGTGGGTGGGGGTTGGTGGTATGGGTAAGGGTGGGGTGGGTGAGGGTGGGGGTAGGGGTAGGGGTGGGGGTAGGGGTGGGTGGGCAGGCGTGGGGGTAGGGGTGTGTAGGGTGGGGTGGGTTGGGGTTAGAATGGGATGAGGTGAAGTATATTTGAAAAGTTTCGAAAAGAGGTTTGAAAAGCTAAAAAATTTGTCTTTTTGAAAAAGAGGTGAAAAAGTCTTTTTTAGATCTTTTGTCTTCTAGAAAACAAACGGTCTTTTTAAAAAACGTCTACCCTCCCGCAGATGTTTTAGAGAAAAAAGACTTTTTGGGAAAAAACAAACACCCCCTAATTCTTTAGCCATTTATGACGACTGAACATAGTAGATAGGTTTTTTATATTTTTTCCATTCACCATTCAAAATATATTTAATGATCAATTTACTTTTAGATTTAGTACAATTAACCTCTTCTCCCTCAATCATATTCTATCTTATCCTTTTAACTATATTTAAAGTTTAAATATATGTAATTTGTTTACCAATTAATTAAATCTATTAAATAAATAATTATATTTCATTTATGAAGGCTTTATAGAATATGAGGATAAATTAATTAAATATATAAAAAAAACTATTGGACATGTCATTTGTCTTAAAAAATAGGGTTAATATCTTATAAAGACAATAAATTTTATCCAATGTACACATTTATCTATTTATTTATTTTTTACAAATATGACCATTAAATTGTTTTATATATTTAGTTATTTATGTTTTTTATATACATAGATGACCATTAACTTTAGTAGACATATATGTAAAAAAAAATTTGATCATCATATATACATAGACTAAACATGTTTAATAGTATATGAATACAAAAAATATAAATTACTAAGGGCAAATTTCATAAAAGACACTAACTTTTTAAAAAATTCTGATTTTGACACTGTGTTATTTTTTTTTTCAATTAAGTCACTAAGTTTTCAATTTTTTTCAATTAAATCACTATGTTTTCAATTTGGTTTCAATTTTGACCATTTAACCGGTCAACCCGGTAGTCAGCTGACGTGGCATGATGACGTGTTTGTTTTTGATGATGCGACGCTGACGTGGCATGCTGACGTGGCACCCGAGTGTCAAAATTGAAACAAAATTGAAAACATAGTGACTTAATTGGAAAAAATTGAAAACTTAGTGTTTTAATTGAAAAAAATAACACAGTGTCAAAATCAATTTTTTTTGAAAAGTTAGTGTCTTTTTTGGAATTTTTCCTACATTTTTTAAAATGATAAATTCATATTTTTACGTTTTTAGAACGTATAAATATATTTTTTTACAAGACGTAAAAAACGTATTTATACTTCTTAAAATGTATTATACATCTAACCGAACGAACTTAAACCAACATAAAATATATTTATATTTCTAAAAACATAAAAATATGTATTTATACTTCTAAAGACGTAAAAAGATATTTATACAACTAAAATGTATTATACATCTAACCGAACTACCGTAAACCAACATAAAAATATGTATTTATACTTCTAAATGTAAAAACATACACGGACGAACTTAAACCAACATAACGGAACAAATATAAACAAACAAACAGAAATTAACGAACAAATACTTATTTTTATGTTTTTAGAAATATAAAATACGTTTTTTTACATATAATCATGTATGGTATCAATCAAAAGCATGTTTATAGTGGAAAAATAGTGAAAGCGAACTTAAACCAACATAAACGAACAAACATAAACAAACAAGTATAAATTAACGAACAAATACTTATTTTTATGTTTTTAGAAATTTATAATACGTATTTTATTGATATATACATGTTTATATGCAGAAAAACATATTTATATTTTTAAAAGCATAAAAATACATTTATATATACTTATGACAATGTATCTATGTTTCTAAAAATATAAAAATACCTATTTATACTTGCAAAAAAATATATTTATACATTTTAAAAACGTCAAAAGACGAATTTATTATTTTAAAAAATGTAGGAAAATTTCCAAAAAAGACACTTACTTTTTCAAAAAAAAATGATTTTGACACTGTGTTATTTTTTTCAATTAAAACACTAAGTTTTCAATTTTTTCCAATTAAGTCACTATGTTTTCAATTTTGTTTAAATTTTGACACTCGGGTGCCACGTCAGCGTCGTATTATCAAATACTGACACGTCATCATGCCACGTCAGCTGACTACCGTGTTGACCGGTCAAATGGTCAAAATTGAAACCAATTTGAAAACATAGTGACTTAATTGAAAAAAATTGAAAACTTAGTGACTTAATTGAAAAAAAAAAATAACATAGTGTCAAAATCGGAATTTTTTGAAAAGTTAGTGTCTTTTATGAAATTTGCCCAATTACTAAATATACAAAAAAAATATAAATCATTAAATTTGTAAACAACACAGTGTTTATTATCACTGTAAGATATTAACACCGAGAAAATATCTACTTTAAGTGATTATATATCGACTAATATAGATGCTCTAAATACAACATTGGAAAACAGGAGAAAGAAAAAAAAAAAAAAAAAAACTTAGGTCATAATTTGTAAAATTTTGATCAAAATGGTGCTATTTAGAGCATCTATATTAGTCAAATTTCAAAAACATTCTAATTGATAAATATTTTTGAAACTATACCTATTTATTAATATTTTTTAAATCGAAAACTCATCATTTGTATCAATTAGACCCAACGAAATGCCTATTTTGACGACTTCAAGTAAAAGACTAAAAGAGAAGATTGATATATAATAATTTACCGGATTAAGACAAATTTTACTATAATCTCACTGTCCATTTCCTCATGAACTATCGTTATTCTGTTGAAGAAACTGGAGATCTTTCATTTGAAGCTGCACAGCTTCTTTCGACAACGCTTTAGGCTCCGGGAACCTATCCTCTTCACCGCCTTCCGCCACTCTTTTAGCCTTCGCCTTCACAATCTTACCGATCTCATCTTGTCCAACAGACGGAAAAACAACCTTCAACATTATACGCAACTGTCTCTCATCTTCTTCATCTATTCCATCTCTTCCGAAACAACAAACGTATATCGCATCCAAAGCCTTCTCAACTCTCACCTCCATTGGAATCGCCGGCGCAGGTACTTTCGATTTTGCTCGTCTCTGTATTTTTCAACATTTTTTTTACAAATTCATGATATGGTTGATTTGATGTTGAATTGTTGATAAGTTTTCGTAAAAGTAAAAACGAACCTCTCTGGCTTCATTCATCATGGCGATGAATGTTTCCTCCTCGAATTCGATGTCGTTAGAGATTCTAAGTCTAGTAACGCCTTCGAGGATTTCTTCTGATTTTAGCAATCCAGCTCCTAGTGCAGCTAACCAACAGCACATCAATACGTATAGCGGATCCCCTGCCTATTACACGGTAAAATCACAATCGAATTGTGAGTTCGATAAACCCTAAATCGAACTCTTGATTACGATAATTTAACGGTGAATTTTGATTGATTTGTTATGGATTACGAGAAAAGGAGTAGAGTTATTAGGAAGAGTGAATGTAGGAATAGGTAGTAAGGTACCCGGCCTCGTCGATCCTGGAAATCGATGAAAGCTCTAGAATCATTCACGGAAGCATTTCTCCCGACTCGTCTTCGAAACTCGGCGAAATCGATGAAATCACCGCCGACGCCGCCGGTGTCTGTTAGAATTCTGGCGACGAGGCCGATTACAGGCAAGGCGCCGATGACTCTGTTGGCGAAGCCGGAGATGGTGTTGGAGTCCTCCATGTAAGACTTAATAACCACGACTCCATTGGATGATCTGCAAATGGTGGAGTTCGTTCGGGTTTTGTGGAGATGGCGGAAGTGAAGAAGAAAGGTCGTTGAAGGCTTGCAGGTGAGGGTATAGATATGTGTACGGCGGTCGTGGTGTGTGAGAGTAGTGGTGGTGATGGAGGTGATAACCACCATAGCTGGCGGTGGTGTGTGGCGGAGTTTGGATATTTGGTTTTGATATTGGCCTCATCCGTTGGATTCAGTGGTTGGGTGGTTTTATCCTCTGAATTGAGCTTATGATTTCTACACTTTACCCCCATGCACTTTTTATACATTCAGATTGCAACCTTCACATATTTCGGAATATAAGGGAATAGAAAAAGAGAAAGGAAAATTCTATTTCTTATGAGAAATTTATTATTTTTTTCTTAATTATTATTTTTTTTATTTTGACACTTGTCTTGATCATGTGATTAGAAAGATAATTAAAAAGATTTTTTAGAAGGATATAGAACTTCTCAAAGAGAAAATATATCATTCATGTAGGTATCGTAAGTTCGTAACAATCAAAGATAAATTCTTCAAAAGGCTGTTATCCTAGCCGATATTTTTAGTGTAACAAATTTGTAAAAACTTTAACAATTCAAATATCAATTAGATGATTAATTGATGTCACGTTACTTGTAAATAAATATTATAAATGTTTGGACTATAATACCTTTGAGAATTGGCCATTGGCCTTTCTAATATACCGGTTACTTGTAAAAAACATTCAATGAACTTGAGTGCATTGTCATTGTGATACAGTAAAAGCCACAAGGTAGTAAAGTCTTTTACACAAACTCTAGGCTTGTAAGTTGTGAAATTACTCTAAAGTACAAAAAAGGAAAAACATAATGTATTTTCATTGTATTAAGTCATTCATTTTGTAAAACTAAGATGAAGAAAAGAGAAACCGTAGTGAGATCTCATCTCATACACCTCCTTGGAGGTCAAATTATTAAATTAAGACCAGCTACAACTGCAAGAGAACTGAGCATGTAGGGTGTGCCAAAAAAACCATCTATGATGTGATATATGTATGTTTAAATCAACTCATGCAACACACACTCACACACATAAAGGGTATGTATTTAAAATTACCTTTTAAGTAAGTACAAAATTACCATATTAACATGTGTTCTTAACCGTAAATTAGAGACCTCTCAACAACTAGTGTATTGATATATGTTAAGAATGAATATAATTGATGGATAATTTTCCACAAGTCTTTTAATGAACTTTTATTAATAAAAAATAAAATAAAATGTTAAAATAATCTTTTTGAATTTGGTAGAAACCAAATCCACGATGAAAGCCATACGTAGAGACGAAATCTGCAATTTTGAAAAGTGTTGAACTAAATCTAAAGAAAATGACAAATCATAATGACCAACTTTTGCAATTTTGTCTTATAACAACTTAACGTAACAATTATTATTTCATAGTTAATGACAAAACACAGTTATTTTTAACATATATTTATCTATATTTTAATTTTATTATTGTATTCTTCATACATTCACCTGGTATTGTTATATCATGGATGACGTTTTCCTAAGTTTAAATCTAAATGAATTTGCACTTTATAAAAGATCTCTTTCGATCATTGTATATCGTAATTTCAAACAACACCATCCCTTTTGTAATAAATTGATCATGCATAAAATGATCATGGTAATTGTATATTTCAATAACGAGATTTACTACTCATATATCTCATAACTTCATTACTTCCATCACTTTCAGTCAAATTTAACAGAATCAAGTACCACTCGTGGTCCATAAATAAATTATTATAATCTCAACCATTATTACAACCAAATTCTATTTGAAAACTTGTACAATGATACAATACATAACTTATACAAACAACAATTTCCTCATAATGTGATCCATTACACTCATACTTCTCAAACCAAAACGAAAAATCAATAAATTAGCCAGCAATTTTGTAACTCGGATTGACAAGATTATCCAAACCAGCAACCACTTGGACCGATTCTATCACATCTCCCACTTTTAAATCAGCCAAAAAGTCCTCATTTTGTGTTACATATCCAAACACCGCATAACGTCCATCCAATATATTAGCATTACTTGGTGTTAATTCACTCTCTTTTAATAGCCAAAACACTTGACTTGAGGCCGAGTTGTTTTCAAATTCCTGTAAAATCAGAATGAAACCATGATTGTTATTATTATTTTTTATTATTATTGTTAATTAGAATAATATGATGATGATGATAATGATAATAAATTACCTCTCTAGCCATGGCCATGGTTCCGAATGCATTGAAGGGAAGCTTAGTTTGAGCTTTGTAAAGACCAATGTCCTTCAAGATAATCAAGATGATATTGAATTAAACAGATCAATTTTAAAAATTATGGCAAAAAAAAAAATAAAAGGGTTATATCATATATGCATGAAATAGCAATGTACTTTTATTGATTTGTTTATTATCTCAATATCATCCAAATACAAAGCAATTTTCACAGTTGTAATTGGATGGAACTTTTTAAAGGATAATGTCCTAATAAGAAAAAAAAAACTGAAAGTACAACGCTATAATTGGGTGGATTTATTTGAAATGCAATGCTTTAATAAAAATAAAATGAAACTACAACAATGTAATGGAAATTAATTAAATGTAGAATGCTATTGTACATAAATAAATGAAAGTAGATTGCTATTTCTTACATAAATAATGGAAATTAATTAAATGCAGTTCAAAACTTGGTCAAAGTGTACCCCAACGGTTTATAACCTTCAAAACAGTTTTTTTTTTTTTTTGAACTTTGAATTGTTATTATAATAACAATTTTGTAATCACATTCGATATATCAGTTACAAAATTTTAAATATATATATAGTTGGAACCTTCCACCATAATTTCCAATGAAAGTAAAAGAAAACTTTTCCCACATTTACACTCATTCACTTTTTCCTTTTAAATTAAAAAAAAAGTTACCTCTAATGTTACTCCATAAACAGGTGTCTTTTCACCTTCCACCATAATTTCCAAAGGAATCGTACGCGTTTTTTCAGTACTCGGATCAATAAACCCCTCAGCAGGACCTTCCGGATCCCCAGTTTGTACAACAAATCCATCCGCTATTTAAAAAAAATAAATAAAATCACTAAAACAAGCTACAAAAAGAAACTTTTTTAATCGAGGCTAATTAAATTAAGACAAAAACTTAAATAAAAATACCTCGTTGGATTTCCATGCCATCGTAGAAATGTCTTTCGACCAAATCAACAAAATTGCCAGCTGTCACAGGGGCATTATAGCCATCTAGCACAATTCTGAACACACATTCTTCAAGATTAGGGTTGTCTTTGACTTTGACTTTCATGTCAACGGTTGCTCGCCCTTTCAAAAGTGGCATGTTTTGATACTCTTCTGGGATTTCATACGGGAACCCATTCACCATGTCTTCTTCAACACTGCAGAAACCCAATAATGCCCCACGAAGATCTCAGCTGCAGTCAATGGACAAGGGCATAAATGAGAAAAAAGGTCTATTTTTAGAGACCCCGTTTTTTCCTATGTGGACAAACTCGCAAAAGTCCCTAACCTTTTACCTAATGCTCTACTTATTTAACTCATTCATGTTAAATTGATGAATATTGTGAAATTTGTTTTTTCGAGTGTCAAAGGTAAAATGGTCATTTATCTCATTCTAACGTCACTTTATTCACAACAACTTATATATAGCCATATAGGGGGTTTCTTTATTACTTAATAATACATACAGAAGGGTAAAATGGTCATTTACTCATCAAAAAACAAAACACTATCTGTGTATACAAGTATCCAACACTTTATATATACAATATTTAATATAGTAAGGTATATAAGCGTGTTTTACTTAATGCAAAAAGAAAAAAGTTTTCCTCCATTAAGTCCTATAACTTTTTACAAATCTGCCCTTATTTATTTTAGCATTACATTTATTTTTCCAAGTATGGCATCATTTTCTCATATATTATTTAGAAAATCATTTATCTACACAATCATATCATGATGACAAGTGATCATGTTACATGCATGGTCATGGTCATGGTTTGATTTAATAAAACCAAAAAAAAAAAAAAAAGAAAAAAAAAAAAGTAGTATTGATACTTAGTTACTTACCCTCCAACATACTGCAAAAGCTCTTTTTGTTTAGGTGCAACAGCATCTCGTTTTCTATCTTCTGCAATTTTTTGAAGTTCTTCCATTCCAACTTCTAATTTTCCAAGCAATTCGATTGCATGATCTTTCTTTGATTCAGCTAATCCTGCTATAATCATGCTCTTTCCTTGTTTAAGAGCCCTAGAAGCTTGCTTCAAATTCTACAATTCACAACAAAACCAAACTTCATTAATCATTCCAAAAAAATTTATTTGTATTTAACTACAAAATACAATAGAAATGAATGAGAATTGAGAACTCACTCTTTCAACTGAATCAAGCGCCTTCACTCCAGCAACCTTGAGACTATCAGTAATGTCTTCGAGAGGCTTCTGGACCTCCCTAATAGCTTTATTATCAATCGGCAAAGCATATCTCAGTAAAGCTCCGGGATCCTTGATCGGAGGTCCAGATATCAGAACTGCTAGATCCGGTATCGCCGGAGCAACTGCATTGGCATTACTAGGGAAGCCGAGCGACGGAACCCCAGTCATCAATCCAATTGCCAAAGCTACAGATAACACACATTCTTTTATCCCGGAAAACCTATCTTTCTGCAATGAAAAAGGATAAAAGCTCCATTAACATTCAAAATCCAAATCCAGTTTATTCGTGTTCCGTAGGGAGGAATTCGCATTTTAGTTTAAGGAATTAAGAATCGAGGTGTAGAGATTAGATCGAGTAAGTAGCAACGATTACGAACCTGTTTGTCGGTGGATTGAAGTTGATTAGGGTTTTGGGAGGAACAAATTGGTCTGAATCGCCGAATAGAAGCATTGTTGGGAGAATGTGATAGACGAATGTAGTTGATGGATGGTTTATGGTTGTTGAAGAGAGATGATTTAGACGTGGTGTAGAGAGAAGAACAGGAATGACAAGAGAAAATCGCTGCCATTTTTGAAGGAAAAGAAGAAAGTACGACTAGGGTTTTGTTTAGAAATGGAGAGATAAGGTTTTGAAGGAGACATGGAGGAATTGAGCTCAGCCTCAGGCTATCTAGATAAGATCAGAAGATCATGTTCTCTGTCCATTTGGATTCGAGGAAGGTAGGTGGGGGTAACCATCAGTAAAAGCCATCTCCCCCGTTTTAATTTAAGTTAATTACAAAAAACATTATTTTTATCAAAAGTTCGGTTTAACTATCAATTTTTAAAAAATTTAGCAAAAATCATTAATTTTTGATAAAAAGTTTCATTGAAATCATTATTACCGGTTCTTCCGGTCATAATGGTTAGACTAAATCTTTTTCTAAAAATTGGTGGTTTATTAGAACAAATGAAAAATTAATGAATTAATCAGAAAAAGTAATGAAATATAGTGTTTTTTCCGTAATTATATAAATTAAATTATAAACATTATCTAGGTCTAATTACGAAAAAAACACTATCTTTGCAAAAAATTCGGATTAACCACTAATTTTTAAAATTCGGAAAAACCACCATTTTTGGTAAACACTTTCATCGAAGCCACTGTTACCGGCTTCTTCAGGTCAATAGTGGTCAGGTTGAAATTTTATCCGAAAATTAGTGGTTTTATTAGAACAAATGAAAATTTGATGGTTAAACCAGAAAAAAGTGCAAAAATATAGTTTTTTTTTCGTAATTTGCCTTTTTAATTTCAGCAATAATTCTGAACATACCAAACAAAATGACCTAATTGTTTGTAAAGAGTGTGTCAAAAATACCTCTTATCATGTAACATATGTGTGTAAGTTAACTCATACAATAAATACTCACACACATAGAGAGAGTTTATTTAAAATTACCCTTTATAAATTACTAAATTTCATAAATAAACATTAAGGTGGCGTTTAGTGAATGAAATATAACTAATACTGGACAGAACAAATTTCTTCAAATGGTGTTTGATAGATAAACTAAGGATGATCTTAAATAAACCTTCATTATGTATGTGAGTGTGTGTGTTGTGTGGGTTGACCTTCACACTCATATGTCACATCACGGGGTGTTTTTTACCACTAAGAACAAAAGATGTTATAGATGAACTCAAGTGAGACTAATTACTACTCACTTAAAATTGTAGAACAAAAAACATTTTACAAAAACACCTTCTTTTTCTTTCTCTTTAATTATTTTTTCTTTTTATTGGTTACTACTTTTAGGGGTGAGCAGCGGAACAAGGTACCCACATTTGGAACTAGGGCCGCCTCGGAACCATCAGTTCCGAAACCGTAACTGTCATAAGCGGTTACAGTTTCGGTTCTTAAAGTTTAGAACCGATTGAAAGCGATACCGGTTCTCATTTTTTTAAAACTGCTATCTACTGGGTACTCGTCGGTTCTGATTCCTATACAGGGTTCCAGTTTCGATTCTGTCAGAATAAAATCTGACGGTTTCGGTTCCTATCGGATTTGTTAGGTACCCGCTTATGCCCATCATTAATTATTTTCTTTCTTTATTACTGCACCATATGCTATCCGTATCTCTCCCTTTTATAAATATTTTTCCTGCACAAGCCTCCTTTTATTACACGTAAATCGTATTACTACCTTTTTCTTTATCTGTTTAATTTTTAAATCGGTAATGGATACTTCTATCTCGTAACAATTGTCAAAGTCAATATGCAAATCCGGTTCCTGCACAAGCCTCCTTTTGACATTTATGATTCATCCATTTTTCTTTGTATATGGTACAAGCCTCAAAAACTTACTCCTATGTTGCTTGTTTTGACATGTGCAAATGAAGGAGGTACAAACACGTATGAGGCAACTCAAACACAACCATGCAACAAAAGATCACTCTCGTTTCAACACGGCAAGCAAGTTGATACCTACGACAAGGAGGAGAACCCCTGATAATTTGATTCAAAATGACGTTATATTGTCCTATTTTCCTTACTTTGATGACTCGTATCTAAAAATATTGTCCGGTCATCGTTGGCAATTTTCGAATGTGCATACATCTCATTTACGAATATATTTGTTTACAATATACATGTCACAACACTTGGTACTTACTCTTATCGTTTTGCAATGACATGTACAAACGAACGAGACACAATTGTACAAGCATAAGCGGATACATAAACAAGGGAAATTCATTCGCATCGCAAAACTCGACTCCCTTCCCCGCATGACAAGCGTGCCATCATTTTTCCAATGGGGAAGAGTAGAAGCACTACCATAACACAATTACATTGGAGAAGCATTTCTTGGTGAAACTTACAAAACGTGCTAAGATTATACACGATAACATATCCCCAAAACTCGACTCATTACTCAGTAAGGAAGAATCAAATAGCAGCACCGCTGCCCAGCTCCTACTAGCGGCTCCTCCGCCACCACCACCAAGAATAGATGTTGCAACTTGGATGTTAATAACGCAAATGCCTTATGACAAGAAGTGCTCGTTTCTACAACTTGTATCCACCAAATACCTTATGATAAACTTCAAAAGAGCATCACAACATTAACTCACAAGACAAGCTCATGTTACACGCAATGACGTATTCCCCAAATACAACTTATTGTGGTGGAAAAGAATCAAATGACAACACCGTTGCCCAGCTCCTGCCAGCATACCAGCAGCATCGCTATCTAGCTCTTGCCAGCAGCAAGGTTGCCCAGCTCATACCAGCAGCACCGCTGCCTAGCTCTTACCAGCAGCCCTGCTGCAACCTTGGCACAAAACGATATCAATACATTATAAATCTATTGCTAACAAGTAGATGGCGAAAATCTTTGTGCTACACTTTGTAGTATGCACAAGTTAAGATAGCCAGGCACCGATTCCATTATATCTTTGCTCAGACTAATCACCTGGGGCATTATGGATTGATGCTTTCTTTCCAAATGATAAGGACTAGACATATTCGGAAAAGGGGTATGAACTCCCCATGACTATTGTGGATGGATTTGGTCTTCCTAATAAGTAAGGATCCAATGCATGCAGGAATAGGGGTATGAACTCCCCAACTCTTATATGTGCTTGAATCATCTAATGCATCACATATCATGAATACATGGAAATATTTTAAAGTAGATGTATTTTGGAAACTATTTTGTAAAGGAAAGCCTATCAAGCTTTGTCTCAAACCTTATGTATCTCATGAGATAATATTCTTATGCAGTGTTTTAAAACTCAGCCAACTCGGACGAGTACTCTGGCCAAGTACTCGGACCCGACCTCTCACTGAGTCAAGTAAGCCAACTCAGTCAAACAACTTGGAAATCGGTCTACATCGGTCAAACTCGGTGCTACTCGGGTTAAACTTAGTGCTACTCAGGTCAAACTTGGTAAAAATCGGTCCAACTAGGACCAACTCAGTCCAACTCGACCAACTTGGTCAAACTCGGTCAAATTGGTCAAACTCGGTACTTTTGATTTTTTTAGAAATAATAAATAACTATAATTTGTTAAATAATTTTTTCAAGCAAATTGTCAAATGATTACACTAATATTAAAAAATAAAAATAAAAATAAATTGGAGTTACATTGGAAAATGATGATTAAATAATTAATCTAACTATCTAATAGTAACAAATGAATATTTATTTTTGAAGTAATTTACCATTTGAATTTATATATTTTAATTGGTATTTTAACTAATTTTATTATGAAATTCAACAAACTTATGATTTTTGACATATATATATATATATATATATATATATATATATATATATATATATATATATATATATATATATATATATATATATATATATATATATATATATATATATATATATATATATATATATATATATATATATATATATATATATATATAGGGTCAGGATCAAATATATTCTGACAAGTATTGTGTAACACTGAAACTCAATATAGACCACTCATTTAAAACACATTCTTTTAAGAATGACTTATCTGTTCATTTAGAATATTGTTGTTTTATATAAATATTTTCATTCTTTCCAGAATTGTTACAATTTTTGTAGATTATTATTGTTGTGATGTAAATTTTCCAGTAATTTTGTCATAATTGAAACAATTCATTACATTCTTGTTGTTTTGATGTACAAAATTTAGTTCATTCTTTTAAGATTGAAAAAACTTTCAGTTTTTTCATTATTACGAGAATGAAATCTGATGGCCAGGATTTGGTTACAAGGTAACACAATAATTGTCATTCTTATTATAGCCTAGCCATATATATATATATATATATATATATATATATATATATATATATATATATATATATATATATATATATATATATATATATATATATATATATATATTATTAAAAATAATACTATGTAATTTATCTAATTCGAGTACTCACTGAGTACTCTCCGTGTAATCCGAGTACTCGCTACTCCCTAGTCGGACGAACGAGTACCGAATAACGATTTCCACAATATTGGTCTTATGTAATCTTTCACATTTTAATTGACATGTACTCAGGTATCGAATACAAGTTGTTGTGAGTTTCACTAGAATGAACTTTTGGAAACTAGAAGTCTAGTGAACAGAACTTTGGAAGACAGTTGCCGAAAGCATAATTAATTTCTTTTGTATTGTAACTTAAAATTATATCATGATATATGTTTTCCTATAAATTTATATATTTGTTTGTAACCCACATGAATTTTTTCTTCTTTTAGGAAAAAAGATTTAATTGAAACCAAATTTTTACAAACAGACATGAGTTGTAAACGCAAGAATATAAAAAAGGATGTTTTCAAACATTAGACACCTACCACGAGACTCAAATAGCGTTAATCAACATACAAAGTGTGACACCCCATCTCTACTGTTTGCAAATACTATGGTTTTTCGTATAAATACAGAAATACAAAAATACGGTTTATCAAAAACCGATAATTTACATGTTTAAAACTGTGGGTGTTACAAATCCATACCAAATCTAACCATAGTAAGCAAGAGAAGGATTAAACCTTGAGTCCAAGATAGGAGCTAACTCGAGCCCCACTCCGGCCAAACTTCATCCCGTTTATAGCAATTCATTTTAACCTGGAATACATGGCAAAACATAGAATACGTAAGACAAAAATGTCTCGTGACTTACATGAGTTTTAGACTCAAACCTTTAACTTCTTTTTCACACTTTTTATAAAATTTACATCATAAAACTTCTGTCAAAGCTTTATAGTAATAACATACTATAACTCTTTACTTCTCAAAATCATTTCATAACATACTTTACAACAAAAACATCTTTCAAAACTTTATAATAGTAACATACTATAACTTTTTACTTTTCAAAATCACTTCATAATATACTTTTCAAAATTTGCTTCTTTCTTACTTTCTTTGACTGGTTTTTATAAGCTTGCTGGATTTTTATACTTAGGGCTTTAATCACCATAAGTGATACCCCAAGTCTCTATGGCTAGAAAGAACGGATCAATCCTCACCATAGAATTGCTGAGGCAATCTACTTCGCGATGGGGATTTTTCCCCAGTAGACCCCTTACCTAACCCGGGTAGGTTGGAACATAGTTCCCTTACTAACGCTGCTTGCTACAATTACCAGTCATACAAAACACTTTCTGCTTACTTTTACATTACTTACTTGCATAGTGGCTAATTTCCAAACTTCACCATTTCTTGTCTTTATGGCTAAATGCCAAATTCATAACTTTCGTTTTACATAAACTATATGTTTAAAACATGTCTTTATAACATTTTAGGCTTAATGCCAAATCATACTTTCCAAACATCTTATGGCTATTTGCCCGTTCATACTTGAAAACATATACAATTTGTAACCAAAACATACTTTTTAAACACATTATGGCTATATACCTATTCATACTTTCAAACATGTATACTTGTATTTCAAAATATACTTCTACATAATTGGTACACAGACCAACATACTTTCACATAATATAATTTGTAGTTCAAAACTTAGCTTCAAATATAGCATTATACTTTCACAACAATTTAGAAACAATACTCTTGCATATAATTCCACATATAGAAATTTTATAGAGAAATCTTGAAAATACTTACTTGTCATGTACCCCAGAATGGGTACAAATACTGCATGTACTCACCTCATGTATTGCTAGAAGATTGACTACACGTTCCTTGTATTTATACTCTTTTGATGATGCTCAATAACTTGACTTGCACTGTAACGCCAAGATACTCTTTTTATAAATATAATAAAAAGGGTAAAATGGTCATTTTACCTTGGAAGGGTAAATTGGTCTTTTGGACAGAAAAGTATTTGGTTTGAAATAATATTTTGAGTTTTTGGACTTAAAATGTTATAAAAACTGATTTTTGGTCGTTTTACCACAAAAGGGTAATTTGGTCATTTGACCATACGCGGGACCAAAAATGAAAAATATTGTTGTTTGTGGCAAATGTATAAAGAATGAAAGTTTTATTGTCATAAAACTTGATTATTGTGGTCAAAGTTCAAGAAAATGAACTTAGGGACTAAAAGTGAAAATCTGGAAAATATATAAGAGAGAAAATATCTCTCATTTCATTATTTTGGCTGAAATTGTGCAGCAACGGGAATGATCTTGAGAGCAATTTCTGGAAAATCATTGAAGCTTGAAGCATGAATTTCGGATCATAGCATTGGAATTGAAGAATTTGAGGCTTTGGAAGTAAGTATCTCAAGTTCTAGCTTGATTGTTTTAATGGATTTTATAGAAACTGAAATTTGTAAATTTCAGTTATGATTATGTGGTTTAAATGGTTTAACACTTCCAATAAGTCATGCTAAAAGGACTTAATCAAAGAATATGGAAGTAGGTTGCCATTCTTGATGAATTTGGAATGTTGCTCAAGAACCCTAAATCATGAATTAGTGTGATTAAGGTGTTTCTAATGGCTTAAAACCTGTTATTAGTCAAAGGTTTTGGTCCTAGAACAATCCCTAATCATTTAGTCGAGTATTAAGGGCTTAAAATGAGAAAAATGGGATTTTGTAGCATAAAAATCGGAGTTTCTGGCCTGCTGTTCGTCCTTCGCGACCCGACCTCAGGGTGGATCGCGACCCGATGAGCCAGGCGCGACGCGCCCTTGGCCTGGGCGCGATGCGCCTCCCAGGCAGGGGGTCAGAAATGCTATTTTTCGTTTGGCTTGTCCGTTTTAGCTCAAATTTGGACCATAGGCTCGTTATGGTCTGAAAAGTTTGGGAAAATTTTTATATTGAGTTTCTGACCCCTCGAGGGCACTGTAGATCGGTCCGAATGCCTCGGTGAATAGTAAAATTCATATAAAGTTAGTAAATGGAAAGTTTATTAACTAGGCATTGTTTGTAATGATATTGTATTGAACTCTAGTGTATTAGAGTCAATTGGAATGGTTATTAACCTATTATCATTTGGTATATAAATGGATAAATAGGTATGGGACAAAATGGTTGTGGTGCACGCAAAGGCAAGAAACAACCGGAATGTAAATGCAGCTAGCATCCAGGTGAGTAATCTCACTGATACCATATATGATATATGATGATTGGACTGTTACAGGTTGAAACAGCTTCGAGGGACGAAAACGACAAGTGTTAAAATATGTGTAAAAGACAAGACCAGATAATCCATGAGTCATTGCGATGACAAGAACGGAGCTGTGAGTCAATACATCTATATATACACTATGATATGACAAGACCAGATAAGCCGTGAGTCTGATATAGACAAGAACGGAGCTGTGAGTCAAACCTATATAGACAAGACCGGATAAGCCGTGAGTCATTGCGATGACAAGAACGGAGCCGTGAGTCTAGGCAACAGCGGGCTAACACGTGAGCCAAGGCAACAGCGGGCTAACCCGTGAGCCATAACTAATTCTGGATGCTATATCCAATGGGTGCGGCCTTCGGGCTATGACTCCGGTGCGGCCTTCGGGCTATGTCTCCGATGCGGCCTTCGGGCTATGACTCCGGTGCGGCCTTCGGGCTATGTCTCCGATGCGGCCTTCGGGCTATGATATTTGGTGCGGCCTTATTGGCTATGATTTTGTTACAGGTACATGGTGCGGCCTTTTGGCTATGATATCGGTTTGTTAAACCCAGCTGGTGCGGCCTGCGGGCTATGAATTATATATTGATAATGTTTTGGTGCAGCTTATATAGCCATGACACAGGGTGCGGCTTATTTAGCCATGATATATGATGCAGTCCATTGTGACTAAGAAATATGGGACGGAAATGGTTAGACATGATTATAAATGCAAATAACTAACGTGGCTTGTTAATTACAGGTCACCATGATTCAGCCTGTAGGGCTACAGAATAGGATGTGAAATCCTAGAGTATATATGGTCAGCCAGTAAGGCTAGAAATTCGGATTCGAAATCCAGACAGTTATATGATTGTATTTTGATACGTGTTATTTGCAGATTTGATTACTCACTGAGCTTTATAACTCACGATATTTGTTACTGTCCCTGCAGGTTAGCATGATACTGATAGGGGACAAGATAGAGTCCGTGACTTTGAAGTGGGACTCATAGATGCTGTCAGTAGCAGCCCGGCTTTTAAGGAGACATGGTATTTTATACTCTCCTTGATACACTTGTACCCGTTTTTATTAAAATATACCCCTTTGTTATGGTTTTATGTATTGAAACCTTGGTTTTAAATGAAAAATTTTTCAGGGGTGTTTTTGTTTTAAAAGCCGGGTGTTACAAGTTGGTATCAGAGCCGTGGTTTAAGTGAACTAGGTGTCTATAGAGTAGATTCCTGGACTTAAACCTGTAGACAGTAGACACGATGTACCGTTAGGTGTATATAAGTTATTATTATACATATATAACCTAACTATTGCTGACTTCTAACGTATAAGAAGTATGAGCAGCGAATCGTAATTTGAGGAATTTAGGGCGTGCAGCTTTGAGAGGCGAACCAGCCCTTTCCCAAGGCTCCATCGAATGAGGGGCAAAGAGACAAGTAGTAGAAAATCCACATGACAAGCAACAGTAGTTGCTGTGGTCAGAGAAAGAAATTTGGGTGCTCACCCTGATTGATATCAAGGTGAAAGAAACGTAGCTGAGACTACAAGAAAAAGCAGAAAACGATTAGTGGACGCTTCAGGAGAAGTTACCACAGACTGGGTCTAACCTTAAAGGGAAGGGACCAGAACGAAAAGATGATGTATTGTAAGAAGTGCAGGAAAAGCACTCAGAACATTTTGGAGTTGAGACTCTATCGTTGACATGCTGAAATTGCAGAAAATGGGAGCATATTGCTCGAGTTTGTTGTGTGGGACGGAAGTGGTTCCAGCGTGGAACTATAGATCACTTCCTTATGAAATACTCACATGCTAAATGTGGAGTAACGGGTGATGAACCCAGGAAAGAAGGAAGAGACGAATGGTCGAAAAGGACCAGTGATACCTTGAGCATTCCAGCAGATTGTGGAAGAAGCTCGTGAGGAGACTGATATGATCTCCGATATAATTGTTCTGAATATAACTCGTGTATGTTATATTTGATCCATGAAGCTATGCTTTGGATATGTGACACTGATGTCTTGATTGGATATTTCATCAACGATTATGGATGAAATTTTGGAAGTAGCTATAGTAGATAGCAAACATGTTCTAGATATTGAACACCTGGAAGGTAGTTTGCCTAGGATTTACGGGACCATTTTTCCCTAAAAATCTGAAGCTGATAACTACCAGTGAATCTGAAGCAATTGTGCTTATGAATTGGTTAGCAATGAATTATGCTAACATGAATTGTAGAAATAAGAACATTATGGTTCTTAAAACAGAATTGAGCGGATGAAAATCCATGGTAAATGACCGTTGTTAAGAATACCGGTTATTTTCCTTTGCTTAAGCTCGGAAAGAGTTAGTAAAGGAATGATGTTGTAGATGGCATACGTGATATTGGCCAAGTTAAATAAAGCAGTGATAGTAGTGAACTACTTTAAATAAATTCTCGGATGTTTCTTTTGATAAGAACTTCCAAGATTTCTGTCAGATTGGCGAGAAGAGCTTATGATTAAGCTAGTCTTGGGAGCCGTTCATATTATCTAGGCTCTGTGTTGATTGGCCTCTGCAGAGATGGCAGAGTGGTAAAACAATTGGAAGAAATTGTTTTTGAATTGGGGTCTCATATGGCCGAATGTGTCATTATATGGAGCCCTATCTTGCTTGAAAAGAAGAAAGACAAGTTGATGCATATGTGCATTGACTGCTGAGAATATGATATTCGCGAAACCAGATCGAATATGAGGTACATTTGTACCAGACATTGGGGTTATTTCACTGAGTTAAGTGATATGTAAAATTTTCCAAGTATGAAAATTTGGCTAAAAGAATGTTTCATATTCTTTGGGCATGTTAATAGTGCCAAAGATGATAAAATAAATCCAGTAGAATTGATGATGTGATAAAACTGGAACCGCCTGAGGAATCGGATTGAAATTGTAGTTCCTTGGATTGGCGGTTTATTATAGGAGAGTTGTAGAAAACTGCTCCTCGATTGCTGGTTAGCTGACTAAAGTTGACCAAGAAAAGTGAAAAAGTTTGGGTGGTAGAAAGACCACAAATATCTTTTCAAAGGTTGAAATAAACCTTGTGTGAAGCTCCGGTGGTAGCATTATTGCTAAGCGGAGAAGATAAACTGGATTATAGAAATTGCATCCAGAGTTGACTTTGGATACATGATATTGCAGTAGCAATTATGACTTTGACATTGAAGCTTTGGAGACACTACTGATGTAGTGTAAAGCTTACTGTTTATATAGATCATATAAGTTTGAAGTACTTAGTTGATCAAAAGAAGCTAAACATGAGATAGCAAAGACAGATGGGTTACTTAAAAATTTCGGTTATGAAATCTTGTACCATCTCGGAAAGGCGGATGTGATTATAGATGCCTTGAATTAGAAAGGGTATCTTTTGAAAGATACAACCACATGCGTGAGTGTGGCGAATTGATTTCCTGAGTTGATTCAGGTAGCACAAGAAGAAATGTGCAGATTTGAAAACGTGAAGAATGAATGATTAGCTATTGAAAGAAGCTAGTTAGAAACTCACAGCGATTGAAAACCCTTGGTGGTTGTGTATGTGAGTTTCAAAGCAAAACGAGATATGAAAAATTACCCTTTAAAAGATGTATATTTGGGTAGATATGCAAAATGTCCGGGGCAATACCAAACTGTGTAGGATGATGTAACCTACGCATTGGTGGTCGGGACTAAAGAAAGACATTGAAAGACATGTGAAAAGTGTTTGACTAGTGTGTAACTACAGTCAAATCATTAGAAACATACGGAAAAATTTGGCCGTTGTCGGTCCCAAAGAAGAAATGGGACGATATTATTATAGACTTTATAAGAAAGTCTCCGCAAGTACTGCATGGGTATGACACCATATGGGTAATTGCAGGTTGATTGATGAAATCAGTGTAGATTTATAATGACTAAGGAAGAAATTAAGATCAAAAAAGTAGTGAAAAACTACATAGAAAGATAAATATGTCGACATGCGCTGCAGGTGTCGACTATTTCGGGTTGAGACACTAGAAGTATTTGCGGAATTTAGCATTAATTCCTAGAATTGATAGTTCAAAAGTACTAATAAGTACTGTATAGGAATTGCAGAAATGATAGACGAGGCGAGAAAATGATGTAGACTCTAGAAGATGTGCTTGAAAATTGCACAGCAGACCTTAGTGGAAGATGAGAAGATCGCCTATCTTTGGTAGAACCCGTAGATGATAATAGTTTTAGTACCAGCATTTAGATGACTCGTATAATGTATAGTATAGAATACCGTATTATCCTTCGATTTATAGGATTGAAGATGTGGAACAGCTGTTGACTAGATTTCAGACGATGATACAAGTTAAAAAGAAGACTTGATAAATACGAGAAAATTGAAAAATGGCTAAGAAGCAGTAACGATAGTACATGAACCATAGAGTAAAACCGTTGCAATTCCAGATGAGGAATGTCGGGGTAATCAAAAGATCCCTTGGAAAGACTAAAAATCTGTTTGGGACAAAAAGAAGGTTAAGTCCTCATTTATTGGACCTTTCCATATGTTCCACAGAGTAAGAATTTTGGTGTACTGAACGAAGTTTTGTGATGAACTTCAAGATAATTGTAATGTTTTCTATGGGTCTCATGGTTCTGAGAACATAGATTGATAAATTCTAACGAATCCCTCATGATGAAATGAGGAAGATAAGTGATTAAGGTGCCCGGGAAAACCGGAGGAGTGATATGCAAGTGGTGATATAACCACGAGATAAGAAGACTAGTATGGTTAAGTGCTTAGGCAATACCATAAAGGTTTCCATATGATATGAGAAACCGGAATTGTAACGAGAAAGAAATACCCTCGCTTGATAGTATGATTTCGGGGACGAAATCTTTTGAAGGAGGGGAGAATTTGTAACGCCAAGATACTCTTTTTATAAATATAATAAAAAGGGTAAAATGGTCATTTTACCTTGGAAGGGTAAATTGGTCTTTTGGACAGAAAAGTATTTGGTTTGAAATAATATTTTGAGTTTTTGGACTTAAAATGTTATAAAAACTGATTTTTGGTCGTTTTACCACAAAAGGGTAATTTGGTCATTTGACCATACGCGGGACCAAAAATGAAAAATATTGTTGTTTGTGGCAAATGTATAAAGAATGAAAGTTTTATTGTCATAAAACTTGATTATTGTGGTCAAAGTTCAAGAAAATGAACTTAGGGACTAAAAGTGAAAATCTGGAAAATATATAAGAGAGAAAATATCTCTCATTTCATTATTTTGGCTGAAATTGTGCAGCAACGGGAATGATCTTGAGAGCAATTTCTGGAAAATCATTGAAGCTTGAAGCATGAATTTCGGATCATAGCATTGGAATTGAAGAATTTGAGGCTTTGGAAGTAAGTATCTCAAGTTCTAGCTTGATTGTTTTAATGGATTTTATAGAAACTGAAATTTGTAAATTTCAGTTATGATTATGTGGTTTAAATGGTTTAACACTTCCAATAAGTCATGCTAAAAGGACTTAATCAAAGAATATGGAAGTAGGTTGCCATTCTTGATGAATTTGGAATGTTGCTCAAGAACCCTAAATCATGAATTAGTGTGATTAAGGTGTTTCTAATGGCTTAAAACCTGTTATTAGTCAAAGGTTTTGGTCCTAGAACAATCCCTAATCATTTAGTCGAGTATTAAGGGCTTAAAATGAGAAAAATGGGATTTTGTAGCATAAAAATCGGAGTTTCTGGCCTGCTGTTCGTCCTTCGCGACCCGACCTCAGGGTGGATCGCGACCCGATGAGCCAGGCGCGACGCGCCCTTGGCCTGGGCGCGATGCGCCTCCCAGGCAGGGGGTCAGAAATGCTATTTTTCGTTTGGCTTGTCCGTTTTAGCTCAAATTTGGACCATAGGCTCGTTATGGTCTGAAAAGTTTGGGAAAATTTTTATATTGAGTTTCCGACCCCTCGAGGGCACTGTAGATCGGTCCGAATGCCTCGGTGAATAGTAAAATTCATATAAAGTTAGTAAATGGAAAGTTTATTAACTAGGCATTGTTTGTAATGATATTGTATTGAACTCTAGTGTATTAGAGTCAATTGGAATGGTTATTAACCTATTATCATTTGGTATATAAATGGATAAATAGGTATGGGACAAAATGGTTGTGGTGCACGCAAAGGCAAGAAACAACCGGAATGTAAATGCAGCTAGCATCCAGGTGAGTAATCTCACTGATACCATATATGATATATGATGATTGGACTGTTACAGGTTGAAACAGCTTCGAGGGACGAAAACGACAAGTGTTAAAATATGTGTAAAAGACAAGACCAGATAATCCGTGAGTCATTGCGATGACAAGAACGGAGCTGTGAGTCAATACATCTATATATACACTATGATATGACAAGACCAGATAAGCCGTGAGTCTGATATAGACAAGAACGGAGCTGTGAGTCAAACCTATATAGACAAGACCGGATAAGCCGTGAGTCATTGCGATGACAAGAACGGAGCCGTGAGTCTAGGCAACAGCGGGCTAACACGTGAGCCAAGGCAACAGCGGGCTAACCCGTGAGCCATAACTAATTCTGGATGCTATATCCAATGGGTGCGGCCTTCGGGCTATGACTCCGGTGCGGCCTTCGGGCTATGTCTCCGATGCGGCCTTCGGGCTATGACTCCGGTGCGGCCTTCGGGCTATGTCTCCGATGCGGCCTTCGGGCTATGATATTTGGTGCGGCCTTATTGGCTATGATTTTGTTACAGGTACATGGTGCGGCCTTTTGGCTATGATATCGGTTTGTTAAACCCAGCTGGTGCGGCCTGCGGGCTATGAATTATATATTGATAATGTTTTGGTGCAGCTTATATAGCCATGACACAGGGTGCGGCTTATTTAGCCATGATATATGATGCAGTCCATTGTGACTAAGAAATATGGGACGGAAATGGTTAGACATGATTATAAATGCAAATAACTAACGTGGCTTGTTAATTACAGGTCACCATGATTCAGCCTGTAGGGCTACAGAATAGGATGTGAAATCCTAGAGTATATATGGTCAGCCAGTAAGGCTAGAAATTCGGATTCGAAATCCAGACAGTTATATGATTGTATTTTGATACGTGTTATTTGCAGATTTGATTACTCACTGAGCTTTATAACTCACGATATTTGTTACTGTCCCTGCAGGTTAGCATGATACTGATAGGGGACAAGATAGAGTCCGTGACTTTGAAGTGGGACTCATAGATGCTGTCAGTAGCAGCCCGGCTTTTAAGGAGACATGGTATTTTATACTCTCCTTGATACACTTGTACCCGTTTTTATTAAAATATACCCCTTTGTTATGGTTTTATGTATTGAAACCTTGGTTTTAAATGAAAAATTTTTCAGGGGTGTTTTTGTTTTAAAAGCCGGGTGTTACAAGTTGGTATCAGAGCCGTGGTTTAAGTGAACTAGGTGTCTATAGAGTAGATTCCTGGACTTAAACCTGTAGACAGTAGACACGATGTACCGTTAGGTGTATATAAGTTATTATTATACATATATAACCTAACTATTGCTGACTTCTAACGTATAAGAAGTATGAGCAGCGAATCGTAATTTGAGGAATTTAGGGCGTGCAGCTTTGAGAGGCGAACCAGCCCTTTCCCAAGGCTCCATCGAATGAGGGGCAAAGAGACAAGTAGTAGAAAATCCACATGACAAGCAACAGTAGTTGCTGTGGTCAGAGAAAGAAATTTGGGTGCTCACCCTGATTGATATCAAGGTGAAAGAAACGTAGCTGAGACTACAAGAAAAAGCAGAAAACGATTAGTGGACGCTTCAGGAGAAGTTACCACAGACTGGGTCTAACCTTAAAGGGAAGGGACCAGAACGAAAAGATGATGTATTGTAAGAAGTGCAGGAAAAGCACTCAGAACATTTTGGAGTTGAGACTCTATCGTTGACATGCTGAAATTGCAGAAAATGGGAGCATATTGCTCGAGTTTGTTGTGTGGGACGGAAGTGGTTCCAGCGTGGAACTATAGATCACTTCCTTATGAAATACTCACATGCTAAATGTGGAGTAACGGGTGATGAACCCAGGAAAGAAGGAAGAGACGAATGGTCGAAAAGGACCAGTGATACCTTGAGCATTCCAGCAGATTGTGGAAGAAGCTCGTGAGGAGACTGATATGATCTCCGATATAATTGTTCTGAATATAACTCGTGTATGTTATATTTGATCCATGAAGCTATGCTTTGGATATGTGACACTGATGTCTTGATTGGATATTTCATCAACGATTATGGATGAAATTTTGGAAGTAGCTATAGTAGATAGCAAACATGTTCTAGATATTGAACACCTGGAAGGTAGTTTGCCTAGGATTTACGGGACCATTTTTCCCTAAAAATCTGAAGCCGATAACTACCAGTGAATCTGAAGCAATTGTGCTTATGAATTGGTTAGCAATGAATTATGCTAACATGAATTGTAGAAATAAGAACATTATGGTTCTTAAAACAGAATTGAGCGGATGAAAATCCATGGTAAATGACCGTTGTTAAGAATACCGGTTATTTTCCTTTGCTTAAGCTCGGAAAGAGTTAGTAAAGGAATGATGTTGTAGATGGCATACGTGATATTGGCCAAGTTAAATAAAGCAGTGATAGTAGTGAACTACTTTAAATAAATTCTCGGATGTTTCTTTTGATAAGAACTTCCAAGATTTCTGTCAGATTGGCGAGAAGAGCTTATGATTAAGCTAGTCTTGGGAGCCGTTCATATTATCTAGGCTCTGTGTTGATTGGCCTCTGCAGAGATGGCAGAGTGGTAAAACAATTGGAAGAAATTGTTTTTGAATTGGGGTCTCATATGGCCGAATGTGTCATTATATGGAGCCCTATCTTGCTTGAAAAGAAGAAAGACAAGTTGATGCATATGTGCATTGACTGCTGAGAATATGATATTCGCGAAACCAGATCGAATGTGTCATTATATGGAGCCCTATATGTAATATATCATACTTTAATTTATATTCTAATGGACTCTATAACTTATTAGAGTCCTTATTATACCACTAAAGGTCAAAACAAGTGTATAACTTTTGAATGACCAAGTTTAGTTAAATCGTACTTTATACGTATTTTACTACAGTACCTTCGGAGGGTCGTATTTCGATTCCGACAATTTTCCATGAAGTTTTGGGCCATAATAGACCTATGTTTAAAATTTGAGATCAAACGGACAAGTTTTGAACCAAATCTCAAAAATCAAATTGCACTTGGCAGGAGACTCAATGCATGTTTCTGCTGGCGCCGCCTCGTAACTCGACCAGGGTGTGGTCGCGACTCGAAGCCGCCTCGCGACTCGACCAAGGTGTGGTCGCGACTCGAAGGCTGAGTATATTGCCTTAATTGACGATTTTCCAAACTGCAGTTTCACTATTCGCCTCATTAAGCTCTTAATACTTAACTTAATTGGTTTAGGGTTATTTCCAGGCCCTAAATACCAACTTATACTTGATTTTAAACTACAAAATCATCAAATCTTCTTTATAAACTTGAAAATTCTTCCGAAATCCTCATTTTTCACCAAAAACTCATTTATTGAATTTTCAAGCTTATGAACTGATTTCTTGTTTCTTTTATAACATTTTTAACTTAACTAAACCATTAGAACCATGTGAAATCAGTTTCAACTCATTAACCCATTTATAGGGTTCTTGAGCTAAAAACCCATTTCATCATTTTTGCATTAAATCTTCAATTCTTTGGAATTACTTGTTAATACTAGTTTCTTTCATCATTTCTAACCTATTAAACTCATTAGAATCACTGGAAATTACTTGATCATACCAACCCGTGGCATAATGTTCTTGAACCAAAATCATCTTTTCTTGATTTTTCAACATATTCAATTACTAGAACATGTTTAGTTGATGATTTTGAGCAAGATAAGTTAGATGATTACATTAGAATCATGATTTCTAGAAAATTCATAAATCAAAACATAATTCCCGTTCAAGGTTTGGAGCTTAGAGCTTGGAAATCTTACTGATGTGTTTTCAAACATACATATAAAATACCCAGAAACGGCACCAAAAACTTGGTGTGTTACGAGCGTATATATGATATTAGCAATTGGTTTTCACATTAGTTTTACATTTCTGAACAGGGAAATACCATGTATGAATAGAACAACACAATTAGGCAAGTGTACCTAATCGGTTGTAGTATAGTAATGGTAAATCCGGGTTGTCGAACCCAAGGGAAAACGAATATTTTTAAGTTAAGAAAATCAATTATTAATTAACAATTATTCAAGCAAACAGTAATTAAAAAGGGGGGGGGGGTTTTGAGAAAATGCATTGACTCGTGTCAAGAGACAATGCAAAATTTTATTAGAATCGGAAAATATAAATATAAATTACAATTAATTTAATGGATCACTTCTTCCTCTTCTTTAAAAAAACTCTCAGCTCAAGTAGGGTTCCTAATAAATACTTTCTTTTATCAACCCGTACTCACACTCTTTATTCTTATTACATCTATTTCTACCTCATTTCATTCGTATATAATCTTTTAGTAAAGCTTATTTTACAAAGTGATTTCATACTTTCATATTCTTATCAAAAATAGCAACTTACTTTGTAATCCTTCTCATATGTTTGCCAAGCTTCATGAGATTATATTAATCATATTCTTTACTTATAAGACTTCTTTCCAAATACAATTTGGTAGAATTTTGTATTT
This sequence comes from Cichorium intybus, assembly GCA_023525715.1. Lineage (NCBI taxonomy): Eukaryota > Viridiplantae > Streptophyta > Magnoliopsida > Asterales > Asteraceae > Cichorium > Cichorium intybus. The sequence continues at coordinate 49,683,445 of CM042016.1, read as the reverse complement.
ATACAAATTTATAAATACATAATATCTTTCTTTGAAAACAATATGTTGTCCTTTAATGGACATTTTACTTAAACATAACTTCATAACTTATTCTTTCTTATCTTCCTCTTTTCTTATATCTTTGCTCATGCGTTATTACATTAGTAGTTTACTTTTATTCTTTCTTTATCTTTACTGGCAACTCTCAATTGGTTACTATTTTTAAGGGATGAATTCTCTTCCTTTCGTTTCACTTCACACCATTACTTTTCTGTTTGGGACAGAATCTGTCGAATCAGCATATCCTTCACGAGAATCTGTATATCTCGTTCTGAAAGTGTTAAAACGACGTACCGCTTTTTATTTTAACAATTTGACATCATTACCTTTCTTTCTATGTATAATACACAATATTTGACCTTATAAGCTTGTATAGTTTTACCATTGAAGTTGATCTATTATTTCTGTCAACTTCCTTCTTTTCCACTCTTGGCTTTTATACTACTAATTGTATACTGATTGTATACTTCTTGTTAACTTCTATACATTCGCAATCCCTTACTATATGTTCCAATTTGTACTCTACATGTATTATTTTCTTTAAATACATATCTGGTGTCATTCCATACTTATATTACTGTCACATCATAATTATTGTTATTGACTCCATATTACTTCCATTTTAAATTCATAATTTATGAAGTCTCACTTTAACGTGTTTCCTATTCACGTCCTGTACATTAAATGTATTACTTTCGTTAATACATGTATTATGTCACTTTTACTTACAACACTTTCACAAGTTGACATATTAGCAATTTAAGTGTTTCTTTCATCTTCACTTGTCATTTACGAGATATCGGTTTCACTTACTTATTATACTTACTAATATATTCATGTCTTTTTCGTTTTTAAGCTCTCTTTCAGTACTCTTATAAATACACTTTTTATCTTCTTAGGTACCCCGTGTACCCTTCCCATGTTATTACTTACGTTTTAGTGCTTCTTTACAAATTCTTATTTCTCACACTAGTGCTTAGTTTAGCACCTAATCTTCTGCTTACTCTTTCCTCTCGATATTTAAATTTTTTACCACGATTGATGCAAAATTTATTTTTCTTCAAATCATTTATGGGACTTCATGCATGTTGTGTATGATAATTCATATTTCCATACTTATTACACTTTTCATAATATTATCATCTTGTAGTGTACTTATGCTTCACAACCCATATTCATTAACTTCTTAATCATAAATATTAATTCTCCAACTCTTGTCTCACTTTGGACTTTTATGAATAAATTTTATCTCTTGATTACTGCTTAGCATTCCGATTGTACCTGGTGGGTTCTTTGGTGCTTCAGTTCATTCCATCTAGTATTTCATAATTCCAGTCTTAATTTCATTATACTTCATACATACTCCAAGGTTATTTTTTTTATACACTTATTCTCAGTTTGACTCATGTAAAAGCCAAAGCTGTCAAGGATTTATTTACCAACTTTGTATACTTTTAGTCATAATATGATTCTATTTGAAAATAAGATATAACTCATTGTCCCAAATATCTTCTTAGCACATGCTTGCAAGTTCTTATTGTATATTATATATACTTGATTCTCTTTTGGTTTAAGAATTCAACTAAACATTTTAGTCATTTCCGTTCCATGAAAATTTCTTGGCACATTCCTTAATCACCACTATCACTGGTTACTTTTTTTTACTTGTTGTAGCTAATGCCAATAAAGTACTTTTTTTAGCTTTCTTTTTATCCCATATTTTATATAAAACTTACTTCTTATGTATCTTTAAGTGATACACAACTGCCATTTATTTTCTCATCATCTTTCGTTCTTTTGTATTTCTAGGCAATATGCCCAATACATTATCTTACTCTTTTGCTTCATACTTTATGGTATTCTTATTAGAATACTTATTTCATAACCACCTTTATACTTTTATACAATATATATACATATATCCCAAAACTTACTCATTCTTTTATGTTTATAAGCACGTATAAACATATATACACTTCTTTATATAGCATGGTTACTAGCCATGTACTAACCATTTCTCACATTCTTTGGATACTTTTACCCATCATTCCCATTCGGAAGTAGTAACTTCCTGTCTGTTTATTATAATAATTTTTATAACTTGTCCTTGATTCTTTGTCTCATACTTATTTAGACGTTTACTCTTGTTCTTTACTTCATATTGTTTATGACCTTTGGTCATTTTGCTTACATGCTTTTGGTTTACTTCAATTATCATACGTCATTATACTCTTTTATTACTGGTATTTCTTCTTATACTTCCTTCATTTGGTTGCGGAATTTATTTCCCAATAACCAATATTTTATCATCATTTTCTTTAAGATCGTTCATTATATTCTTCTAATTATCCTCATCATTTGTTTCATCTTTAATTTCTTGCCTAACATTTATTTAGGCACTCAACCTTTATTTTTCTCAATTCATATTCGTTTAAATCTCATTACTATGACGCAATTTACTTAAAATATCATAGTTTTTAACAATTTCCCATTCATCATTCTTTTCCCCATTTGGGTATCTCACTTTGTTTTTATTACTCGACTCACCACTATATTTATGACTTGATCATTTGTCCAATATTTGGACACTTTTATTTGTCTTCTTTGTTCAACCCTAGAAGTTAGTTTTCCAATTTCTTCTAGCTTGGTCATCTTCCATCTTTAGCTTTGCTCATCATTTTAAATTTTATCGTCCTGCAACGATATCTTGCGTCCTTTATGTGTCTAATATTCACACGGCTTTTAGATAAAATTCTGAATTAAATAGTTATGCCCGAACCACACCACTTGCGTGCACTAAACTCTTCTTTACTACTCTTTTATTATTATTAAAAAAATTTATGTACTATTAATACATTCTACTTATAATTTTCATCCTTCCTGTAAGAGTCTTACAACTCTCATATAGGGATTCAATGCCCATAATTCTTCTCTATATTACTCTTATTCATACTTCCTCTCGCCTCGACAGACATATACTTTGATGTCTTTCAATCTGTCTAGGAAATATTAATTATCACATTATTTCTTTTACTTTACCATACTAAGTGGTATATATCTACTGCATTATCTTTTAATACTTATAATCTTACTTGTTCTTATTACATAGGCATATAATCCCTATGTTATTTTTATTACTCTCTTCACAATCCTCACCCACCATATTACCATAATTCCTTTATGATTCCACCAGTCTCAATACATATCCTGTGATTATGATAATACGGGCCCATATTACCATAACCACCTATACATATTGATTCTGCTGTTACCACAAGGTCTCATGGGACACTGGTTCCTTTAACATATAACACCATCATAAGTACATGGTGATCACTACTAGAACTCTTACTACTTTATAAACATAGCCTTTAATAAATTTAGACGGTTACGGAAAATATCATATAATTTTCCTAACGGTCAAATTTTTGCTCACTTTAAACGTTAACTTAACACTTCTTAGTGTTATATATCTACATATTTTAAATAATGCATAATGTCTTAATCATTTAAGACATCTTATAGCATACTTTCATAAACTAACATTTATATAGCATGAGTTTAAGCCTAGGAGTGGAACAAGCCAATCCTAATTCGCTTAAACTATGACTCTGATACCAACTTGTGACACCCCATCTCTACTGTTTGCAAATACTATGGTTTTTCGTATAAATACAGAAATACAAAAATACAGTTTATCAAAAACCGATAATTTACATGTTTAAAACTGTGGGTGTTACAAATCCATACCAAATCTAACTATAGTAAGCAAGAGAAGGATTAAACCTTGAGTCCAAGATAGGAGCTAACTCGAGCCCCACTCCGGCCAAACTTCATCCCGTTTATAGCAATTCATTTTAACCTGGAATACATGGCAAAACATAGAATACGTAAGACAAAAATGTCTCGTGAGTTACATGAGTTTTAGACTCAAACCTTTAACTTCTTTTTCCGACTTTTTATAAAATTTACATCATAAAACTTCTGTCAAAACTTTATAATAATAACATACTATAACTCTTTACTTCTCGAAATCATTTCATAACATACTTTACAACAAAAACATCTTTCAAAACTTTATAATAGTAACATACTATAACTTTTTACTTTTCAAAATCACTTCATAATATACTTTTCAAAATTTGCTTCTTTCTTACTTTCTTTGACTGGTTTTTATAAGCTTGCTGGATTTTTATACTTAGGGCTTTAATCACCATAAGTGATACCCCAAGTCTCTATGGCTAGAAAGAACGGATCAATCCTCACCATAGAATTGCTGAGGCAATCTACTTCGCGATGGGGATTTTTCCCCAGTAGACCCCTTACCTAACCCGGGTAGGTTGGAACATAGTTCCCTTACTAACGCTGCTTGCTACAATTACCAGTCATACAAAACACTTTCTGCTGGCGCCGCCTCGCAACTCGACCAGGGTGTGGTCGCGACTCGAAGCCGCCTCGCGACTCGACCAAGGTGTGGTCGCGACTCGAAGGCTGAGTATATTGCCTTAATTGACGATTTTCCAAACTGCAGTTTCACTATTCGCCCCATTAAGCTCTTAATACTTAACTTAATTGGTTTAGGGTTATTTCCAGGCCCTAAATACCAACTTATACTTGATTTTAAACTACAAAATCATCAAATCTTCTTTATAAACTTGAAAATTCTTCCGAAATCCTCATTTTTCACCAAAAACTCATTTATTGAATTTTCAAGCTTATGAACTGATTTCTTGTTTCTTTTATAACATTTTTAACTTAACTAAACCATTAGAACCATGTGAAATCAGTTTCAACTCATTAACCCATTTCTAGGGTTCTTGAGCTAAAAACCCATTTCATCATTTTTGCATTAAATCTTCAATTCTTTGGAATTACTTGTTAATACTAGTTTCTTTCATCATTTCTAACCTATTAAACTCATTAGAATCACTGGAAATTACTTGATCATACCAACCCGTGGCATAATGTTCTTGAACCAAAATCATCTTTTCTTGATTTTTCAACATATTCAATTACTAGAACATGTTTAGTTGATGATTTTGAGCAAGATAAGTTAGATGATTACATTAGAATCATGATTTCTAGAAAATTCATAAATCAAAACATAATTCCCGTTCAAGGTTTGGAGCTTAGAGCTTGGAAATCTTACTGATGTGTTTTCAAACATACATATAAAATACCCAGAAACGGCACCAAAAACTTGGTGTGTTACGAGCGTATATATGATATTAGCAATTGGTTTTCACATTAGTTTTACATTTCTGAACAGGGAAATACCATGTATGAATAGAACAACACAATTAGGCAAGTGTACCTAATCGGTTGTAGTATAGTAATGGTAAATCCGGGTTGTCGAACCCAAGGGAAAACGAATATTTTTAAGTTAAGAAAATCAATTATTAATTAACAATTATTCAAGCAAACAGTAATTAAAAAGGGGGGGGGTTTGAGAAAATGCATTGACTCGTGTCAAGAGACAATGCAAAATTTTATTAGAATCGGAAAATATAAATATAAATTACAAAACATAAAAGTAAACATTTATACTTAGATTCGATTCAACCATCTAGTTATGTTTGATATGATATTAGTGCAATGGATATTGAAAGTTAAATATCGATTTCTAGAGTGATTAGATGTTTTGGTCCAACTACCTAATCCTATGATTATAAGGTTATTAATGGCAATGGTCATGCTATTACATTTTCCAAATAATCATGTATTGGTTCATATCATTCAAGATTCATTCGAGTTTTTGATCTCAATGGTCATGAAAATCAAAATGGTTTGTACAGATTGGTCCTCTAGTACAAACTTGCCATACACATATAAGTTCCTACCTTCGTGACTTAACCCTAGGATTTGGTCCATCACTAGTCATATCTGCCTAATGGTCATAGCACAGTTATGATAAAAGTCATATAGTCATATTGGTCCTCTAGACTAAAATAACTCAGCAATAAGTCCAAAAGGAAGGTTCCTTAACATATATGATAGTCAAATGAATTATGCAAGATAAAATATAAAACGTTCAATATCCGATAAATAACAATCAAATCATAACTAGATAGTATTCAAATCTAAGTAATGAATAATGCAGATAACAAATATAACATGATCTGAAGAATACGGCCTAGGAAATCATAGTAGAATGCTAAACATATATAAAGCAAACCGAATGAAGTCCCGGCCGAACATTCTTCAAGCTCTCGATTCCATCCGCACCGTACCAGTAGGCAAACTGCCGAGTTTGATGTTGTGGTTCAGAGGTATAGGTGTGAAGGTTGGTGTAATTGTCTCAAAACAACAAGAGAAAGCCTCAATTTATAGTTGCTGTCCAGGCCCGTCGCGTCGCGATCCTATAGGGGGTCGCGTCGCAATCTCATGCGTAGTGCTCTTTTGCGCTGGCCACTATCCCGACTCAGTGGACTGTAGTTGGTGGGTCGGGTCGCGATCCTAGAGGTGATCGGGTCGCGATCGCATCGGGTCGCGATTTGAAGATTTTTTCGCGATCGTTTGGTCAGCAATATGTCACGCGATCATCACTTGGATCGCGTCGCGACCCTATAGGGGATCGCGTCGCGATCTTAGCTGTTCCTGCCATTGTCTTCTTTTGTTCACAATAAGGCTCGTATTCAGCTCCTTCTTTATTCGTAAAGCCATTTTTCCTGTGTTTTGGTAATTTAAACGTATAAGTACCTTTTATCTTGATATCATACCAAAAACACGTGTTTAGGCACTTGATGTTGCCCGAAATTTATGTATAAATGAGGCAATATCAAAATACCCTACACTTGGACTTTGCTTGTCCTCAAGCAAACTACAATTTAAAACTAAGCCGAGAAACTTGATGTCCAAACAACTTTCCATAAGCTATCACAAATCTAGCGTTTATTACCAATGTTAAGAATAATGAATTTAAGAATAAAAATAGTAGATTATACCTAGCCCTATGTACATATTTCTACCTTTTCAAAACTTTACATAAACTCTCTTTCTATAAACGACAAGTCTTTAGATTGATAAATACTCATTTTTACATAACATCGAATACACCCTTTAAAGATTCTTCCACCTCAAGACTTTTTGTCAAATTTCCCATATTTAAATTAAAAATCATGCTGGACTAAATTTATCAAGTTTAGTTATTATTTCCATTTTTCCGCACCTTTGAAACTCGTGACTTTCGATGGAACTCTTGATTACAAATTTTCGACTCAAGATTGTACAGAGTCTACTAATTCAAATTCCAAAGGCCACTAAGGAAATTCCATGACTTTCGATGACACCCATGTAGCGAGCTTTCTACAATATTATCCCAAACCAGTTGGTTTTAGGTAATAAGGTGCATAAATGCCCGAAGGCCACCCATTTTATGTCTACTTGCTCGAATGTCAAAGGCCACCGATTGAATTTTCCTTTCTGAGTCTCAATCTTATGGTATAACATTACTTGACTTTTGCTTTTTAGCACATCAGATTTCTTGAGAATTTTTCTCATTTTAAGTTCATTTATCGAGGCTTCTTTTCCTCAATTTAGTAACAGCATATAATTCGTGCGTTTCGCAAGTAGGGAAACTGACTCAATCTGTTTTGGCAAAAACTCAATTTTTAACAACCGATAAATCTTCAACGGGTCTATTTCATTATTTATGCAAAACATTTTGCAACTACCAAGCTGAAAACTTGTCCTCTATAGAACTAAATTTTATATAAAACAATGAAAAACTAAAAATACATACATAAAATTAAATGTAACCTACGAATTTATTTTCAAAACATTTTTTCTTAACAATTTTCTTTTTAGCGTTCAATTTTGGAATATATGTTTAAGATAAAAAATTTAAATTGGCTCAGTTAATTATTGCAGTATGACGCTCTTACCCTACACTTATTTTATACAATAATTTTATTGTATAAATAATTCAAAACAGTAAAGGGAGCAAAATAGAACAGACTCCCCTTGGGTATCGGTAGACGTCATATATGAGGCTCTTTCCACACAAAAGAATTCGTTGAATATGCTGCCAGCATTGAATCTTAGCAAATCTGCATACACATCACTCAGACAAATATTATTCATACACAAATAAACACACAAAAATTAAATAAAAAAAATAAAAAAAAAATAAAAAAATAATAATAAAAGTAATAACAATAAAAGAAAAATATCACTCGTTTTGTGCTCCCTGAAGTTTCAAAGTCGTGGCTACTGGGTTGCGGTTGTGGTGTGTTGTCCTGGCTGTGCGACTTTTGACTGTCGTCAGTATCGCTGCCTCCACTGTAAAGAAGCGTCCTCCTTCTCAGTAGTGACTGATTTTTAGCCTGAAAAACCATGTATCATTATGCACGACCAGCATCTGCCCCGGTTGTTTACGCGTTATGCAAGTTTACGTGTCGCATAATTTGAAGTTGTCTCTTTCTCAACGTGATCCGGATTGTCGACGTCACGTTGCGTGAACATAAAAGACTTCAAAGTTTTTTCACTTCATTTTTCCCGAAATATTCACCCCACACTTAAAATATGCTTAAGGTGTGCAAATATCTATTTCATGATTAGTGATATGTCAATCAAAGCAATAAAAATACATAACACACAAAAACAAATTTACAATCACACAAATATTAACTAATAATTTAATTTTCCATACAAGAAAATAAAACCGAATTCCCCGGCAACGGCGCCAAAAACTTGATGTGTTTTCAAACATACATATAAAATACCCAGAAACGGCACCAAAAACTTGGTGTGTTACGAGCGTATATATGATATTAGCAATTGGTTTTCACATTAGTTTTACATTTCTGAACAGGGAAATATCATGTATGAATAGAACAACACAATTAGGCAAGTGTACCTAATCGGTTGTAGTATAGTAATGGTAAATCCGGGTTGTCGAACCCAAGGGAAAACGAATATTTTTAAGTTAAGAAAATCAATTATTAATTAACAATTATTCAAGCAAACAGTAATTAAAAAGGGGGGGGGGGGGGTTTTGAGAAAATGCATTGACTCGTGTCAAGAGACAATGCAAAATTTTATTAGAATCGGAAAATATAAATATAAATTACAAAACATAAAAGTAAACATTTATACTTAGATTCGATTCAACCATCTAGTTATGTTTGATATGATATTAGTGCAATGGATATTGAAAGTTAAATATCGATTTCTAGAGTGATTAGATGTTTTGGTCCAACTACCTAATCCTATGATTATAAGGTCATTAATGGCAATGGTCATGCTATTACATTTTCCAAATAATCATGTATTGGTTCGTATCATTCAAGATTCATTCGAGTTTTTGATCTCAATGGTCATGAAAATCAAAATGGTTTGTACAGGTTGGTCCTCTAGTACAAACTTGCCATACACATATAAGTTCCTACCTTCGTGACTTAACCCTAGGATTTGGTCCATCACTAGTCATATCTGCCTAATGGTCATAGCACAGTTATGATAAAAGTCATATAGTCAGATTGGTCCTCTAGACTAAAATAACTCAGCAATAAGTCCAAAAGGAAGGTTCCTTAACATATATGATAGTCAAATGAATTATGCAAGATAAAATATAAAACGTTCAATATCCGATAAATAACAATCAAATCATAACTAGATAGTATTCAAATCTAAGTAATGAATAATGCAGATAACAAATATAACATGATCTGAAGAATACGGCCTAGGAAATCATAGTAGAATGCTAAACATATATAAAGCAAACCGAATGAAGTCCCAGCCGAACATTCTTCAAGCTCTCGATTCCATCCGCACCGTACCAGTAGGCAAACTGCCGAGTTTGATGTTGTGGTTCAGAGGTATAGGTGTGAAGGTTGGTGTAATTGTCTCAAAACAACAAGAGAAAGCCTCAATTTATAGTTGCTGTCCAGGCCCGTCGCGTCGCGATCCTATAGGGGGTCGCGTCGCGATCTCATGCGTAGTGCTCTTTTGCGCTGGCCACTATCCCGACTCAGTGGACTGTAGTTGGTGGGTCGGGTCGCGATCCTAGAGGTGATCGGGTCGCGATCGCATCGGGTCGCGATTTGAAGATTTTTTCGCGATCGTTTGGTCAGCAATATGTCACGCGATCATCACTTGGATCGCGTCGCGACCCTATAGGGGATCGCGTCGCGATCTTAGCTGTTCCTGCCATTGTCTTCTTTTGTTCACAATAAGGCTCGTATTCAGCTCCTTCTTTATTCGCAAAGCCATTTTTCCTGTGTTTTGGTAATTTAAACGTATAAGTACCTTTTATCTTGATATCATACCAAAAACACGTGTTTAGGCACTTGATGTTGCCCGAAATTTATGTATAAATGAGGCAATATCACTTACCTTTTTAAGCTTGGAATCACCAATTCCAAGTGTTTTCCTTTGATTCCTTTGCCAACCTTCTAGAGTTCTTGCTTCTCCCGTGCTCTCTCGCTCTCTCTCGTTTTCTCTGGAGGTTTCTATAGATTTCTGGAGATGAGAGTTAATTAACTCTCTTATTTATATTTTGATTTTATAAAGTATTTACATTTTAGTCCCTAGCTTTTACCCTTTTGTTCAAAACTAGTCCCAAGGTTCATATCATTTGCAAATCAAATTCCATTAACTAGCAACTTAACATTTTCTTGACATTTTGGTCATTTCCATGTCAAATGACCATTTTGTCCTTTTAGGCCAAATTTCACTATTCACACATTACAACCCGAACTTCACATAAACTATTATTTTATAACTTTTTATTATTGTTTTACTGCATTTTCCCGCTACATTATTTTACACCTTTTAAAATTTTTGGTATTTACCTTAAGCGTTATCTCGAATATAAATTCAAGATTTTTGGGTCGTTACACAAAAATCTATATATTGGTTTGTAACCACATGGAACTATGGAAGACAGTTGCGGAAAGCATAATTTATTTCTTTTGTATTGTAACTTGAAATTATATCATGATATATGTTTTCCTATAAATTTATATATTGGTTTGTAACCACATGAACGTTTTTTACATTTAGAAAAAAAATTTAATTGAAACCAAATTTTTACAAACAGACATGAGTTGTAAACGCAAGAATATAAAAAAAGATGTTTCGAACATTATAAAAAATTAAGTGTTACATTAAATCACGGAACACTAGTAGTATTTTTGGATGCCACAGTTTATTTCTAAACCTCTTTAAATTTCACATTTCAATCATTAGACACTCTCTACCACGAGACCCAAATAGTGTTCATCAACATTCAAAGTGTCTTTTTTTTCTTGATACATAGACCTCCCCCCAAAAAAACATGTTGTCAAACATAAAAGTTTTTGAAGATCCTTGGTTATTTAAGCTACTCTCAAAGTTTCCAAATGATAGTTGGGGTTTGAAATAGAAATTTAAGCGCAGTTACAAAACCTACGAACCCAAATGCCTTCATTAGTGCTTCCTCTTAAATAACTTCGAAACTTCTAGAAGATCCTTGGCTATTTAACTTATTAACTATTCTACTGTAGGTAAATCAAATAATATTTTGAGTAAATTACAGAAACACTCCCTAAGGTTTACCAAAACTAACAGAAAGAACCTAACTATCCGATTTTCACTATATGAGTCACTAAGGTTTGCAAAATACAACAAATCAGTCCCTGAGTAAAGTAAAAAGACTTAAATACCCTTTTTAATTTCTTTTTTCTTTTTCTTTGAATTTATTATTTATTTTATAATTAAAAAAGAAAAAAATACCCCACCCACCCCCACCCCCACGTCTCTCTCTCTCTCTCTCTCTCTCTCTCTCTCTCTCTCTCTCTCTCTCTCTCTCTCTCCAAACATGTTTCCTTTTCCCATGAAGAGTCAGAAAACCATTGAAGCCCCTCCTCTCTATTTGTCAATCGATGCCCCTGACCTCAATGGTTTTGATATCTACGGCTCTCCATCGTCTTCTCCAACATCTGCGCCCCTTTTGTGTTCCTGAATCATGTCCTAAAGCAAAACTGGAAGCCTTCTTTGCTGCTACCGGAGAAGATACGATCTTGTCTCCGAAGAAGATATAGGCAGAGCAACCAACGTACACATACACAGACTGATGAACTGGGGATGGATGAGATGAACACACACGTGGCTTTACCGATCCCTCTTTCAGGTCAAACATGGGAAGTGGTAGTGGTGATTTCGGCGACATTGTTATTTTGTAATTCGCCTTCGCTGATGGTTTGAAACGGTCTGGGCTTTCAGGTACAGCCACCACCGCCTCCGCTGGCTCTGGCTTCTTAATTTCTCTTATCGCTGTTGAGTGAATGGACTTAACCGGCTCCGGTGACGCCATGAACCCCTGCAATCAAGTGTTCTTAATTAATCATACAGTTTCACTTACTTTAACGCCATTTGATAACGTGCAACGCTCTTTACCTTCCAGACCTCTGAGAAAGGGGGTTATTGGCATTTGCCATAGTCGGATCAATTGGGGCTTTGGCAGGTATCTGTTACTATAATTTATTGTTTATGGATCGGTGTTTGTTGTGGGAACAAAAAGATATACAACTCCGTCCAACCCACAATCACTGGTTCTACCCACAACCCTCCTCAATTCTCAAACAGCAGTCTGATGACAACGAAGCGGAACATCTTCAAAACACGCCGATCGCTAAGAGGAATTCACTTTCGCTGATTTAGCTTTAGCAACCGACAACTTTTCACAAGAGAATAAAATCGATGCTGGAAGTTTGATTGTTTGAGTTGCAGGTGAGATGAGGAAGAAGAAGATGGAGGTGGGGTGGGTTTTTTGAATTGGAGAGAGAGAGAGAGAGAGAGAGAGAGAGAGAGAGAGAGAGAGAGAGAGTCGTGGGGGTGGGGGTAGTTGGGGTATATATATATTTTTTGTTTATTAATAAAATAAATAATAATTTTAAAGAAAAAGAAAAAAAATTAAAAAGGGTAAAAAAAGTCATTTCATATAGACCTATTAATTATTTCGATACCTCAGGGACCGTTTTGTAGGATTTTGTAAACGTTAGGGACCCATATAGTGAAAATCAGATACTTGAGTTATATTTTTTAGTTTTTGGATACTTAAGGGAGTGTTTCTGTAATTTACTCTAATATTTTTAATCACTCGATGTTTTAGATAGTAGTTATTAGTTATTTAATTCAATTTTTTTAATTTTTAACTTTTAGCTACACTCAAAAATAGAATCATCCGTATAGCAACATTTTTTTATAACTTTAAAACACATGAAGAAAAATACCTACAAGTTTTAGTGTTTTACTTGATAAAATATGCCTTCTCCTATGTCTCCTTGCTTCCATCCCATACCTTCTAGTAAACTACAAAAGTAAACGTCAATAAAAACCAAAACATTTCCTTGAATATTACAAAATAGTATCCTTATAAACTCTTCTTCTTGAATCTTTTACCTACTTCCCACAAAATACACATAAGTACAACCAAAGCAACATAATGTACAACTAACCACAACACGAAACTACAACCTCGGACATTCCTTCACCACTTATTCCCGCCGACAGCTCGACGTTTGCTTCAATGGCAACAAGAACAAGAAGACAACAACAATTAATAATAAATAAATAAATAATCATACCATAAATTGGCGTTGTGTTCGATCATCCTTCAAGCTAACAAACATTCTTCACTTCAACCACTTTCAATATAAACAAAATCTAAACCTCCATTTTTCCCTAAAAAGTTGTTCATTTTTTCCTCATAAACTCATAAACACCCAATTCAATCGCTACAAAATCATGGATTATCGAAAGCTAATGGCGTTTATATGGTTAAGTTGTTCGATTATGAACACGGCGTCGTCTCAGCCATCTTCACCTTACTGTCCTCTCGAATTCAGCAACGTGACAACCCCACAAAATTGCGAAGAAGGGACGTGGGATGATTTTTTGCGAGATAAATGCTGTAAACCGCCGTTTAATTCGTACCTCGACGCACTGGCGGTACGTGCAAATCAGACCGGAAAAATCTACCTGAATTCGACTGAACAGACGAGTTGCTTGAAGAAGATGAAGGATAACGTAATCGATGTGTTTACCTGTGGAATCGATAAGCTGACGGCCGGAATCAATGGCTGCTCGCAATTTTCTGTTCAGGATGTGTTTAATCGACTTGGTGATGAAATTGTTGGTTTATCGGCGAGTTGTGGTTCGTTAGGTGGCGGTGGTGGTTATCGGAATCGGTCGTGTGGGGATTGTGTGAAGAGTTGGGAAGCCATTAATGGGGTGATTCCGGGAGATAGTGATGCTGATTTGTGTAGATTTGCGGTGTTGACTGCGTTGACCGGAAGTCGAATTGATGACTTGACATGGAAGGAGAACGTCTATAGATGCCTTGGCGGGCAAGTTATCAGGAAAGGTAATGACGATTACTTTTTTAAATTTTGTCCAATTATAGGATTGACATCTTCATACAAACAGCTTTTTTTATTATAATATATAAAAATGAAAGTATATTGCTAAAAGTGAATGGATTTTCTAAAGTACAATGTCTTAAATAGTTAAGTAACTGACATATGTTTTTATTTCTTGAATTAAACCCGAGATAAAAATGAAGAACCGTAACAAATGCATATAAAAGAGGGTTAATGCAAGAATTAGCAACGTACTTTTACTGATATGTTTATTATAGAAACATGCTTTCATCACATCTTATTACAACATCCAACTTTAAATCTACCTGATTATAACAATATCAGTCAATAATTGTATAAAATTTTCAAAGCCTCGCTAAGAATTTTTTTTTTTGAATGTATAATGCTAAGATTGACTAAAAATTTAAACTATAATACCTTGGTAAGAAAAATAAAAATAAAAATACGGTGCTATAATAGAACGAAATAAATATGATATGTTATAATAGACAAATAAATGAAAGTACATTGCTATTTCTTACATATCTCCCGATAAAAAAATTCAAGAAAGAATATTGCTATGCGTATATTTGAAGATACTTAGTCGTTTCATTGTTCTATACAGATGTTAGCGAAAACAGTGGAGGAAAAAAGAACACAACAGGTAGGACCCACGATTGCATTTCATTTTCATATCAATAATATAAATATGTGAAAACGAATCATATTAAAATGTTAATTTTTGTTCAAACAGGCTCGACAATAATCGGAATCATGTCCGCGATTTCGGCTTTGGTGGTTATCGGTGTATACATCATGGCAAGAAGATGGCATGCAATGCATGCGGGAGCAAAAGATGATGGTTTGTCTATTTTACAAATATAATTTGGAATAACTTACAAATTTGGTCTTTATATTTTTAATTTTTTTAGTTTATGTCCATCTTTTTTTTTGTATTTATTTCAAGATTTTATAACGCTGACCATCCCTCTGAATTTATTTTCGAACCATAGGTGTGGATGAATGTGTTTAGGGTTGGTCTGAGTGATATGAAACCTTCAAATAAGGACTACAAATGAAAAAAAAATGTGTTTTTGGACCTAAGCCAGAATAAATGAAAACTACACGATCCAAATTTCTAATTTCGTCTAAAATTTGGTTACTTCAGGCACATGGTAAAACTCTAGTTTAAGTTTATTTTTATATGTTTTATATGATAGGCACGAAGCGCGATTTACCCAAAAGGTCGCGATATCTTGAAGTTCCAATTAAAGAGATCCTTTATGCTACAAACAACTTGGACTATGCAAACTACATTGGTGAAGGAACCGCAGGTGAACTTGAATTTATCATATAACTTCCTAAGGCCCATTTGTTATGCAGTATGACATAACAAATTATACTGTGTTTGGCATGTATCAAATTGTGTTTGATATGCGGATTAACACCAAAGTCAATGAGACAAAAATTGTAAAATTTTGTCATGTCTAAAAGGTTAAACAAGGCAGGACAAAGACTCTCTCTTGAACTATTGTCTATGCAAAAGAAGTAATTAATTCCCTTCTCATCATTATCATAAAGAACAACCCTAGAAAGCTTGTCTAGTCTTATCAATGAGGCAAAAATTGCAACTTCATTTCTTATCCAAAAAGGTAGAAGAACTTGTGATTGATCTCTTGTATGTGAAAAAGACATAAATGCCCTTCTCATCCTTGTCTTAAAAAATATAAATAGAAAGCTTGTGCAATCTCGTTGTAATATTTTTAGAAACAAATTAATCTTATGTGCTTATAACAGGCAAGGTGTATAGGGGAATATTGTCAAACAAACAACATATTGCAGTCAAGCATATCATCGACGACGGGTTTATGGAAACTTTTCTAAGAGAAGTTAGAAATCTTGCACTTGTTAGACATCCGAATCTTGTGGCATTGTTAGGGTATTGTGACAACGAAGATGAATGCTTCCTCATTTACGAACTATGTACAAACGGGAATCTCTCAGAGTGGCTTTTCGGTAATTTTGTGTACGTTTTATTACATATCCGCTTTCTGTTCTTGTATTAAACCTTGTTTTAATTAATATCCAGGAAAAAATAATGAAGTGCTTTCATGGACAAAGAGACTTGAGATTGCTATAGATTGTGCTCGTGGACTTTGGTTTCTCCACACATATTCAGAAGGTTGCATTGTTCATCGTGACATTAAGGTCTGTGATTTGTACTATAACACCCAAGCCCAAAGTTATAGACTGTCCCAATAATATCTAAAACCAAACTTAAAACCATGGCAAAAGTTGTTACTAGTCCATAACTTTAAGTTTAGGTCAACTCTAACCATAACATGGAAAAAACACAAAAAAGTGATTTTTAGCAACATATTATATTTTTATTACAACGACATTATAAACATCAAATCAAAAAACATATATTCTTTGAAGAGAACAACATATTTTGTTGATACTATACTATTTTATTAAAACATTACCTATTATGATGTGTAATTAGTTATTTCGTAATTTCTAAAAAAAGTTAGTTTATGATAACTTATTAAAAGGAAAGCTAAATATTTTAGATGTCATATTTAATATTGTACTCATTTTGTCGATGAGATGTGTATAATACAATATTTTGTACCAACCGAATATTTAACAATTTATGTGAAGAAAAAAAAGTGATGTTTTGGTGTAAGATGAGTAGTTTTTTTTTATTAAACTTGCAGCCGACAAACATACTCCTAGGGCCAAATTGTGAGGCCAAGCTTTCTGATTTTGGGTTGTCTAAGGTTATTGACATTGGTAAAACATATGCAAGCTCAGAGGTCCGAGGAACATTTGGTTATGTTGACCCCGAGTACCAAACCGATTCTCAAGTCAATTCAGCGGGTGATGTTTATAGTTTTGGAATAGTACTTCTACAAATTCTCTCGGGAAGGAGAGTTATTAACATGAAAGCAAGCAAACCAATGCCTTTGGAAAAGATGGTAAGAATATTATTTTGGTCAGTAGTTTTAATTTTTTTAGTCCGTACATGTTTGTCATAGCAGTAAGGAGGTGAGAATACGTAAAGATATCTTAGTTAAAACTTGGCCCATCACCTTTTTATGTAATTTTGGGGACCGAACCAAAAACCCACAAAGACGAAAAACCAATGGTTCAATTTTTGGTTTTTTAGAGAAACTGAATATTTAAGATCAGTCTGTTAATTTTTTATACGTAGACAACCGAAAAAAACACCTAACCTAATAGGAATATCGAAAACAACGTCATTTTATATAACTTTGATTAATTAAGTATGTTAAAGATTAACAATAACTAACATACCTTTACGGTTTTCAATGATGAACATGCGTTTATTATTACTTTTTGTCAAAAATTCTAAGAACGGTTCATGAAAAAGCACAAAAATAATAAATAAAAAACCGCAAAAAACAAAAAGACTCCCTGAATTGATTTTTTTTTTCAAAAATCAAAACCCGATTTTTTTTGATATTTTCTGTTTTAGTAAAAAACCGAATCGAGCCCCGGATTTAACTCACCCTGATAGCCATGGTCTGTGGGGCCGGTTGGTGGGGAATCCCAAGGGTGAAAAAGGTATACGTAATCCCTGGCATCCTTGCATACCACATACCGGTTCCACAGCCAGAAAGAGAGGTGAATCACAATATCCACAGAGTAAAATAGGTGATGCCAATTTAACATTTTTACCATTTTATGATTGAACAACATAAAACTAAAAGTGAAGAAATCATATAGGCAAAGTCACTTACACGAGGCGGGAGCATAATTGGATTTGCTGATCCAAAGCTTGACGGCAACTACTCAGCAGAAGCATTTGAGCTTACGTTTCAGCTAGCTTTATCATGTACAGGACACAAGATAGAACGACCAACCATGGGACAAGTGGTTGAGAGATTGGAGGAGGCACATGAAATATCACTCACCGCCATGGCTTCAAACCTTCATATCAGTGATCAATTTTCACCAAGCCCTTAACATTCAAGCTTTCAATAGTACTTACATGGAATAGACCCAAAACGTAATGTAAATTCCATGTCACTTGTAGCTTACAAATGGCCAACATTCAGTTTTTGGTGACGCCAGTTTCTGTTTCCTTCAACATTTGATGGAACCAAAACAGTTTCAAGGGTAACAGTAACAATGGTAGAGTAAAAAACTGAAAGTTATCCATGGCCTAATAGATATAAGCACTCAAAATGCAAAATTAAGCTTCATAAAAGCGTATCCCGATTATATAGTTCGTTTCTGTTACCATATGGATGCTATTTGACTGTACGGGATTGATAATACTTAGAAGGGAGCAAGAGGTTCTATGGGAGAAGCAATTTCACTTGTAAAAGCGTGTCTATATGTATTCCAAATTCAATAAGTTCCATCACAAATTAGTCAAACATTATAGAGAGATCCCAAACTTATGTGTTCAATAGCTATTTGATCTATAATTCTAGAGTTTAAGATGCTTTACTAGGTTCCAAATTTATACTCCTGTATCTGGGAGAAGTGCTACCGCTCTATTACTCTATATACATACACTAAGAAGCTTTCAGGGGTTAAATTAACATAAATAGAAATGCACGAGTCAAAGGACCGTTAAAGTTTCAAACAATTGACGATTCAATAATGACGATTAAACAATTTGATAATTAATATTGTGAGCTAATTATCGATAATTAATATTGTGAGCTAATTATCGAACATTAATAATATCGAACAAAAAATCGGATAATTATATATTTATGATTAAAAATTCATTTGTTATAACAAACACAAACAAGTCGACAAATAACGTTGAGAATTAAACGTCGATAGATCTTTCGCGATCAAATATGATTATAAGAAAGATAGAATGAGACTTGTTCCGTTATCAGATGAATTAAGATTGCGGATTATTGACTTTTAAAAATTGCACAGAAGAAAAACATGTTCACAAATTAAAGGAATTTACGTGCTCGTAATGCTGTAAGCTTTAGTGTAAAGTGTAAACCCCTAGGATTTAATTATGAGTATCATATGTTTCAGAAGCTTTGGAAGAACCGATTGCAAAGCGAATACTCGAAAATGAAAAGAACTGAACATTTTGGAATCAACCTACTTGCTGAATCCGCAGAGAGAGAAGAGTGGGGTGGAGATCTCAATTTTCGATGTACGGAATATGGCTCCAGAAGGGTTGTATATATAATCGCTGAAACCATACGAACCTCTTAAAATGTGGAATAAATGAGATGGCCAAGGTCTTACAAGCTGCCACGTGGAACGTGTTTTGACTAAGTGCTTATTTTGATTAAGTGCTTATCCACATAGTCAATGCATTTTCTGGAGGCTTCTAGAAGCTCCTCAGACCTTATCCATGAAATCAACATTGATCGGGTCAGTCTAACTAGATTCAACCCAACCCTTCTAAAATAAAGGATCTTCAGACACTAGCGACGATGATGAGTAAGAAGTGCAAACTGCACCTAAATCACGCCATTTCACGAACCTTGAGTCCTACGTCCATGACCTACGACTAAGCACATGTGTGGTCTTAGCCCATCACCCACTAAAGCCTTTGAAGACTAAGGACAAAAGATTCCATATAAACCTACTCAAACTCCCCCGGACTATGTGGGACAAGGAAACTACGAACTTGCACAATTGATATAAGAATTAGTAACACTCTTTTCCCTATCACTTGTTTAAGAAAAAGTTATTAATTAGAGAGTTTAGTAGTCATTTGGTCAAGATATAAGAACTAGTCATACTTACGACACTTTGAAGGTATAACTTCATCTTGTTCTTCACTTGAATTCGGGTTAGAGTTTGGGGAAACCCCAAAATTGGTAATCAATCTTATTAGATGATTTTGATTGAAGATTTAAGCTAGTTTGATTATTAGAATGCTAGTCTATGTTCATTTCTATCAGCAATGACTTGATTTTGAGCTTAAATGTGTTTTTGAAACCTTGAAGCTCCAATAATGGTGGAATCCAAAAATTGAACATTTCTTAAGAGATTTATGTTGGTTCTAATCTTATATAATGTTTTATACTATATTTGAATTAAGGAACCCATTTGTTTGTGACGTCATGATTTGAACATTTGAGAATTTTCAACCTCTTACTTACCATTAATGGAGTTTCTTAGTTTAAGCTATGGCTTAACTTAGCTTTTGATTTATTGATACTCATTTTTTATTTCAAAAACTCGACTCTAAGTGCATTTCAAGTGAATTTGATGATGACTTTGTGTTATTGATGTTGTTGGTGTTGTTTTAAAGCTCTTTTCAAGAATGGAAAACTTAATCATGTCTCTATTGTTCAAAATATCTATATCATCATAAATGTGTCTTGAATTCTTATGTATTGATGATTTGAAAAGGTTTTAAACATGTTATCGATGTTACTGAATCAATCTAAGCTAACTGAAGGAAATAAGACTAGGAATGGCTTGGACATGAGTTTGGGTCTTGGACATACTTGGAAACAGTTTAAACCATAAGACATGTCCACTTGTCCTGGTAGGTCGAGTGGATTTCACTTTGTTAATCCACTCAGTCGAGTAGATGCCTATATGCCCATTCTTTAATTTTGTAAATTTTGCATATGATGTCTAAATCACGTGTAGTTTTTTTTCCTATACTCTTATATACTCTTATGGATGATATACATGGAGTAAAACTAGATATTCACTGGTTAGAAATTAACAAAGGACTTAATTAACTTTTGGTAGACTTATAGCTTAATTCATGGTAATCTTAAGTGACTACTAAGTACACAAACTAGATTTTCCGGACGAGACCATAAAGATGGTAACTTTCACCCTAGGAGGGATGTGAGTTAGGTCTTGGAAAAAATATGACACCAACTAGCAAAAATTACTAAACTACAGTCCCTATCCCCATGTCATTTGGACTTCCATAAAATTACTTATAGACTTACAAAGTTGACTGATGCTCTTGGCCTTCTTGCTGGATAGGTCCGAGAACAAACAATCACAACTCAAGATGTGGAATGAATTAGAGTATGAAAAGTAGTGGGATTAAACTAGACTCAATTACCAAACAATTCTAAGTTTCAAGCAAAAAGAGTTTTTCAATAAAGAGATATCAATTTCTCAATATAGGGTAACAGATTGTCCAACTCATTGGATAGACTTGTATAAATCCTAGAATTCGACCACCCTACAATGAGATTTAGCTCTTGGGGGTTAATAGGAAGAACCTAGATAAAAATTTACAAGAGAATCCCTTTGCATTCACCTCAAAATGATGTTCCTACAATTTTATATGATTTTGCAAATAGGAGGACTGATTGTTGAATTTGTAATGCATTAAGTTTTGAAGTAGTTATCGACTTAATCATCAATTCCTTAATTACCCCCTCTTACCGTCAAACATAAGTGAAATTAAGTTCATATAAATAGTATTAAGACTCATAACAAATCCTCTTAATTTATTAAGAACCAAAAGGGCCGAGAGATACAAAAACTAGGGTTTATACCTTTTAAACATTCGGTTATATTCGGGAGCATTAAAGTCGACCTCCAAACCTCCGAGTGCAAAACCCTCCGGTCAGAATCTTCCTTTGTACATTTCGAAGCTTCAATAAAAAATCAGGACACTCCAACGGTTTAATCTCCATGGATCATCCGAACATAACAGAGGGGTCTTGGAAAAACGGGATTGGAAACAAGAAATATGGTTTGTTGTCAAGCTTCTTTCATAACTCCCTTCCTCTTTACTCTTCAACCATGGAATTGATCTTCTTGCTACGATTCATCTCCCTTATGGCTAACTCTCTCATTTTTTCCTTTCTTGCTTTAAGGATACAAGGAACAAATGCAGGCTAGGGTTTGCATTTTAGGGTTAAGTAGTGAGGGGATGAGTTCTTGTAAGCCCCAATGCCTCCGCAATTCATGGACCACAAGGGTAAAGGGAGAAACCCTGTTTTTTTTGCCATAGGTCAAAGCATAACCATGTC
Source organism: Cichorium intybus (assembly GCA_023525715.1). NCBI lineage: Eukaryota > Viridiplantae > Streptophyta > Magnoliopsida > Asterales > Asteraceae > Cichorium > Cichorium intybus. The sequence goes on along the minus strand of CM042016.1, from coordinate 49,661,088 downwards.
CAAAAATCTTATTTCTTGCATTTTTAACCCCTAAAACTTGCCTTAGTGATATATACACCTTATACCACTTATTTTCAACGTCCAAGTACATCCAAATGTCAACCATAGTCCTTAAAGTTTATTTTAACTCTTTCTACATATTAATAATCATCTATTATTATTATTATTATTATTATTATTATTATTATTATTTTATTGAATATATTTTTATTTATAATAATAAATAAATAACTAAATATAAACGGGGCGTTACAAATTACTTGTGTGTAGCTTGTGAGCATGGCAAACCAGGTCATCACGGTCACTCAACAATCGTTGATACCAAAATCGTTAAACCAATTGAACTTTTACATATTGATTTATGTGGTCCATCAAAGTATTAATGGCAAAAAGTACATGTTAAAGATTATTGATGACTTCTCACAATTTACATGGGTATATTTTCTCAAGAAAAAGCCAAAAACAACAAAGATATTATTAATTTCATTAAGTACATAAAGCTACAATTACGTAGATCGGTAAGGTGAATAAGGAGTAACAATGAAACTGAACTAAAAAAAAATCATATCTTTGACAAGTTCCTTACAAAAAAGGGGATTAAACATGACTTCTCAACTCTAAACACACCTCAACAAAAAGGTGTTGGGGGAAAGAAGAAATAGATCCCTATGTGAAGCCACACGATCAATGCTCAGTTATGCCAAGCAAGCTCCCTCTGTACTTTTGGACTGAAGTGATCTCTTGTGGTTGTTTTACATAAATTTTCCATATTTTTGGCTCCATGTGCTTCACAATGAATCTAAAGCACAAACTTTCAAAGTTCGCCATGAAACCAGAAGAAGGCATTTTACTGGGCTATGTGCTAACGTAGGTTGCCTAATGAGTTCTCAACAAGTGAACAAGGAGGACTGAAGAGACATACAACTTAACCTTTGATGAGCACATTGTAAAAACCACAACAAAATATTTTCATAGAAGTGCCATATTTCCTTCAACTCAGAGTGACACTTTATAGTTAATTACCTTTGATGATGATTTCGATGACTTATTCGGTAAGAATGGAAACACGATTTATTCAGAATACACAATTTTAAACCGATCAAGAACAAATTGTCAATAATATCCATCTTCTTTATGCCAATCTAAAAACTCCACAGCCAAAAATGCAAATGTTGACGGGGAGCATATTAATGATTTGTTGAGGGGGAGCAAGCTATTGAACAAAAGTTATCGCTCGTAACAATGAGAATCTTTTTATTGATTCAAATCATGCTCGTAATGAGGGGAGCCAATAAATCACGAGGATTTGGACCAAGGGGAGCAAACAAACTCAAATAATATTGAATACCCAATTTCTACTGTAATACAAATAATAATGATTTCTCTACTGAAGCTGATTCTATCATAGAAAAAGAGGAACAATTCGAAGATACAACTACTCAACTAATGATCTTGATCAACATATGCACCATCGGAAACAAATTTCATGAGAATACTAAATGGCTTGAGCGTAATGAAAGCTGAATCATTTCCAAAATCAAGATAAGCTTTCCGAATTTCTATTTTGTGAACCATTACGAGCACTCGCTAAAATTTATTTATGTTATTTTCATGATTGGGATTTCCATGGAATCTTTGCAAAAATAAGCTACATAAGGATAATTCTCATAATGAACAAAATTTTTTACGAAGTGTTATGAGAGCTTGCATTCGCTTCAATATCACATTAATTTAGACTAGAACTTCAATATCTCCTTTGAGAGAATTATAATTGAAATCTTTTATCCTATAATTTTCTATTCTTATACTTGGAATATACTTGGGCAAATAAAGGGTGAGGAGTGAGCACAGATTAAATTGTGCATAGTGATGTCCTTCTTAAGTAAATATATAGGTGGTCCTTCGCAAAGCACTTAGTTTACTAACTATCTAATGAAAGTAAGTGAAGTATTCATTCATGAAGTTATGACCATTCCATTTCAGCAATGCATTCTCAATTCTATTCCACAATGTAATCTCATTTATTGTAAACAATTCTATTCCACAATGTAATCTCATTTATTGTAAAGGCATTCTCAATTTATTTTCAAGGCATTCCCAAAGAAATATCAAAGGTATTCCAAATATCAATGTTGGTTCAACTGATGCAAAAATATCAAATATCTCTTGATACGTGGTCCCTATGTATAGAATGATCAATTTATGATATATGGACTTCCTTTTATTGCATAAAGTGGAAATTAATAAAATTCCTAAAATTAAAGACTTACAGTTCTGTCTAAAATTGAAAATTTGAAAATCTTGAGACATGATATTTTCTAATTAGAGACTTGTAAGTACTTTCAAATCACGAATCTTCAAAAGTATTTGGTTGTTAAAAGTTCTTGATCACTTCCGAATGATCGAACCCTAATTGGATATTATTCTTTTGATACGAGCTTTTAAAATGCTGAAAATTACAAAGTGGTTTTTGTAGTCATGATTGATTACGTGATGAAGTGTAAATGTTTTTGTATTTTAATAGTATTTGGAAATTTATCTCAATTCCAAAATCCAAAAAGATTTTTCTTTGATTGTTAATGTTTAAAAATCCAAAAAGGCATTCTACTTCTTTTTAAAATCAAAACTCCAATTCATGTTTCAATTCAAAAAAATAAAATAACATATGAAAAATATTTTTGTTTTTTATTTTCTCTTTTTCAAAAAATCAAAAAATAAATAAAAATTATTTTTATTTCTGACCTGGATTCGTTAAAGCTTCATGACCATTACTGACTTAACGACTTCTCTTTTTGAACTTAGAACTAGGTTTGAGACTGCAACGAAAAAGAAATTTGACTAGTTGAAAGCTAAGTTTGATCAGGAACTTCAAACACTGAAATATTCTAGTGCTATTCTTGGCGAGTCTGTGGCCAAGATAATTGACGAAGTTAAGAAAGTGAGAGAGTTATACAAAGCTGATTCTCATTAATCCATTCTTGAAACGCAAAAATTTGTTCAAGATGCCCAGGCTCATGAGATTACATTACAATCATCTTTGACAAAGGCACTTGGGCCATGATTGTTTTTTCTGAAAAGCTCTTTTTGAGCAGTTATGTATGCGGGCGGGACGGTATTTGCTTCATAGACTTTTTGTTTTTTTAGAGAACCACAAATATCAAAATGTCTGCGTGTTCTCTTCTCTAAAAAGACATGGATCAAAGTCTGTGGGTAGAAATACATTTCTCGTAGAAATCTTCTGGGCAAAACTATATGAGTTGCTTACATTTTAATAATTTAATGTTACCTAAAACATTTTTTCTCGCAATGATTGATCTTTTTGTTTTTAAATGCCAATATAAGCTAGCAAACAATAAAAAAACATTTCAATATAGTGCATGTTAATGTATAGAGAAAAGAGAACTTTTCCATAAGTGGGAGTTGTTTAATTATTCATATCTTAATAATATTGTAATTTTGGTTGTCTCATATAATATAAAATATAGATTTTTGAACACCAACATATAGCAATTTGTTTGAAAATGGTGTGCAATAAAATTATACTTATTAAAAATATCTTTTAAGTTTAAAAAATCAATTTATTTAGAATTTAATTTAGTTTAGTAGTTTGTAGACTTTAAAAAACAAACAACATTTTTCTTGTAGACTATAGACATTTAGTCTACCTCTTATTCTACAGACTGCAGACATTTTATCTTTTCAAAAACAAAAAACACCTTGATCGTATTAAGTTCTTAAAAGCACCCATTAAAGTTTATGACATGAATGTGTTTGCAAACACCTATAATGAGAATATGAGACAGGCAATCAGTGTTGTTCATAATGCGATTCATAGTCAATTGGACTGAATCTCATATTTTCTGTCTGGTTCGCTATTAGTGCTCCAAGACTATGTCTAGTGCCACAATAGGGAGATGGGAATCAGGGAACAAGTTCGCACAACCACAAAGTCCAATCCAATTTTTACGACCATCTTTTGAACAAACATCTTCTTAAAGAGCATCGATTAGACAAATTGGTGCATCTCAATCGGTTTCTACTACTTCTACCTTACCAATTTTAACAACAACTTTTGTTCCATAGCCAACAATTTTTATTCCACCAACAATGAATTTTTCTTCAACCACTTTAACTACATATATTCCCACAACCATTTTAACTACCATGAAGAGACGTATTCCAATGATGTTTACGAAGGGTATTTCTTACTGAACCTGAATCTACCCCTTCAAATATTGTCTCTATCACTGGCGATTCTGTTGGTTAATCTGATGCTGGATCATGGAAAAGACAAAGGTAATGGCATTGCTCATGTACTTTCAAAAGAATAAAAGAAACAATTAGGGTAAAACAATTTACTAAAGTATGTGACAACTGTCAAATTAAGTCAACAAAAGTCAACTCAAGTCAGTCAAAGCGTACATTAGGTCAATATGTGAAATGTAAATTCCATAACCTCTATAATTTATTATTAGATATTATAATAATATGTACGCTAATACGAACAAACGCTATTAAGTTAGATATTTTTAAAATAAAATTAGTATTATTTCTTACGTCGTGAATAGTGTCCGACGTGAATAGTGATCCGGCATGAATAGTATCCGACGTGAATAGTAAACGGTAAAAGTCAAAACTCTTCGGAATGTTATAAATTTTATATCGAAACGTAGATAAAAATATGACGGATCCGAATATGTATTTATATTTTTACCAAACGTTATATATAAAAAGTTATGATAGAAAAACGTTAAAAATGTAAAACTATTCGAAATATTACAAATTTTATATCGAAACGTAGATAAAATTACGACGATTCCAAATATATATTTATATTTTTACCAAACGTTATATATAAAAAGTTATAATACAAAAACGTTTAATTTAACTTGAAAGCGACATTTGATTATTAAAATATTTATATTAATTATTATAAAAAAATACATTTTTTTATTTGAAAAGTTAGTCTCCGGTGTAGATTTGAAAATATGTAATTTTATAATATTATATATATAAAGCGGGCTCCATTTCATTATTTAATCAATTTTACACATTTTACCATCAAAGGATTCGTATTTTCATTTCGAACACTACGTATTCAATACGTATTTTTAAGTTTATCAATAATATGATGTCGTTTTATAAAACGAAAAATTTACCATCAAATCCGTATCATCGATACGGACAACCTGGCGTTAAAATTTAATATTATTGATATTAGTTTTATATTTAATATTTTCTTTTTCTTTAAAATGAAATTGTATTTACATTTAAACCCTATATTTTTATTAAACTTACAATTAATACCCTTTCGTTAATTCGTTAAAGACTTTTAGTTAAAAAGTTGATATTATTAAACTACGATTTTTGTAGATCATATTTTTATAAACAAAAATCATTCGTTTTATATAAAAACTATTAAATCTATTTAAAGAGTATTTTAAAGGTATGTTTTTCATTGACAAATTCTAATAGCTATAAACGTCAAATATCTGTATCTTGATGGCCGCTATACGAAAATAAATTTACTATAAATAGAGGCTTCAATCCTCTCATTTCCTCACACATCAGATCTCGATCTCTATATCACTAGATAGTATTGTTAGAAGATTCTTCGATATATATAGAAATATACGAAGAATGAGCGTTAGAAGTAACTATTTCAGTTATAAATATAGTGAGTTCGAGTTAGAAGCACGAAGAGTCGGGCGATCTAACAATAGTTGGCGATAAGATCCTAGTCGACATTGAGGTGAGTTCATACCCCTTCTTTTTATCTTTATTCAAGTTTTTAAGGGGGAGAATACAAGTTATACTATAAAAATAGTTATTTATACTCATTTATAACAATAGTAAACGAAATGCGAACTTTGTAAACATCATTAAGAAATTCAATTATAATTCCAAAAATAATATCGAATGATCTACTTACGAGGGCGGTGTCTAGGCCGATCATTTGGGCTAGGTTGTTGGATTTCCGAAAGGCTTATACGCTGAAAGGGTCATGCCTCCCCATTTGATCTTCTACCTGGCCGTTCTTTATTTGATAGTCATGAAATATTATATTGGAATTAATAAAGGGTATAACCAATTTATTACACCACTATTGTGGATAATATATCTTAAAAGAAGTTCTTTATAACCATCTAAATAAGTTATTTCACATATATTTGTAAATATATGCTTTTCACAACGGAATACTAAAAATAAACTATTATTGGAATAGTTTGTTGATACAAATGTTACTATGACGTTTTAAAGAAGACAAATAATTATATAAAATATATAATTATTATACATTACTATATTATCATGGGAAAAATGATAATAGACAAATACAAAGGTTTTTTATATACAAACTTTAACAAGTTGATTGATACATACATTTTTGTGAGACGGGTCTTCACAGTGCTTATTTAAGTACATACTATAAGTCCTGAAATTTATAACCAGAGTCTCGGTAAGAGAGCGTGATATTTGTGTATAGAACTATCGATTGACAACCCCGCACCTGAGCTGCTAGCTACAGCTAGACCGACGGGTCTGAGGTGACAAATGTCATAACAGTCCGACGCCTGAAGAACGTCGAAGCAGGCCTACATGGTCACAGTATGGTTATAGGGCGTCTCGCATGGGAAATCAACTTATTAAATTGTTTACGTGGAAATATACATTTTCAATGGCTATATAATACAAACTATGCTATACATTTTAGTCCTTGGGTTTTAAGGACTTGGATACATTCATAAGAAAATATTGGATTTTCTTGGATTACAATACTACATTTTACAAGAAAAGAGATTCCTCATACAAGTTTTATGGTATTAAAACTACATTTTAACAAGTTACAAATATAAGTATGGTTTTACTTATACACACTGATTCTATGGGAATTAAAACTATGTTTTATCAAAGATATAAATATAAGTACGGTTTACTTATACATACGACTTTTGTGGAATTAAATCTACGATTCGACTACCATTAAACACCTATTTACACGGTTTTATACAAGAATAAAACTACGTAATAGTATTTTCAAGTATACAAATACCTATACATTTTCGGTCTTTGGGTTTTATGACTACTACTCATTTATAAGAAAATATTGGATTTTCTGGTTTCAAACACTATCTTTCTACAAGGAAAAAGGATTATGGATTTTCTCATACAAAAATCTTATAAACTCACCAACGTAATGTTGACACTCTTTCAAACTACTTGTATTCTTAGGAAATTGATAGGATAACTACAACCTTTGACGATGGGTCGCTATGACGTCATACTATGTATTTTGATATCATATTGTAATTGTACTCAAAACATACAATCTTTTGAACTATTGTAACATTTACAATTATGTATATGATGGATGTGTTTGCTTTGATCACTATTGTACAAACATTGTTGTGATACTGTTCATGAAGTCATCCACCCTCAGACGTTTCCGTCATCGTGGTTTGGGGGTGTGACAAATTATATGCAACAATTATCTTTAATGAGGTATAGTAGCCAAATTAATGCTTCACAACGTTTTATCAATAGAGTTTGGGATGAGACCAATATAAGGAATCTGGCATTTGTTGAAGACATCATCTTTAAAACATTTTACCAAACAGATTTTTTGAACTAAAAATATGCTATTGAATCAGATCAATCTTCCAAAAACATTCAAACACTTTGCTTTCAGAAGGTTAGTAACAAAAGAAATCAAGCAATGCCAACTAGAGATTATAATGAAACTTTGATTTGCTTTCATCCTTATCTTGGAAAACAAAAGGAAGATGTATGGAGTTTGAAGGAAATAAAGAAAATAGTTAAAATCAAGAAGGTTGATTTGTTTGAAAATGCATTCTAGAAGTACAGGTTCAAGGTGTTAAGGGGAATAGATTAAGAACATGTGTTTACTCCGACATGTTTTTCATTGTTAAATTCCAACGAATTAATCAACTTATTAAAAATATTGCTTATAATGGATCAAGTTCAACACAACATATTTGATCATGTCTTGTGTTTTAGTATAATGAGTTAGTTGAAACGCATTATGGTATAGCAAAGCGGTTCAGTAAGATCGTTACGAATCCACACTCAATACTTGTTGAATTACAACCTCACAAGGACGGGAAAATTCTTCAAGAACCAAAATGGAGTATAGTGTTCATATATCTGAAGAACAATTCAAGAAAAAATCTTTTTCAAAATAGATGAGAAGCATCGAAAAATGCAGACACTAATAGTTAAGGAACATGCGTCTTTTTGTAATTGGTTGTTTGGTTACATCGACCCTATACATATCTATATATAGGTGTAGTCATGAATATATTACTAAGCTTTTTAAGAGTTCATGTAATGTGGTTTACATTTGAGCCATGATCTGTAATCTTCTCCAACCAGTTAATCTGAGCATAATTGATATTTATTTCGACCTGTTGATTACTTTCCACATATTATTGTTATTTTGATTCTACAAGTTGTGTATATGGATCATTCATATCAACCACAAAATGGTTAGAGATACGTCATTAGCTTTCATTAGGTATAAGTTGTGTTCATTTGATTAAACATAATTATAAAGTCTTGCTTAGGACTTTCTATAACAACGTATAAAATCAACTGGGCAAAAATATAAGGTTCTAAGATCCTAAAGAGAAAGTGAGTACCTTCGCAAGAATAGTAATGATCATCTAAGGAATTATTTGAACACGTAACTCCATCCGGAACACTAAAACATAATAATGTGTCTGAGAAGGGAAAATTAAACATTACTACATATGGCTTGATATATACTGAGTTGTATTATACTTCCAAACAGTTTTTGAGGCTATGCCTTGAAGACTACTGCAAAAGTCCTCTACTTATACCAACAAAGAAGATTTTAAAAACATATTCAAAATATGGAGTAGGAATTATCTATCACTTGAATATTTTGAAAGTCCATAGTTTGCAAAGTTTTTGCTCACTGTAAAGCTCAAATCCAAATCATAGTAGTGTTATATATGCTACCAAATTTTGAATATGGCAGAGAACATGTTTTTTTTTCTCAAAAGGTAGTATTCCTTGAGAGAGAACTGATATCCAAAGAGGCCGGTAGAAGCCTAATTGATACTATAGAAATTCAAGAGTCAACCGGAAAAGAAACTAATGTTGGCACTAGTTCTCAACAATAGATTGAAAAACCTGTTGAGCCTTAGCAGAGAGTTACTAAGGAATACTACCATAGATGAAAAGTTACACATCTAAAGTCAAACCAGTGAAAAATTATACACACAATCTGATGGTGCGGGTTGCAATTCACCGGCGGCTATGATAATGACTATTATGATTGCCACAACAACATTCCACGATTATGAAATATGGAAAATGGATGTAAACACCACCTTTTATAAATGAAAGTGTTTTTAAGGATGTGTTTATAGTATGACCTGAGGGTTTTGTACATTATGAGCATCCTAATAAAATGTGTAAGCTTAAAAGCACCACTTATGGACTCAAGCATGGATCTCGATGCTTGGATCTTTAGTTTGATAAGAAAATCCAATGGTTTGGATTTATCAAAATTAAAGATACATGTTGGGAATAAATGTTGTGTCAAAGTTATTGCAGTGATGAAGATCGAAGTTGTTTGTCCAGAAGCCTTATTTTGATGGTATTGTGATGTTGTCCGATTGCCAAAGTAGTGTAAAAGCTCCTATAGTATTCTTTTGAATTTCTGACATTTAGGCTATATTTCTCCTAACTTATTGTGTATGTTAGTAAGATCAGTTCAATTGGACATATCGTGTGCCTAGGTTTCATGATTGTATTAGTTAGAGGATACACCACATATATAATGTATAAACATGGTGTTATCCTTAGGGTTTAGGTAGCAGTTCTTTTGTTGTTCTTTGCATCATTGTAATTTGAGCACAATCTTTGTACCTTACCCTTTGTAATTGTAACACCCCTATTTTTATCAAAAGCTTTTAGTGTTATAGTTGTGAATTTTACATGATTCGAAGCCAAATATACAATATATGGTTAAACAAAATCCATTGTTGTCTACTGTAAATCCATGGGTGTTACGAAATCATATCAACAAACCATATTTAGCAAGTTAAGGTTTACAAGATCAAATCATATACAAAACTACACTCTGATTGTGATCCTAAAAAGACTTCAAGTCTCCCATAAAAGCATTTACACCTTTGACCTAGAATTTATAATACATGGCATAAACAAATAAAGTAAGACTAAAAATTCTCATGAGCTACATGGGTTTTTAGACTCAATTTACTTTATAAACTTCCAACAATTTATTTCATTCAACACATTTCATGCATGATAATATATATGCAATGCATGATTCGTATTCCAATGCAAGCTTATGAGTTTCCTCCCACATCATGGGTCTATAGATACCATTTCACTTGTGTGACGTATAACTTATGGTTATGTGATGCATCTTGGGTCTATGAGAGACCAAATCACCTGCGTGATTATTAATCTTACAAATATAGGAAGAACAAATCATCCTATAATGACATCATAGAATATTCTACTTTGCGACAAGCGGTACGATCCCAGTAGAGTCTTATTTGTCTCGTTATAGGTTTTCTATCGCCGAATGTTTATAGTTATGTTAGAGGCTGCAAAAATGACAAAGAGATCTGAGATAAATTGAAGATTCATTATGAAAGAATAGAGAAGTTGAAGAAGGGCATGATCACCAATATTCTCTCAAGTTTTAGCGAGTTCAAACAGAAAGATGGTGAATCGATAGATCAAGTTTTTAAACGCTTCAGTTCTCTAATTTATAAACTGAAGAAATACAAATTTAAGAAGAGCGCTTATGAAGTCAATGTGAAGATTATGAAGAGCTTGAGGAAGGAGTGGAAAAGCATAACTATAATGATCAAATCTCCTGAGAATATTGATTCTTATGCTCTTTGGGAGTTGGTTAACTTACTCAAATCTTATAAAGATGACATGATGGATCTGATGGATGACAAGCTCTCTAGAGGATCTTTGGCTCTAGTATTGAAGACTTACCAACCTTAGTGAGCAGAAGAAGAAGCAAATGCAGAAGAAGAAGATGTTGAATATGAGTATAACACCGATAGAGAAGTAGTGATATTATATTCCAACAACAACAATGCCAAAAAGTTCTATAAGAAGGTAGGTGTTAATTCTAACAACTTCAGAAGTAACTCATCAAAGAAACCAACTGAAACACCAATAAAGGTGAAGACTAAATCTAATAGCAAGCCTGATAAGAAACAATTGAGTGACTCAGGTTATGATTACAACTTCTATAATGGGAAAAGTCACCTCTCTCGTGGCTGCATGCTGAATAAATAAAAGGAAAAGCAGGAGAGAGTGAAGGATGAGGTGTATCATGTTTAAAAGCATGAAGATGTCAAAGAAAACGCACAAAATCTATCATTGGTGGCTACTAGATAAGAAGTTGATGGTTCGTATCAGGTCTGGTTATTCGGACCTGACAGTGAATAGATGAGTATGCCATCACATGGAGTGATGTTTGTTATTCATAACCTTATTTCCTAGTTGATAGTGATGAGGAAAGTGAAAGAGATGTGGAAGAGAAAGTAGATGCCAAGGATGAAAAGCTTTCGGGTGTGTGCTTAATAGCGAAGGGATCTAATGATGCATCCGACTCGCGATTGACTATTATCGAGCAAGTATCTCAATTACTTAACTCTTTTAATATTCCTGGATCTTATTTTGCTAATGATCTAACTGAAATCAGATCTGACCATTTGCATATGAATATACTGCTAATATCTACGAATAGTGATGCATGCAAGGCTCAAGATGAAGTTATGAGATTAATAAATAAGATAGAAGGACTGATATGTGATAGAGAAGCTTGAGTTAAGAACAATAATATTAGAGGATGAAAGAGAATTTTTGAGATTAGAAAATAATTCTTAAACCAACATAACTCCTTTGATTTTTCCAAAGAACATCATAGGAAATTATTACCATTTCTTGAGTTCAAAATGCATGATGTTGATAAACTTTCCTTCAAATGTGAAACAATTGTATCTTCTAAATATGTACCAAATCAACTTACGTGCATGGTGTAGTTCCTACAGAAAACATTCTTGATTCAGTTGACTAGCTCAAACTCATGATTGATTTGATACCTTTATCTGAAAGTGCTTAAATCATGACAAATCTTGACATAGGTGAAAAATTGTAAATGATAGTTGTGATAATATTGATGACTATTATAGTGATATGAGTGAGACTGAAGATGTTGATTGCATAAATTTGTGTATGCTAAAATTAAATTCTTCAAAATTTACATGGGAATCAAATGATAATTTAGACCTAACTTCATAAAAATGTGATTCATCAAAATTTAATTTTCAAAGATGTATTACGGTACAACAACATTAAAATGTCAATATATATGATATCACAAACTACGTTTTTGAAAACGATGCCACATCTGATGATGAAGCAAAACAATCAACTCAAGTTCTAGAAAATTCAACAAAGTACAACAAAACATTATCTGAAAATGGTGACAAATGTCTTGTTCTCATGGCACTCGTGTATCCCAAAATTCTGAAATTCAAAAATCACGTTTTATAAAGAAAGTAGATTTTCAAAATGTTGGTACTGAATTAAGTGCCATTGTTCAAAAACTTAACGAAACTATAATTGCAGAAGGATATTTCTCTTCGGACAAAATGAAATAAAATAAACTAAACGAGAAACTTGAAGTTAAAATAAACATGAGAAAGAGAAAATTTTCGAAATTGTTCAAATACTTGCGCTGTTAGAAGTAATATTCTATCAAATCAAGCGTTCGCAACAAAACTAACTTTTTAAAAATCAAAAGCTCCTTACAGCAATATGTAACACCCTATTTTTTTTAATGTAGCGTTACATTTAGCGTTAAATAATTTAATTAAGTATTTTAAAAGAAAGAATGAGTTATATATAGAAAGCAGACTGTAGAATTAAATCCCAATTATTACGAATAATAATAATAATAATAATAATAATAATAATAATAATAATAATAATAATAATTCTAACTTACTAGTTATAAGTGGAGGGGGTAAAGTGTCATTTAGAAAAAACCTAGATTGAAGATCAAATGTTGTGGGGGACTTTTAAAAATAGCCTAGCATAGTTGAGGGACCAATATGGCAATTAGTTGAAATTTGCATGAAATCTATATACCTCAAGGGCTGCTTGGCGTTTTTGACATGATGAACCAAAGGGGCCGAGATTAGCAGCACATATACCCATCGTGGCCTTATATGGACTCCACACTCACACACACCCACACACATGTATATTCAATCCCTAATGCGAAAATTCCTTTGAGGCCGTATTCCACCCAAACTGAGAAGAAGCTTGAGCCGAGAAAAGTCATTGTCGAGAACAACACAAGCCGAGAAACCCTCCAACCGTGAGTGGCTTTTCAGCGAGAAGAGGGAAGAGTCGAGAAGAAGGTGAGTGTGTGTGATGTAATCTATTTGAAACTGTGATCCTACACGTACAGTTACCGATTCTTGTGTTGAGTCGTGAATGAGGATAGCGAGAAAATAAGTAAGTGCATGAAGAAGAGGGAGAGCAGCAAGAATTATTATCTTTCATTCTGGTTGGTCTCGATTCACACATTCATGGTACACCCAATCTCTATATTTTGATAATCAACTCCTAAATCAAATTCCTTGATGTCGTGTTTCCCCTTTTTGAACCGTGAACCATGGTGATGAGAAAAGAGTGAGTCGAGGGGCTGTTTTGGCAGGACTTTTGTAATCACGTGTGAGCTGCTAGGAAACGAGATCAAGACATCAAGAAGAAGAAGATGAAAGAATAAGAAGAAGAAGAAGATGATGATGATGATGATGATTGCATGGGGGTGTTGAAGTTCTATGATCAAGTAAGTGCATGTCTGTATATGTGTGGTGTCTGTGCTAGAATGCAACATGTTCCACTCCTTCTGGTCCTAAGTGTTGCTAATGAAGTTCTTTCAAACCCTTAAGGTCTTAAACTTGTTGTCTTAATGGTTAAGGGTTGAAAACCCTAACCCTAGTGTCATTTCATGTTTTTTTGAACGACAATGATATTAAAATAAAAACAAAGCAAGCAGGAAGCTTGCAACCAACAAAGTACAACGCTGAAACAGAAGAAAGGAAACTACAGAAATATTCAGAAGACTAGCTACACCGGACCAAGGGCAAAAAGGTCCAGCTAAACTTGAACTAAGAACACCAAAACACCTAACATCCATAGAAAATAACACCTGCAGCTACAATTTTTGAATAGAGTAAATACCGTCGGTTGTCACTAAAACGCATCATAAAACATCACAAAGCAATGCAATAGCACAATCTTCGAAGGGTAATTTCGTCCAATTTCCTTCTAACTAAATGGTGGACCCAAGGTTTATTTTGTCCAAGTCCCCTCCTAGTTAGATGATAACAAGTGCATGCTTTTAACTTTGATATCATCACTGAAATGCAAAGAAAGGGTGGCATCTGTTGCAATCTCTAACCATCAAGGGTAATTCGTCTATAAGCAAAAACTACACTAGCAAGACATCAACGGAATAACAGAGTCAAATCAACCGATGAAACCAATAAGCCTACTACAGGCTGGAGGAACACCACGGGAAATTTAACCATTAAGCCATATCATAAGAACACCAATAACATGTTCTGTAAAGAGATCATCCAAAGAACTCGGATAATAATTCGCAACTGACATAACCGAGCAAAACTGATCATCAGACATGAAAACTTTCAGGAACTATAGTTGTGCATAAAGACAGCTGGAAATCAAAGAAGAGAACACACGCAAAGGAGAAAAAAACCACATACACACACACCCCCCAAAGGAACCCGCCCTTCCCCACACAAAGCACGAAAGAAGAGAGAACACACACGAAGAAGTGCCCTCGCAACAAAAAACCTATTAAAATTCTACCCTAGAAAAGAAATATACAAAACACACACCAATAACTGCAGCGATGAGGCACACCACCAAAAAACACCAAGAAACCCACCCAGGAACCCCACATCCCCAATATCAAATAGAGAAACTGTTTAGTTTTTCTTTGGATGGAACACTTTAGACTCACAAAACACAAAACACATACGCTAAGCTCACCACACAATGTTGAATCACACACCTGAAACTAAATTATGAGAAAAGACCAGAGCTAAGTGGATTAATACACCTAGAGTACCAGCCCAAAGCGTGATGCCCCCGAACTTAATCCAACTGAACAATTGTGACTGAATGATATCTGTAATTACCATCAGATTTTGTTTTTTCTTATTGAAATTGGCTTCGTATCTAGCTTTCCAAATCGCCCAGCACACGGAATGAAACAGGGCGTGATAGAACTTCTTCTATTTAGGAGATTTAGAATATAAAAGAACCTTGTCAAAGAAATCCTTTAAATTCAATCGGCTTCCGGTGTTCAAACCACACCATTTGCAGATCCAATTCCAAATATTGCACGAAAACTCACAATGTACAAAAGTGTGATCAACATATTCATCTTCTTATCCACAAAAGGAACATATGGCATATGGGATTTGAATGCCCCTTTGGGGAAGATTGGATTTTAAAGGTATTCTATTTAAAGCCAATCTCCAGGATAAGCAATTCACCTTATAGGAGACCCACGGGTTCCATTTAAATGTTTTTGGAATATTCTTCTTCTTTGACGTATCCAACGCATTTCTTAAGGATTTTACCATAAATTTCTGTCTGCCGCGATAACCCATTCCCAGTTGTCTTCTTTTTCTGAAAAAGAAAATTTGCCCAGTAATTCTTTTAATTCTTGGAATTATTTCTTTTCCGGTTTTGACATGTCCTGTTTTTTCCAAAGCCATGACAATTCCAAGTTTGAATTTGAAAAACTGGTTACCCTATCCATAATCAAACAATTTTTATCAATTTCAATCTTGTAGATTCTCGGAAATTTATTCTTTAACGGGATACCTGTGAGCCATAAATCTTTCTAGAATCGGGTTTTGTCTCCTTTGCCCACTTCCTTCTAAAAAGATCTCTAAGACTAATACCCACATCCAAGAAAGTTTCTTCAATTTCAGTTACCCGTTTCTAAGTACCGCTATAGAATTTCTTGGAAGTTTGCAATCATGATGCCCTTTAATCCTATAGATGCTAGTGATCACCCGTGACCATAAGGAATTACATTCATTCTTCAATTTCCACCACCACTTAGCAAGTAGACTGACATTAAAGTCTCTCAAATCTCTAACTCCAAGACCGCCCATAGATTTTGGGGTAGTCACCTTGTCCCATGCCACCCAATTGATGTTTCTTTTGTCCGATGATCCCTTCCATAAGAAATTTCTCGTGATCCATTCTACAATCTCAATCACCTTCGACGGAGCTTCAAAAATTGAGATGTAACAAAGCGGAAGACTTCCCAACACAGAATTTACCAACGTGAGTCTTCCCCTAAACGATAAGGTTTTTTTCTTCAAAGCATTTAGTTTGTTTTTGAAGCGCTAATGATGGGTTTCCAGTTTTTTGAAAGATTCATATTTGCTTCGATCGGTAGACCAAGATAGGTATGGAAATTTTACAACATCACAACCCATGAAATTTGCCAATCTGATTAGATCTTCTTCATTCACTCAAATACCGTACACCTTGCTTTTGTAGAAATTCACTTTAAGTCCCGAAGCCATAGAGAAGCACCTTAACAGTCTCTTAAAATTAAAAAAAATCACCGAAGACCATTCCTTAATGAACATAATGTCATCATCATACATTAGGTGGGAGATGTTGGGACCGTTATTAAGAAGTCTAAGATCGTGGAAAATGTGTTTTTCGCAGGCCGATTCCATAATAACATGCAATCCTTCCATTGCGATAATGAACAAAAACTGCGATAGAGGGTCGCTTTGTCTCATCCTTTTCTCAATATTGAATTCCTTTGTAGGAGCACCATTCACCAAGACAGACCCCCTACCAGAATTAAGTAAGCCCGAAATCTAGTTTCTCCATCTGGTGCCAAAATTCATTTGGTTTAAATTTTAATATCAAATCCAAGTACTTCCAGTCCACCGAATCAAAAGCCTTTTCCAAATGAACTTTAAAGAGAACGATTTTTGTTTTAGATTTCTTTGCCCAATTACAAACTTCATCAATAATGAACGGCCCATCTAGAATGCTCCTCCCACAAATATATGTTGACTGCTCAACACTCACCACTCGATGAATTACTTTCTTCAATCTTTGTGCCAAGATCTTCGACATTATTTTAACAAAGCAATCAATAAGGCTTATTGGCATATAGTCTTTCAAAGTGATGGGGTTTCTGATTTTAGGAATCAAAGAGATGAATGAGGCATTGCACCCCTTGTTTATCTTGCCCGAGCTTTCAAAAGATTTTACAGCATTGAAGACGGCAAGCTTAATGATATCCCAAAACTCTTTTTAAAAATTTGAAAGTGAATCCGTCCGGGCCAGGGGCTTTTTCAGAAGAGCATAACCATACAGCGTCTTTGACTTCTTCAATAGAGAAATCGGCTTCTAGAAATTCCTTTCCTTCAGTTGGAAGAGACTTGAAATTTTCATTTGTTAACTTCGGTCTCTTATCTTGCATCAATTTGAATTTTCCTGTGAAGAATTTGTGAACATGCTCTTTCATCTCAGCGGGATCATGAATCCAATTGCCATTATCGGTGAAACCGTTTAGTCTTGACTTCCTCCTGTTACCATTAATAACCGCATGAAAGTACCGCGAGTTTTCGTCTCCATCAACGTCCCACTTGATTCTTGATTTTTTTAAGGTCAAGTTTTATCAAGGATTCAATTTCCAAAAGCCTCGCTTGATTATTTTTCCAAAGAGCAAGTTCATCGGGATTTAGAGGCCTCTTTTCTGCTTCCTATTCTAAATTTTCGATTGCTTTCTTGATTTCGAATTCTTCTTTATTTTCTTCCAGTGCCCTATTATATATCCACTTCTTAAGTTCATCTTTGACTCTTCTTAACTTCTTAAGGAGAATTAGATCTTTGTTACCCGGTCCTACCTCTCCATTCCACACATTCTCTACAACTTCTTTGCGATCCTTGATCTATAACCAAGAATGGCTCGACGTAGTGAGCAATATAGGGTGGCTCGACGTACTGACCAATATATAGTGCCTCGAGGTAGTGAGCAATGTAAGGTGGCTCGACGTACTGAGCAATATAAAATGGCTCAACGCACTGAGCACTTTGGTACAAAGATGAGATGTCCGACAAGATACACTAAGCGGATATGCATGGCTTGAGGTACCAAGCGGAGCACACGTGGCTCGGAGTGCTGAGCGGATTGGCACAACTCAATGTAAATTGTAGCATAAACTGATGCTTACTGTGATGTTTGTGTTGTATTCTTTCTGATAGGGGTAGAGTATGTATGATTAATATGTTGTGCATGTGTTGGAATTCACTAAGCTGTGTGCTTGTCCTTTCCCTTTTAAAACCACTGTTTCAGGTACATCAGGTACGGGTGATGGCAATGCGTGACAAGTACACACTACTGCAGCTTCTTTTGGGATTTATGTTTGATTTGACATTATGTTAGCTTTTGACTTCTAATGAATGTTTGAATTATGTTAACAATAAATGTTTTAAAGAATTGAATAATGTCTATGTTTTGAAAGTTTTAAATAAGATTATGTTTTAAGATTAAAATTGTTTTTCAAATGTTTTAATTTGTCATAAAAACTGGGCCACTACACAATAGAAGGAAAAAATCATATCGCCAATGAATATATAATAGAATCAATAATCATTTCAATAAAATATTTTCGCATACCGGTGTATGTGTCATCTAAGCCTAATTTTCCAAACCCTAAAAGTGTCAAACCAACTAAGCAAACCTTTTCCAAAGGAAACAATGTAATGTATACTATTCATGCATGGTTGGATAAAAATTTGGAACTATTCAAAAATAAAAATCTAACAATTGATGATATTAAAGAAGCATATGAAGAATTCTTGGATGAATCTAATCAATGTAGATCTTCATTTGGGAAAGCTCTTTCAATCAATAACAAATGAAGTGGAAAAGATTTGGAGAAAACAAATTTTGGCAAATTACATTCTTCAATATCGAAGTCTAAGAATTCTCACTTGCCTTTAAAGGAAAACTTGAAATAGATACTGAAGTCCAAAGTTTCCACACCTTAGAGTACGATACTCATTCTAAATCAAAATACTACTTCTGTATTAAAGAAAATGAAGGGTTACAGAAAGATTACAAACATACATTTCAAAATAAAAATGTTGTGTATGTTAAAGAGTTGAAACACTATCTAATTAGTGTATCCCAACTTTGTGTGGGAAACTGCAATCAGTTTCATTTGATAATGAAGGGTGTGTAATAGCGAAGAAAGAATCTAAAGAAGTCCTTCATAAGCCAAGAAGAAAAGGAGAAATGTATACACTAGACATGAAACACATTGTTGGTGTTCCTTCGAAATGCCTGCTTTCGAAAGCATCATCTGACTTAAGTTGGTTATGTCATAGGCATCTATCACACCTCAATTTTAATAATACCAAAAAAATTGATGACACACGATTTAGTTTGAGGGATTCCAATTCTCAAATTTGACAATTACTCCTTGTATGCTGTTTGTGAACATGCAAAACAGAAACGCCAAGGTCGCCTTGTCACAATTGATATCAAGATCACCGAACCTCTTGAGCTACTTCACATTGACTTTTGTAGACCATCAACTATTCATTCCTTGGGTGGTAAAAAGTACATTCTTATAATAGTTGATGACTTTTCTAGATTTACCAGTGTTATTTTTTTTAAACAGAAATCAAACACACGTGAGGATATGATCAACTTCATGAAACAAATTAAACTTCAACTCAATAAGATTGTGATGAGAATGTGAAGAGATAATGGAACGCAATTCAAGATTCAAAATTTCAAAAGCGTTTCTACAAGGGAAAGAAATAACTCATAATTTCTCTGCTCCCTACACTCCACAACAAAACGAGGTTATTGAATGAAAGAATAAATTACTATGCAAAGCAGCTACAGCTTATAAAAGCTTTAAATATATTTTATGACTTTTTATTAATCTTGTAAAATAAACATGTATTCACCTACTTCTTCATTGAATTAGAAAAAAAGAAACAAAAAAGTTTGATGGTGAATCCTATCATAAAAACCTCTTTTTCATTGATTATCCAACAATATATATATATATATATATATATATATATATATATATATATATATATATATATATATATATATATATATATATATATATATGTATGTATGTATGTATGTATGTATGTATGTATGTATGTATGTATGTATGTATGTATGTATGTATGTATTATATATATATATATATATATATATATATATATATATATATATATATATATATATATATATATATATATATATATATATATATATATATATATATATATATATATATATACATATTGTAGGAAGTGTAAAAAATGCAACATTTACGTGTTCTTTGACGGACTAAAAAAATAAATCATTAGATGATGCAAAATAAATATAATTCGCAAAACAAACGGCCCGAAAAACTGAAGGGATTCTATGCAATCAATGAACACAACAATTCCTATGGTTCACATGCAACCCTAATATTGATCTATGTTTTCTTCTATGAAGATTAGAACTAAGAACCTAAATGATACAATTCAATTCTAAAGATGAATTAAGAAAACCTACCTTTGATCTTATGATCCTTCA
This sequence comes from Cichorium intybus, assembly GCA_023525715.1. Classification (NCBI taxonomy): domain Eukaryota; kingdom Viridiplantae; phylum Streptophyta; class Magnoliopsida; order Asterales; family Asteraceae; genus Cichorium; species Cichorium intybus. The sequence continues at coordinate 49,640,336 of CM042016.1, read as the reverse complement.
AGCAGCAGCAAAAGTATCCTGCCTCAAATGCAAGTCACACCCAAATGATGGAAGAGTCAGTCCAGCGGAGTAACACAGAGAGAGAGAGATGGCGTGAATATGAGGTGTCAGGGGGTTCCTTTTATAGCCTCTTAGGGTTACACCTGAAACCCTAAGGAGCCTCCAACTGGACAAGGCTTTTGACCACTTGGACCAGGCTTACCAAAACCCTAATTAGGGTTTCGCCAAACCCTGGAGGAGCCCCCAGGGTGGCGCCACTTTTGGTCCCTGGTTTTATCTGGCCAGTTATTCAACTATTGAATAAATGTCAAACCAGTCCCTGCACCTTTTAATTAATTAATTTAATCTCCAAATTAAATCCAATTAATTCTAGATTAAATCTCAATTAATTAATATAGTTTCTAATTAATATATTAACACTTAAATATATTAATAAACCATATATATTTTTTCTATTGATTTATTATACAATTAATAAATCAACTATTCTCTCTACTGAACTATATATCTATCCTTCATCTATGAGGGCAACCCAAATGGACTTTGCTTTTATTCATAAGATAAATACAATTATAAGTCATGGCTTAGACACCTAATCCAACAAAAACAACACGCCGGTTCATTTTTGCGATGATTCACTAAAATTGTCGGAAAGGTGAATCAAAATTTGATTTAGTCAAAGGTGAATCGTTCGATGCGTTTTTTTCGAGACTTTTTGCAAATCATGTTTTTTTTTTGAAAATGACTTACAAGGGTAATGAACTTTATTGTAGTACGCATTTAGTAATTTATCTTTTTTTTTTGTATACATATGACCATTAAACCTTTTGTTTTGTACACATTTAGTCATTTATGTTTTTTTTTTTGTACGCATATGATCATGCAACTTATTTTTTCCACACACATATGACCATTAAACTTTTATTTTTGTATACATATGACTATTGACATAAGTGACTAAATGTGGACAGAAAAATGTAGTTTAATGGTCTTATGTGTACAAAAAAAACATAAGTGACTAAATGTGTACAAAACAAAAAGTATAATGATCATATAAAAGATAATTGACTTAATATGTACTTACGATAAAGTTTATTACCTTTAAAATACATTTTCCTTTTTTTTTTGCATCATCTAATGATTTATTTTGATGATTAACGAAAAAACATAAAAATAACGCATTTATTACCCTTCCTACCAAAAACTCTCTAAAATCGTTTATCCAACCAATCTATTACATGATCTCCAAATGATAGGTATTTTTATTGAATATCATGTTAAGTAGCATTTTATAATTTTGGTGAGAAAATATTAAATAAAATGCATTTTTATCATCTAAAGAAAAAAGTAGTAGGTAGGCATTTTGATTCGTAAGGAGTATGGACCATTTTGATAAGTGAGTTGAGATCCTACTCAACCATTTGATATCTGCCACTTGTTTATGCCGCTTTCGCTAATGTGATTGTTAGTTTGGATGGAACTCTTTAACAAAGAATCGAAGTTTATATGTTGTATCAGAAACACGTTAAAAAGAGAAATATTTTATAGTACTGATAGAATTTTCTTACAGCTCATTTAAAAGAACTGATAGAGCCTATTGATCAAAATCTTTTTACAGGTTATATTATAAGTAAGTTCTTGACGATTTTGAACCTGTTTGACTCATTTAAGATTTTTCGTTTTTTAACTATTTTTTAATTCACAGTTTGATATGTTAAAGATAATACATAACTCAATTATATCAATTGATAATTGTGTGTCAGATGTGTCAACTTCATTAGAATTATTTAGCATTGATCATACTACAAATGATCGTCAAAAACAATTTTTAGTTAACCATTTCAAATAAATTCTAATATGATACCAAAGCAATATGGCGAGTTATAATAGGTTTGTTGGACGTTTAAGGGTAATTAGTTAGTTGCTTTGAAATTCCTTTTTTGGTCCGTTCTGTCTCACGTTGTATTGGCCTCTCTGATCAGCCTGTCGACTGGTACCATCTTGTTTGGTGATTGCTCTATTCCCCTTTTCACCTCTTCTTTGATTGTTGTTTCCCTTCTATAGCATGTCATGAATCTCTCATTCCCCACTGTTTGCTGGTCTGATATCATCAATCTTCTCAAGCCCATTTCCAAGGGTAAGACCATATGGTCCGTTATCCGGAGACTTGTGATTGCTGGAGCTGTCTACCACATTTGGCAGGAAAAAAATAACCGGCTTTTTAAAAATAAGAGAATATCGTATCACGTTGTGGTCAAGACCATTATTGATGATGTTCATTGTAGACTGGTGAGTCTTTCCATAAAACATTCCCCTAATGTCATTTTGGCTAAAAATGTTTGGTCTCTCCCTAATATGCACGACTTTTCCTTTTCTCTTCTCTCATCTCCCTCTCCTTCTTCTTCTGTGGTTGTTTTTTCTCTCCCTTTTTTGTTCTGAGGGTGTTTCCTTTCTTTGGCCCCTCATTGTCTGAAAGTTCCTTCTATTTTAGATTCATTATGAGCGTTTGAACTGATTTATGTTTCTTTGTCTTTTTTTCTTGATCAATAGGCTCGCCCCCCATTTATCAAAAAAATTGGCTTCTTTCCAATCTGAAAATGATGAATTCATTTATTTTTCGAAGTAAGGGACCATACAGTTTGTCTCTAATATTGTAGAACTCCAACACGCAAAGGTATGAGTTAATTATTTGTATTAAATATTAATGTTTGTTCCCTTTACCTAAGTGGGCATACTTAAATGTAACAACATAGGGAATTGTATTGTAAGGTGGAGAAACCTTGAGGATGTCTAGGACTCATGAGTCCTCTCATGTCTCGATTGATTTTAGAAGGTTAAAGGTGCAAAATAAAGCCATGGACCATGGTCCCCTTATAACACGATAGTATAGGTCTCATATTTGGGCATAGTCAAACGAAAAATGCACTATCTATGTAATGGTATACACGTGTTTTTAATTTTGTTTGGTTGCATAATGAAGAATCCAGAAAATAAATTTCAAAAGTATTACGTGTTATATGATTCAATAATAGATATTGTCGATACTCAAAACCTATATATATATATATATATATATATATATATATATATATATATATATATATATATATATATATATATATATATATATATATATATATATATATATATATATATATATATATATATATATATATATATATATATATATATATATATATATATATATATATATATATATATATATATATATATATATATATATATATATATATATATATATATATATATATATATATATATATATATATATATATATATATATATATATATATATATATATATATAGGGTTCCGTTCCGGTGAGGACTCTTTTTTCGGTGAGGACTCGTAAGGACACCTTAAAAAAATTGAAAAAAAATTTTAAAAAAATACAAATCATAAAATCAAGAATAGTACTATATCATGATCCAAAAAAAATTGGAAAAAAAAATTTGGATCATTGAGAAACAGTAATGATCCACAAAAAATTTTATTTTGTGGATCATTGTTTCATTATAAAAAAAAATAATGATCCACAAGTTTTTTTTCGAATTTTTTTTTTCTCCAACATAGTACTATGATCCATTTTATTACTTATATTTTTGTTTTATTTTTTTTCAATTTTTTTAAGGAGTCCTCACGAGTCCTCACTTTAAGAAGTGTCCTCACCGGATCGCTTATCTATATATATATATATATATATATATATATATATATATATATATATATATATATATATATATATATATATATATATATATATATATATATATATATATATATATATATATATATATATATATATATATATATATATAGGGAAGGGTTCAAATGAGAACCACTAAAAGGTTGAAAACCATGAGAACCATTAATTCACACTTTAATAATGTTGTATTTTTTATTACGTTATAGTATTCACAGCTTAATAACTAAAAATTTTATTATATTATGAATATTGTAAAACGTCTTAAAAAATAAAAAAATTTATAAAGTTTGATGTATTTTCACATTATAAACAAGTGTAAAAAAACAAAAAAAAGAGATGATTCTTAATGTGTAAATATCGGTTCTCACGGTTCTTAATCTTTTAGTGGTTCTCATTTGAATCTATTTCTATATATATATATATATATATATATATATATATATATATATATATATATATATATATATATATATATATATATATATATATATATATATATATATAGGAAAAAGTGAATATGTGGCTGTTATATACTTAAGCTTATGTGTAGAACCATCAAAATCAATTAGGTTTTTTATGAAAAACTTGCATTTTCATTTTCCTTAATATAAGTAATCCATATGATTGATTACACAAAGATGAAAAGGGATTGTATGAGTCATATAATAGAGTGATTAAAAGTATCACCCTTACATGTATCAGTGATATAGAAGTTGGTGGTCAGAAGAAACATCACTAAAATAGAAGTAAATAAGTTAAATTGAGTGGAACAACAAATTGTGTACAACTATGGAGAACAAATTAAGTACATTGGCATTTTATTTTTGTTGAAAACGAGGATGTTTTAGAGGTTCTACACCTAAGCTTAGGTATATAACAGCCACATATTCACAATCCCCATATATATATATATATATATATATATATATATATATATATATATATATATATATATATATATATATATATATATATATATATATATATATATATATATATATATATATATATATATATATATGTTCAGAAGCATTATATATAAAAGTTATTTCACGTGGTAAATGTAATTCACAATAACCATTTACAAAATGAATAATCATTTTGTCATATAAGATAAAAGAACAATTATATTGCTGAATATAGTCATATACCATACTATTTTAGTATTTTTATGATTAGCCCTTCACTGTATGCTTCCCTTGATGGTCGGTGTAGTTGGACAAATCATTATGTTAATATATCTATCGCTTTCGATTTTAATAAAATTTGACCATCTTTGAGCAAAAGATACTAATACAGTAATTTCGAAATTAATACAACTTCTCGGTAGGTCTAATAAAAGATTAAAGTGGTGTGTAATAAGAGGGTCATTGACCATTGTTTGAATATTATATATATATATTAAATAGCAAATCCTCCTCTACTCACATATTCACTATTCATTTGGTTTTTTCTTTTTCCAGAACCATAACTACTAAATTCAAATCATAGTATAATTTTTAAAACATTCAATACAATTTTCAAATAAGCTTCAATTTGGAAATAGCAATTTTGATTCAGCAAACTTTTATATTTATGTTTTTTCCCCTCAACTAATTTCGAATTAATTCTTTTCATCCCTATTTATTATAAAATTAAATGATTGGTATTTCGTAAGTTACAATTCCGGTCCCTTATTATATTTTAAAATTACATTTTTCGTCCCTTATATAATTTGTTTTTTGTCGAGCTACGTTTTTCAATATACCGGGCTTCCGCAGCATCGCGCGGACAGTCCAAAACTAGTTCATATCAATTAACAATTAATACATGCATATTAAGTCAATTTTGCGGACGATAATTACCGCTTTATTATATTTATAATAATAATGAGTAAATGACATAACTTTAGTTTGAGATGTTTAAAATAGGTTAGCACAAAAAAACTTAGTTTATTTTTAATTGAAAACCGATTATATAATATTTCTAATGAAAAGCCACCATATTAGTTTCGATCTTTCAAAAATGATTTTTCCCTTCTTTTTTTTTTTTTTTTTTTTAGGTTTTATTAACTGGTTCAAGTCATAGAGACCTTACTGTATCACATAAAATTATTAAAAAGACACTATGATAAATTTGTGGGAATACATCTACATTGAATTATTGAAAAGGCCACATCTGATTATTTATCTCCGGTTACCATTTATGTTTGGTGCTTATTAACTGAATGAAACTTTCAATGTGTGTTTTAAAGTCTTGGATATGAATTGCTCATTATAGATTCATTAATTGATGCATTTAGTATGATTTATTGTAAGGTACGTTTTTTTATATATGAAACTTAAAATTAAGACTTTCAAGTTATAAAAAAATAATTGTAACTATTTAAATGTTCGAATTAATAGCATTACCGACACCCCTTGTTGACATATCCCGATGTCTTTACTGTGGTATTGACATTTCTCATCCGTTATATATGTTCTAGACGAATGCCCGCACGTTGTACATGTTAAAACTATATGATTAAAACCGTAACCAATATAAAAATAATTATGTCATTAACATTAACTATAACATAATACTGCATACATTAAATTGATATATAAAATTACAATTTGTTTAAAAAAAGAGAAAATTACACGAATGATCCCTGTGGTTTGGGGTAACTTGCGTGTTTGGTCCCTAACTCTTTTTTTTAGCTCGGATGGTCCCTGTCATTTTGGTTTGTTACGCGCTTGGTCCCTGATTGACTTAAAATGACTATATTGCCCTTATTAATTTCTTTTTTTAATTTTTAACTTTTAATTATTTATTTTTTAATTAAAAAAAGAAAAAAAAACCTAACACACCCTCATTCAAATCAATCGGATTCTCTCTCTCTCTATCTCTCTCTCTCTCTCTCTCTCTCTCTCTCTCTCTCTCTCTCTCTCTCTCTCTCTCTCTCTCTCTCTCTCTTTCTCTCGTTTCACCTTCGTTGTCCTCATCTTCTTCGGCTATTCCCTCTTCCACCACCACCGTCGTCTTCTCCGGCCAAAATGCCTCCCATTGCCCACCCTATTTCCCCTACCCCCACCACTGTCAACCTAAACCAGAAGCAAGAAATCGATTTAACAAACCTTCGTCAACCTGATCTAAGCTCCAGCCGTCAAAGCCATTCAAAAGAGGTATCCCAGAGTTAAGCAATCAGTCTCTCGATTAAACAAACCTCCGTCAGCCGTCTCGATTAATATCATCCTTGACGGAAAGCAGTTTCAGCACCATCACAGAGGTATCCTAGAGTGAAGCGAACGGTTTCTTCAAGTCAGGTTCCAAATTGAATGTGAAATCGGTCTCTTCAAGTCAAGTTCCAAATCGATTCCTAATCTTCATCGATTTCATTACTTCCAAGTGCATCTACAATCAATTCATTTTCTTGAATGTGAAATCGATTCCTAATCTTCATCGGTTTCTTGAATGCAACTACATCCAATTCATTTTCTATGAATTAAACAACCAATCGATTTCAGGTGAGGTTCCAATTCAGTTTCTATGAAATCGATTTTCTACACCTATTTTTCTGTACCAGAGCTCATGCTTTCAACGTGCGTGATTTTTGTTCAACCTTATCGATCTGGGTTTCTTTAAGAGCTATTCGATTTAGGATCTCCAGTGTCGAAGAAGAGACTGAGAACTGGGAAGAAGAGAGAGTGTGTACGGAAGTTGAAGGCACACCAGTAGATGGTGGTAGATATGAACAGCTTGTGGTGGTGGCGGAGGATCTGAGTCGTCAATGGCTCCCAACATCACAATCTCTGCCTCTTTTATAGCCACCGCTAGGGTTCGAGTTTTTGAAGGGAGACATGCAAATGGAGGAGAGGTGATGGTCTTCCAGGGGACTCCGGCGAGGGTCAAAAAAACTCCGATGAAGCAACATGAGAACACGGGATGTCGACTAGGGTTGAATATATATATATATATATATATATATATATATATATATATATATATATATATATATATATATATATATATATATATATATATATATATATATATATATATATATATATAGAAACATGAGACTGAGAGAGAGAAAGAGAGTCCAGGGACAACTATATTTATTTTATTTAAATTTAAAAATAATAAATAATTCATAAAAAACTAAAAAAGAAGTTATTAAGGGTAAAATGGTCCTTTTAAGTCAGCCAGGGACCAAGCATGCAACAAAATCAAAAAATAAGGATAGTTCGAGTTAAAAAAATTAGGGACCAAGCATGCAAGTTACACATACCACATTGACCATTCGTGTAATTTACTCTTTGAAAAATATTATCCAATGACATTTATCCGTAGCTTATTCATGAAAAAATTGTGTATAATTCTCGATTAGTGTTACTTTTAACTATTGTTATAACTAATTAACTTAAAATTTACTTATTTGACTTAATTTCGAAAATGATGATTACCATTTTAAGGTAACATTATGTGATTTATAAATTTGTAATACTATTAATTACTTTTATTGTTACTTAATGCTAAAACTGCTCGTTATTATTAAAATTTATAGAATACTTTTGAAAACCACTTATTATTATTAAAATTCATAGAAGACTTTTTAAAAACACTTATTATTAAAATGTTATACTTTACTAAAGTATTGAATATCTTTTTCAAATTGTTTATAGTTGTGTAATAAATATATTTGAAATTTTGTGAGATTTCAAATAAGGTATATATCTAATGATTATAAATGATTTAGAGGTTGTAATTCTTTCAATACAATTTTAATTTTTATACCAATTTGTTCATTTAATTGTGTCCATTTGAAAATTATTATTTTTTTAATTTAACCATTTTTACTTGTAATAAAAAAACACGATCTTGCACATCTTTTGAAAATATAACATCTAAAATTGAGTTTTTTGATTAGCAAAAAGAGGTTTTATCTTGATAACATGATATAATGTTTGTTTAATAACATCTTTTTAAATTTATCAACAATATAAACATTTGTGAGAATTTATTTAATCAAAATATCACACTTATGAAAAACATTAAAAATAGTCTATTATAGTATTCGGTAGAAATTTGAAAAGTTATGTTTTGACTTTTATTAGCTACTTAATTCATTAACATATTTTTTTGTAAAAGCTATTCAATTACATATTACTTAATAATTAATAATCATACCATAAATATGAAGTAATTGAAAAGTTTATATTAATTTGTAATAATTAACAAGTTAAAAATTATCAAGTTAATATGCTAAACGATAAATTATTTATCTTAAACTATATTAGTTTTGATGGTCTTGATTATAGTATATTAATTCAACTTGTAATAAATATAACATAATCTAATAAATATTTGAAAATTCAATTTAAAAATACACCCTTTAAAATTAAGTTTTTTATCAACAAAATAAACTTTATCTCGAAACCTTTTCAAATTTACCAACAATATAAACATAGAAGAATTTATTTGATAAAATTATTGTACTTATGAGACAATAATAAAATTAGTTAATAACAACTTTAGTTAGAAATTTGAAAAGTTATAAGAGTTTCAACTTCTCTTAGCTACTTAATTGATTAATTCTTTTTTGTAAAACCTATTTAACTATCAATTATTTCATAATAAAGAATCACACCATAAGTATGAAGTAACTAAATAGGTTAATATTTGTTTTTTAATAACTAAAAAAAATTAAAAATTCAAATAAATGTGGTAAATGATAAATAATTCATCTATAGTTTTAGGGAGAATTTTAAAAAGTTAATTAGGAGACTTTTAACTTTTATTAGCTACTTAATTGATGAACATACTTTTTTTTGTAAAACTTATTAAACTATTCATTACTTAATAATCAATAATCACACCATAAGTATAAAGTAATACAAAATGTTAATGTTAATATATAATCTTTAATAAATTTAAACAATTCAAATTAATATGTTTAAAGATAAATGATTCATCTTGAACCACAATAATTGGAATGACTAAACTAATAATTTTACTATATAACTGAAAGTCAAAAAGTTTAATTAATTAAATACATTACTTAAATTAATAAAATGTATTTAATATATTACAAAATAGTTATTTACTATATAGTTGAAAGTCAAAAATTTTAATCAATTAAATAAATTACTTAAATATAAATATATATTTAATATATATATAAAGAACAGTTATTTATATATGATATACATGCTTTATTTTTCCATTAAAATATATCTTCAAGCATTCTGTAATGTCCTAAATTTTGTAGTAAATTTTTTGTTTTAAAAGCGGTTCAAATACATAAAACAGGTTGGAAAATAGAATCCATCCAATTCAACCTCGATGTTTAAAAACATTTAAAACCGTATTTATCAAATCACTTACAAACATTCTCTAGCGGAAGACTTGAATACCAAAATCTTAGATGTGATACAGTCGCGCTGTGCTCCAAGCTCAAGCCAATAGATACCCAAAAACATTTAGGGTGAAAGAGTAAGCACAAAGCTTAGTAAGTTCCCCAAAATACCACACGCGATCCATCCCATTCATACACATAAGGCACGGAGTCTGCGTCCTGAGCATCCCGACTTGTAACACCCGACTTATTAACCAAAAACACCCCAAAAAATTTTCATTTTTCAAACCAAATATTTTACAATAAAACATAAGTAAGGGGTTTTAGTCAACATAATACGAGTACAAGAGTATCACGAAGTACAATACATAAATATTATACATTCTTCAAGCCGGGTCGTTACTTTAAATGCTAAGTCCTCAGTCACGGACTTTGTCTTTTCCCTTAGCAGGGTCACGCTCACCTGCAGGGACATATCAATAAAACTGTGAGCTATAAAGCCCAATGAGTAATCAAATCAATAATAACATGTATAAGAATAAAATTTCTCTATACAAAGTCAAATATGATTTATTACACAATACAAGATCAAGTGTGGCTCACGGGTTAGCCCGCTGTTGCCGTGGCTCACGGGTAAGCCCGCTGTTGCCTAGACTCACGGGTTAGCCCGCTGTTGTCTATATAAATTTAACTCATCAAAATAAACTGTGGCTCACGGGTTAGCCCGCTGTTGCCTAGACTCACGGGTAAGCCCGCTGTTGTCTATATAATAGTTTACATAGATATATTGACTCACAGTTCCGTTCTTGTCTATAACAGACTCACGGCTTATCTGGTCTTGTCGTATATCAAATCATACATTCTGTCAAAATTTGTCCCCAAAATCATTTCCACTTGCAGCTGCTCTTTTAACAAATATCACATCAGATAACAGTGATATTACTCACCTGAAGGCTTGCTACTACTAGCGTTAATCGTTCCTTGCTTTGAAATGAAATCCGTATGATTTTGTCCCGTACCTATAATTTCATTCATTTTCAAAATGATTATAGGTTAATACCCATTTCAATTAACTCTAATACACTAGAGTTCAATACAATATCGTTATAAATAATGCCTAGTTAATAAACTTTCCGTTTACTAACTTTATATGAATTTTACTATTCACCGAGGCATTCGGATCGGTCTACAGTGCCCCCGAGGGGTCGAAAACTCGATATAAAAATTTTCCCAAACTTTTCAGACCATAACGAGCCTATGGTTCAAATTTGAGCTAAATCGGACAAGCCAAACGAAAAATAGCATTTCTGACCCCCTGCCTGGGAGGCGCATCGCGCCCAGGCCAAGGGCGCGTCGCGCCTGGCTCATCGGGTCGCGGTCCACCCTGAGGTCGGGTCGCGATGGACGAACAGCAGGCCAGAAACTCCGATTTTTATGCTACAAAATCCCATTTTTCTCATTTTAAGCCCTTAATACTCGACTAAATGATTAGGGATTGTTCTAGGACCAAAACCTTTGACTAATAACAGGTTTTAAGCCATTAGAAACACCTTAATCACACTAATTCATGATTTAGGGTTCTTGAGCAACATTCCAAATTCATCAAGAATGGCAACCTACTTCCATATTCTTTGATTAAGTCCTTATTAATATGACTTAATGGAAGTATTGCATCAACTTAACAACATAATCGTGACTGCAAATGCAGTTTTTGAGTTTCACAAAACTCATCAAAATCAAGCAAGCAAGAACTTGGAAAACTTACCTCTAAATCTTCCAATTCTACCCTTTGGAGCCAAGAACCAAATTGCAAGCTTCAATTCTTCAAAAACCTTTCTATCCTCTGCAGAATTTCAGCCACAAGAACCATCCCGTAACTCCCAAAATTCTGCACAAGTCATTTCTTTTATACTTCCAATATTTGCAATTTGGTCCCTAGAGTTGCATATTTAAGACTTTTGCCCCAATTCACAAATATTATGACACAATTTCAGTTTTTAATAACATTTTAAGTCCAAACTCAAAATATTATTACAAAACAAATCCTTTTCTGTCCAAAAGACCAAATTACCCTTTTGAGGTAAAATGACCATTTTGCCCTTTTATTATAATTATATAATAAAATACATTTTCGGCGTTACAAATTCTCCCCTCCTTTAAGAGATTTCGTCCCCGAAATCATACAAAAAGTTGAGGATATTTCTCCCTCATTTCACTTTCGGTCTCCCATGTCATGTCGGAACCTTTGTGATGACGCCAAAGGACTTTCACCATGCTGATCTTCTTATTTCGCAGCTGTCTTGTCTTGCGGTCTAGCACCCGCTCAGGTTGTTCCGGGTATCTCAGCTTTTCATCCACCTCAATTTCAGCAAGAGGTACTTGTTGAGACTTATCAAACAACGTTTTCCTCAAATGGGACACATGAAATACATCATGTATACCATGAAGTTCATCAGGTAACTCCAATCTATACGCCACGGCTCCAATTCTTTGGGATATCCGGAAAGGTCCAATGAAGCGAGGACTCAACTTCCCTTTCTTCCCGAAACGAATTAAGCCTTTCCAAGGGGATACTTTGAGCATAACCATATCTCCTACTTGGAATTTTATCGGTTTCACCCGCTTGTCTGCATACTGTTTCTGCCGATTCTGAGCTACCTTCAAGTTTTCACGTATTAATTTGATCTTTTCTTCCGTCCGTGCTACAATTTCGGGTCCAGCCAACGGCTTTTCCCCAACTTCAGTCCAGCAGGTCGGAGTACGGCACGGTGCTCCATACAAGGCTTCATACGGGGCCATCTGAATGCTGGAATGATAGCTATTATTATACGCGAATTCCACTAAAGGCAAATGATCTTCCCAGCTTCCACCGAAGTCAATGACACAAGTTCTCAACATATCTTCCAAAGTTTGGATCGTTCTTTCACTTTGGCCATCGGTCTGCGGGTGATATGCGGTACTCATAAGTACTTTTGTACCCAATTGCTCTTGAAGACTCTGCCAAAAATGAGAAGTAAACCTACTATCTCGGTCCGACACAATCGATGCTGGTAATCCATGCCGAAAAATTACCTCATCAATATAGATTTTCGCCAGTTGATCTACTCTATACTTTTCCTTATATGGTATAAATTGTGCCGATTTGGTCAATCGATCCACAATCACCCATATAGAATCATAACCTCGCGGTGTCCGCGGCAACTTTGTCACAAAATCCATGGTAATATGGTCCCATTTCTTCTCTGGAATCGGCAATGGCTGTATTTCTCCATACGGTTTCTGATGATTTGACTTAACTTGCAAACAAGTCAAACATCTTTCTACATATCTTCCAATGTCCCTCTTCATTCCAGGCCACCAATACATCGATTTTAACGTCCGATACATCTTGGTACTGCCCGGATGAACTGCATATCGGCTATAATGGCTATCTTCTAGAAGCAAATTCCGCGCTTCTCCTTGTTTCGGGACCCATATACGGCCTCTGAAGGTTTTCAATTTCTGAGAATTTTCTTCCAGATGCTTCAAATATCCAACCATTCTTTCGCTTTTTACATTCGCTGGTTTACACGCCTCTTCTTGTGCTGCACGAATTAATTCTGGTAATCGGCTTACTACCCCCATACACGCGGATGAAATTTTCAGAGGAGCTTCTTTTCTGCTTAGTGCATCTGCTACCACATTCGCCTTGCCAGGGTGGTACTGAATTTCACAATCAAAGTCTTTCAGGTCCATCCACCTTTGCTGTCTCATACTAAGCTCCTTCTGGTCGAAGAGGTACTTCAGGCTCTTATGATCCGTGTAAATGACAAATTTTACACCGTATAAATAATGCCTCCACAACTTCAATGCTAGAACCACTGCAGCTAATTCCAGATCATGAACCGGATATTTCTTTTCAGCATCTTTTAATTGGCGGGACGCGTAAGCTATGACTCGACCTTTTTGCATTAAAACACACCCAAGGCCGATTCTTGAAGCATCACTGTAGATTGCATACTCTTATCCGCTTTGTGGTAGTACTAACACCGGTGCTTCACATAAAGCTTATTTCAGTTTCTGGAATGATTCTTGCTGCTCTTCAGCCCATATGAAATTTTCACCTTTCTTGGTCAACTTGGTCAACGGGACAGCTATCGAGGAGAAATTCTCAACAAATCTTCTGTAATAGCCCGCCAAACCAAGAAAACTTCTTACTTCTGTTGGACTCCGAGGCGGTTCCCACTTCATCACGGCTTCAACTTTTGCTGGGTCGACTTTCACCCCTTCGGCATTAATTACATGGCCAAGGAATTGAACTTCTCTCAGCCAAAATTCACACTTGGAGAATTTAGCATACAACTTTTCTCGTCGAAGCAACTCCAATACTTGTCGCAGATGCACTTCATGTTCGGCTTGGCTTCGCGAATACACCAAGATGTCATCGATAAACACTATCACCGAGGTATCAAGGAACGGTCGACACACCCGGTTCATAAGATCCATGAATACGGCTGGAGCATTGGTTAACCCAAAAGGCATCACCAAAAACTCATAATGACCGTATCTCGTTCGGAAAGCTGTTTTCGGAACGTCTGACTCCCTTATCTTCAACTGGTGGTATCCTGACCTCAGATCAATCTTGGAAAAGTAGGACGCGCCTTGTAGCTGGTCAAACAAGTCGTCTATTCTGGGTAGCGGGTACTTGTTCTTCACCGTGATCTTGTTTAATTCCCAATAGTCAATGCACATGCGCATTGACCCATCTTTCTTCTTGACAAACAAAATAGGGGCTCCCCACGGCGATGTACTTGGTCTGATGAAACCCCTGTCTAACAATTCTTCCAGTTGCTTCCGCAGTTCCACCATCTCTGAAGGTGCTAAACGGTATGGAGCTCGAGCAACAGGAGCAGCTCCCGGAATCAGTTCAATCGTGAACTCAACCTGTCAATCTGGTGGCAACCCTGGAAGTTCGTCTGGAAACACATCTGGGAACTCATTCACCACATTCACATTCGCTACCCCCACTTTAATTGGTTGAGCTACCGATACATAAGCCAAATAGGACATCCCTCCTTTACTGATACAGCTTCGGGCTTGAGCAAAGGAGATAACTGGCATTCTCAACCGAGGTCGTTCACCTTGAATTTTCATCCATTCCCCTTCCGGTGATAACACTGTAATACTTTTATTTCTGCAATCCACGTTAGCATAATTCGTTGCTAACCAATCCATCCCCACAATTACGCCAAATTCGTTGGTAGTCATCGGCTTCAAATCTATAGGGAAAACGGTCCCGTAGATTTTAAGCTGACAACCTTCCATATGTTCAGAGACCCAGACATATCGACCGTCTGCTATAGCTACTTCTAAGCTTTCATCCATCGGGGTTAAAGGTACATTCAAGCGAGGCAATAAAGATTCCGATACAAAACAGTGAGTGGCTCCCGGATCAAAAATAACATATACAGGTATGGTATTGAGAGTGAAAATACCTGTCACCACATCCGTCTTCTCACGGGCTTCTTCCACAGTCATCTGGAAAGCTCGTGAGGCCACTGGTCGTCCCCTGTTCTTCGGCTCTTCTTTCTTTCCCACTTGATCATCCCTGGGCCTTTCGCTGTATACACCAGATTTCAGTTAGGGACAATTTAGGCGAATATGATCCGTAGCCCCGCATTGGAAACACCTACGGTCCGCCCGACAGTCCCGTGTAGAATGACCCGTCTTTCCACAATTTCGGCAGCTAACTGACCCAGTATCACTGCGACAACTGCCCGTGTGCCTTTTTCTGCATTTTTCGCACCACCTTCCTTCATCTTTCTGGCCCTTTCCCTTAGACCCGGATTGTTGCGACTTTTTCTGAGGCGTCCAACCTTGGTCTTACGCCTTTCGTTTCGTTTCCATAACTTTCTTTTCATCTTCCTACCGCTTCAATTCTGTTTCTCTTTCTGTGGCTCGATCCACCACTTGTCGGAAGGTAGTTAGTTTCAACGGTTGCACAATTTCTCTAATTCGGGTTGTCAACCCCCGAACACACTTGTCGATCTTTCTCTTTTCAGTGTAGATATGGTGCTCCGCAAACCTAGCTTTCTCTAGAAAACTAAGAGTATATTCCTGGACAGATCGGGAACCCTGTTCCAAATGCAGGAATTCATCCTCCAACTTCTGAATAGCTACTTCCGAGCAATATTCTTCATTGAACTTTGTTTTGAATTGCTCCCAAGGTATTGATTGGGATAAATCAAGATCCAGTGATTTATAGTAGGTTTGCCACCAATGTAGAGCACCGCTTGTAAGTTGGTTCGTGGCAAATTCCACTTTATCATCATCCGCACACTTGCTTACTCGGAACACCTTTTCCATATGCATGATCCATTCCATAGCTTTGACTGGATCATCTGTCCCCGAGAATTCCTTTGGTTTACAACCAAGGAAGGATTTATACGTACACCCAACTTTCCTTGCAGAGGCTTCCCCACCTTGTGTTTCCTTCGCTGCCCGGGCCCGACTTTCTCCCTGGCTTTCGTTTTCTGGCTGCCCGTCATGAACACTTTTTGCAGCCTCTTCAGTAGGATCCGGATTGGCACTCGGATTAGGATTGCCACTCGGGTTGGGATTATTCGATAATGCAGGCATCATCTGCCTAACCACTTCTTCCACAATAGCTCGTATATCAGGTGGATTTTGTCCCACCGGTTCCCTCGCTGGTGCTCTCCGCCCAACAGAGCCGCGTGACCTAGCTGGTCCACTTCTTGCAGTTCCACGCGAATTAGCACCAGTAGGATTGCTTCGTGTATTTCTCATTCTTCAAAATTTTAGCAAACCGTTAGTTTACATATATAATAACAAACTTATATATCTCTAACAGTCCATTTATCTGTGTTTCTCTCAAGGTTTAAGTCCAGGGATCTAATCTAAGACACCTAGTTCACTTAAACCACGGCTCTGATACCAACTTGTAACACCCGACTTATTAACCAAAAACACCCTAAAAATTTTTCATTTTTCAAACCAAATATTTTACAATAAAACATAAGTAAGGGGTTTTAGTCAACATAATACGGGTACAAGAGTATCACGAAGTACAATACATAAATATTATACATTCTTCAAGCCGGGTCGTTACTTTAAATGCTAAGTCCTCAGTCACGGACTTTGTCTTTTCCCTTAGCAGGGTCACGCTCACCTGCAGGGACATATCAATAAAACTGTGAGCTATAAAGCCCAATGAGTAATCAAATCAATAATAACATGTATAAGAATAAAATTTCTCTATACAAAGTCAAATATGTATTATCACACAATACAAGATCAAGTGTGGCTCACGGGTTAGCCCGCTGTTGCCGTGGCTCACGGGTAAGCCCGCTGTTGCCTAGACTCACGGGTTAGCCCGCTGTTGTCTATATAAATTTAACTCATCAAAATAAACTGTGGCTCACGGGTTAGCCCGCTGTTGCCTAGACTCACGGGTAAGCCCGCTGTTGTCTATATAACAGTTTACATAGATATATTGACTCACAGTTCCGTTCTTGTCTATAACAGACTCACGGCTTATCTGGTCTTGTCGTATATCAAATCATATATTCTGTCAAAATTTGTCCCCAAAATCATTTCCACTTGCAGCTGCTCTTTTAACAAATATCACATCAGATAACAGTGAGATTACTCACCTGAAGGCTTGCTACTACTAGCGTTAATCGTTCCTTGCTTTGAAATGAAATCCGTATGATTTTGTCCCGTACCTATAATTTCATTCATTTTCAAAATGATTATAGGTTAATACCCATTTCAATTAACTCTAATACACTAGAGTTCAATACAATATCGTTATAAATAATGCCTAGTTAATAAACTTTCCGTTTACTAACTTTATATGAATTTTACTATTCACCGAGGCATTCGGATCGGTCTACAGTGCCCCCGAGGGGTCGAAAACTCGATATAAAAATTTTCCCAAACTTTTCAGACCATAACGAGCCTATGGTTCAAATTTGAGCTAAATCGGACAAGCCAAACGAAAAATAGCATTTCTGACCCCCTGCCTGGGAGGCGCATCGCGCCCAGGCCAAGGGCGCGTCGCGCCTGGCTCATCGGGTCGCGATCCACCCTGAGGTCGGGTCGCGATGGACGAACAGCAGGCCAGAAACTCCGATTTTTATGCTACAAAATCCCATTTTTCTCATTTTAAGCCCTTAATACTCGACTAAATGATTAGGGATTGTTCTAGGACCAAAACCTTTGACTAATAACAGGTTTTAAGCCATTAGAAACACCTTAATCACACTAATTCATGATTTAGGGTTCTTGAGCAACATTCCAAATTCATCAAGAATGGCAACCTACTTCCATATTCTTTGATTAAGTCCTTATTAATATGACTTAATGGAAGTATTGCATCAACTTAACAACATAATCGTGACTGCAAATGCAGTTTTTGAGTTTCACAAAACTCATCAAAATCAAGCAAGCAAGAACTTGGAAAACTTACCTCTAAATCTTCCAATTCTACCCTTTGGAGCCAAGAACCAAATTGCAAGCTTCAATTCTTCAAAAACCTTTCTATCCTCTGCAGAATTTCAGCCACAAGAACCATCCCGTAACTCCCAAAAATCTGCACAAGTCATTTCTTTTATACTTCCAATATTTGCAATTTGGTCCCTAGAGTTGCATATTTAAGACTTTTGCCCCAATTCACAAATATTATGACACAATTTCAGTTTTTAATAACATTTTAAGTCCAAACTCAAAATATTATTACAAAACAAATCCTTTTCTGTCCAAAAGACCAAATTACCCTTTTGAGGTAAAATGACCATTTTGCCCTTTTATTATAATTATATAATAAAATACATTTTCGGCGTTACACGACTTAGCACTCTCAATAGCGCCAGCCATGTTATCACTAGGGGATCCCTGCACGGCCCTATCCAAGAGTCCGCGTCCTGAGCATCCCAACATAGCACTCTCAATAGCACCAACCAAACTCGTAAGAACGAATCCATATGACTACACATAAACACATACAGTTCTAACAACAACATATAATCATTCTCTTTCTCCCTACGATACTGTACTACATACGCATGCAACTTCACACATAGTATATTGTAAAGACTCACCTGATCCGTCAAGCTAAACAACACTCCACGTACGTAACCTCGGATCCCGATAACACCGATCTTCCTAATAAGGATAAACTTCACTTAGAAAATCTTAAACCCCAACAAGATAAAGCTCCAAGACCGGTACCCCAAATCTCTCAAGTTTGACCAAAGGTTAAAGTCAAAGTCAATGGTCAAATGTCAA
This sequence comes from Cichorium intybus, assembly GCA_023525715.1. Classification (NCBI taxonomy): domain Eukaryota; kingdom Viridiplantae; phylum Streptophyta; class Magnoliopsida; order Asterales; family Asteraceae; genus Cichorium; species Cichorium intybus. Next base: position 49,621,006 of record CM042016.1, on the reverse strand, counting down.
AGGTCAAAGTCAACTCTAGTCAACTACACTTAGCGTCACTATCCTATGGAGATAGCGTCGGTAAGTGGAAAGTGAACATCGCGACGTTTGACTGAGATAACGTTGCTATCTATAGAGATAGCGGTGCTATCTCCGCTGTTCAACCAACTTTTCCCAAAACTCTTAATTCGCTAAGCCAAGGTCTAATACCTTTCGGGACCCTTCCAAGCAGCCACTAGATCCATAAAAATGCAAACTTTCTCATCCAAACATGACCATCCATGCACATGATTAAGATCTAAGTCCAAAAAGATCAAAACCCAACTTAAACACTCAAGGGAGTTTGGCTTACTCCCAAAATCAGTTCAAAACTTCCAAATAAGGCTCAAGGGACATAAATATCCAACCTTTGATACTTAAATCTTTAAATAGCACAACCAGGGGACCAAAAACTCATCCAAAACCTTCATAACTACTCGAACAACTTAAAAATTACAAAAGGGAGAAACTTTACTCAGAAAGGTCCAAAAAAATTAAGATCTTGTTGCCTCACACTTGAAGAACACCTTCTAGCACCACCGTGCACCTTCCTTATCTTCAAGAACCCTTCTATAATGATTAAAAGCACCAAAAAATCACCCAAGGAAGCTAGGAGAGGGTTTGAGACGTTTTTGGAGGCTGAGGGGTGTCAAATGATGGCTAACTAGGGTTTTGTGCCCTTAAATACAACCCAAAGCTCGAAATCTAGGCCTTTGGTGCAAACAGCGCAAATAGCGACGCTATCTCTTAAGATAGCGTCGCTATCTCATCAACGTGCCATCCCACGACCACGACAGCATCGCTATCTAAAACACATAGCGACGCTATCTTTAGAGGTAGCAGCGCTATCTCCAACTTTTCCTTAAACTTATTTTCTTTAAACCCAAACTTGGTTATTTCGGGAATATGGTCTTACAACTCTCACCTACTTAACATGATTTTATCCCCGAAATCCTTTCTTTACTCACCCGAACTGCGCGCCTAAACCTCATACCAATCTATGGCCACTTACAACCCTTACATGCCCGCAAATCCGATACCAGAAGGAACTCACTACCAACCTCAAAATAGAAGATCACGAACATCCGAACGATGACTCCCCCAAACCAAGCTTCACACTTTGACACTCGAGAACCACACCGACCACCTCGCACCTAATCTATGTCTACCTAAAAACTCCAGATACCCATCGACAGCGAAACCTTACAAAGCCGCATGGCTACCCTACCTGACTTGCGCTGCCTCAACATACACTCAAAGGTATAATACACTCAAAGGTATAATACCAGATAAGCTAATCACACAACATCAACCACCGACCTATCGACCCATAAGCACTCTGTCCAAAAGTATCTATACAATCGGGTTCGAACACCTCGCACGCGACATAATCACGGACCATCAGACTATTCCTGCCAAACTATCATCTAAGGACTCTCAGGACTTTCCTTGACACGTCTGACTCACTGGTTGGACATTCAGGTTCCCTGATCCGTCCACCAACAAAACTTCCCGAGTTCTCTGCTCCATCCAGCCTACAACTGAATTCACAGTCCGTCCCCGATTCATTCTGTTCCCCTTAGTCATAAGAACTGATCAGGAGACCAAGAACAACACCTAACACATATCAATCCACCCGCATGGATACACACGAACTTACTAACCTCGATTTTCGGATTCCAATCCTAGGGTCAACTATCCAATCAACTTCAACAAACAAAAGAACAACTCTCACTCAATTCTCTATCATAGGGCCGCTACGCCCGATCCCTTACTAACGCTAGTCCAAACAGGCCTAACCAATAACCAACGACCAACCAAAGACCTCACAGACCTTAATGCACCCAAAAATCTTACCTCCTTCCAAACTATACGACCTGCTCCTCTCTCGAAAATCGAAGACGAACCTGAGGCTCACTCGAACAGGAGTCACGACAACACTCTCCTTACAAATTACACAATATGCCAACTTCCTTATCAGATGCCAACCTTGAGCCAGCCCGATCTCCATGCACAACATTGCTTCCCAAAGGAGATACCCATCCACATTTTGACGATCAAAACCTCAACCGGAACCAAACTGATTCGAACTTTCAACCGCTTCCCAGAACGGTTACCCAACCGATCCTTATCGCACTGCCAAGAAACCCTACGAATCCAAAACGCTTCCAACGCGACCGCTCCATCTCTCCGAGAGACAATTCCATAGAACCGAGTCTAGCATACCCAATGCTGAAGAATCACGATGCTCTTGCTACCGAACGAAAGAGCATGTTACCATCCATTCCATTTCTCAAACCTTCCCGGTCGATCTACAACACTCGTCATGCTATTGCTCTACCCGAATTGGAACAACTAACCACAACCTTTGAAATACACAACATGCTCAGAAGGAAACCCGCCAACAATCACTCTCACCCTCCACCTGATCTAGCTATAAAGCCCTAATGATTAAACCAAGCCAATCAAGAGCCTTACCTCTTAGCGAAAGATCCAACATCCTAAGGATAGCACTAATACCATCTTCCTTCATGTGGCACCACTGCATTGGCAAAAATCTAGCCGCATCCCCCATGCAATTCTGAGCAACCTAATATGCATAAGCACACTCAAATCAATATCCTAACAAGCGACGAGAACCAGCCCACTACCCCACTCAACAATCGAAGACAATGCTAGACAGACCCCCACGCCAATACCCGAATGGAACATACGAGATAATGAGAGCACAACAAAACCCAACCGGCTCAATCCCCGATGCAAATTCCAACTCCACACAAGAACTTCCAAATCTCACCACCGGCCCTCGAGGCCTCATCCTGAATTCTGCATCCTTTGATCGCTCTTAAACAACAACACGAGTGTCGACATAACTCTTAGAACCATACAAACGTTGACCTCCAAGCGATCCTCAAAGCAATGACGACGAACCACACACTCTTTTCTGCAACGTACGGAAATGTGGCGCCCGGCCAGAATTCCGTACCACGCCTAACTAAAACATATTTTAGATTACTTAAAAAAAACTTAAATATCATGTTAAATATAAAAGCTAGATCGAAATACCAAATTAATTAAAAAAATAAACAAAAGTTATCTTTTATAGTAACAAAATTTTTTTTCATGTAATTTTAAAATTGAATGATACAAACCATAGTTAAGAAAATATATTAAATAAAAAATTGTATTTTATTCGCACATAGCTTGTTAAAAATTATATTATATCGAATTGCATACTTAATATTATTCATATATATCTTGCGTGTAGATATAATTGGAGTAACATTATTTTAAAGAGTTCTTCCTTATCATACAATTCAAAATAGGTATAAAATATTATATAAATTTAATATAAAAGTTATTATTTTTCAATATTATAAACAATCATATAATTATTTTAATAATATATATTTATCAATATTCTAACGTTATAATTCTATTCTATACTCTTGTAATGAGAGCGTAATTGATTGACGTACAAAATTACATATAGGAAGTTCATAGTTTAAACACTGACATATTCAAAATATTACTCGTATTCTGTAAGGGTTGTGCTATAAATACATTCTATTTCATTTTGTATCCCCTTAAAACCATAAAATCAAAAAGGATTTTAATTAAATTGGGTTTTAAGGGTATTGGTAAAAAAACCTCATGTGATGTGACATGTGTGTGTGTGAGTCAACCCACACAATACACTCACCTACATACATTGAAGGGGTTTTTTAAGATCACCCGTTTTTAATCCGTACACTCCCTGATTTGATTAACAAATTTGTTTTATCTCAATTTTGTCTTTTGTTGTCTTATCTTTAATTATTATTATTATTATTATTATTATTATTATTATTATTATTATTATTATTATTAGCTTTTATAAAACTATAACCGTTCGTATTTATTGATAATCTAATGTTTTGTTTTTGTTGTTCGAATTTATTCAGTCGTTTTTAAACTAAGTGGTTGTACATATAATTTATTATTTATAAAATCTTTCGGGTTATACCGTTTGTAGGTAATCGAAATTCACTTTATTATTAGTCGGAAACCGTCATTCTTGATCTGTCGACCCAGTTGTACACCATATTCGTTTGTCCAGGCTTGTGCTTGCTCTGAACATTCTGCTGAATAGGAGACATTGTATAGTGCTCGACTAAATATTTATGTTCGCTATCCATATAACGCACCGTGCAATTGTAATATTGGACCAAACTTTGCATTGCTATTATTATTTATATTGTTATTTTTATACATTCGTTCAACCATTTTGATATAAGTTGACATAATTTTATAAATTATAAACGTCGCTCGTTGTGTCGTAATTACTTTAAAAAACTATTGTTTTATTGTTACTAAAACGTAAAAATTATAAAAGCTAAATTCATTAATTTGACATTTGATCAAATTTGACATAACCGTTTTGATATAATTTGACATAATTTTATAAAGTTATAAACGTCGTTCATTGTGTCGTAATTAATTTAAAAGAAATTATTGTTTATTGTTATTAAAACGTAAAAATTATAATAATTAAATTCATTATTATTGTTTTTCTAATAATAATAATAATAATAACAAATCAAAATACTATTAGTAAAGAAAAGAAAAAGAAAAAAAAAACAACAAACAAACAAAATAGTCAAAAAAAAAAAAAACAAAAAACAAAAAAATCAAATCAGAGGATGCACCAGACAATGGGTATGCATAGATTCACCATTCTGCAATTAACCTGCTATATAAATTTTGTGATAGGTTGACAATTGACATGGACTGTTCAAATTGTAAAGTTTATAATTATATTTTACTTAACACGAAACATTTGTTTAGTTTTAAAAAGAAATAATGTGTTATCCGGATAAAAGCACTATAATTTGTTATATTTTGATTCAATTCGCTAATACAAAAAAAATCAAATCATTTGAAACCGACATTTTCGTTTTTCATTTTCAGAAAGACCAATTTTAAGGGTAGGCTAGAGTTTTTATATGTATAAACTAACAAAACTAAACATCCTAAATGATGTCGTTTATGTAATATTTAATTAAGTAATCGTTTTAGAAATTAAAATAATTCCAATTCTTTATGATTTTAATAAAAATTAAAATAATGGTCACCTTTTTAAGTCCTCTTCTATTGTTATTGTGAAATTTTATCATCATATTTAATATTATAAACCAAAACCAAACCAATACTAGCAACCCTAATATACTTTATTGAAAAAGAGTATTCCATTATAATTTAACAAATAAATATGAAGCCAAATGGCAAATAACACAACACCGCCCAAACCTATTTGGACTACACAAAACATTTGTATTGTAGCACTCGATCTTTATGCACAAGTGGAGCTCCCTCCTTCACCTTCTAACCATTTGAGCACAAAGAACCAGAAACACACGCACACTCACTCTTTTTATCTTTCATGCTTCCACCAGCACCTAATTCTCACCACCCACAACTACTTCTCATTTTCTTCACGTTTTCTCGTAATCGATTCAATTCTTGAACTCGGTATTTTGTTTCTTCATCTGGGTCGGCTTTAATCGTGTTCGTATCGTCAAAAAAATGGGTCTTTTATGGTTGTAAAGAGATGGATATTGAAGCCAGAAACCGAAATTCTAATCCAATTAAGGTATGAAAAGTGTGGAATAACCAAATAAAAGAAAAAATTCCGAAGCTTTTTCTTGGTAGTTTGACTCTTGTTTGAATTTGTGTTGCAGAAAGAATCATGGCGGGCAGTGATGACTTTAGCTTATCAAAGTTTAGGGGTTGTTTATGGCGATTTAAGTACTTCTCCTTTGTATGTTTACAAAAGTGCGTTTGCGGAAGATATACAACATTCGGAATCAAATGAAGAAATATTTGGGGTTTTATCGTTCGTTTTCTGGACATTAACTTTAATCCCACTTCTGAAATACGTTTTTATTGTTCTTCGAGCTGACGATAATGGCGAAGGAGGGACTTTCGCTTTGTACACATTGTTATGTCGACATGCTCGTGTAAGCACTTTGCCCAATGGTCAGCTTGCAGATGAAGAGCTTTACGAGTATAAAAAAGACGAAATTGCTTCTGGTTCGAGGAAAATTGGGTTGAGTTTAAAATCAACTTTAGAAAAACACAAAATCTTGCAGAAAATTTTGCTGGTTTTGGCTTTACTTGGTACTTGTATGGTCATCGGCGACGGAGTTCTCACGCCGGCGATCTCCGGTAAGCTTCAATTTTGTGGTTTTCGTATTGGGTTTTGAAAGATTAATAAAACCCTTTTTCCGTTTGTGAATCTTGCAGTTTTTTCTGCTGTTTCTGGACTTGAGCTTTCTATGTCGAAACAACACCATGAATGTAAGTTTAAAGATTCTTATTCGATTCAAGTTTTACTCTAATTTTGTTCATTAAATGCGAATTCTTGAATTGATTTACTTGATTCGCGATTCGGGAATTGGGTTGTTTGTATTTTAAGGGTTTTTGTTCTTGTCTTGTTTTCGAAAGTGAATTTTTAGCCATGTGTATTTTTGGAGTTAACAGGATTAAAAATATACTATTATATAAAGATTTTTTCACCCAAAATAAGAAATACAATCAATTCGGAATTCCCGTAATAGATTTTACATGTGGGTTCTTCAAGAAACTTAAAAAATTTGGATCACAAAAATACCCTTAAATTGCATTGAAAAGTTACAAGTTTTTAATTAATATTTAATAGAGGTGTTAGGGAATTATTATAGCATGAATTCACGAATTAAAGAGTTTTCGCTTTCACCCCAAAACTTTTTTAATAATTAGGTTGTAAATTATTGATAGCCTCGAGGGGTTTTCCTAGTTTTGGGTATTAAATATGTGGCTGCTTTTAAAAACAGAAACAATTTTTAATTCCGAAAATACCCTTGATTGTTTTGTCTGTCACCTTTATTTTTTAAAAAGGAAAACCAGAATCGATTCGGGTAGAGCTTTTAAGACTAAAAAACATGATATTTTTAACTTGTTTTGGCTATTGAGTTTGTGGGTTTGTTGAAAAACCGAAACAATTTAAATTCCAAAAATACCCCTATATTATTTTCAAGATCTGTCACCTTTTAGTTATTATTAATAGAAAACAATAATCCATTCGGGTACAAATGTTGGATGTTAGCTATTGAGTTTGTGGGTTCTTTAATAGAAACCTAAACAATTCAAATCCCCAAACTACCCTTAACAACTTTGATTCCTAAAATACCCTTACCCACGAACAGAAGAACGTAGAACTATTGAACACGAAAATATTGAAAATGCTTGTCGATGTCTTTTTATGGCTAATATTCATTGTGCCATTATGAAAAGAATCGTGAAAAAATATGCTGACAATATCATGATTAAGAAATGAATGCTTGGTTTTATTCTAATATTATTATTCAGATGCTTGACTGCTTTGATATCTATAAAAATATTATTCTTTTCAAACGTGCTGTTGGTGGATAAAGAGAGGATACCAAATGGAAATAAACAAATAAAAAAAACATTACTATTTCATGGGGTTTTTCGAGATAAAGTTACAATCTTTGATTGCATCCGGTCACCATCATGTAAATAAACTATATTTTTTGTTAAAGATTTGTTCAATTTTAGGTTACGAATGCAAGTTAAACATGATCAATTATCGTCACGATAAAGTTTCTTCATAAAGTAAGATATTACATGAAATATTATTAAAAAATAAGAATTGGGATTTTCTTCGTGGCATAATTAGTCACTTTTTCACATAAGTTAGGTCGGATTGTTTTAAATACGTGCTCATTTTGTTTTTTTATTAGAGTCGTTGTCTTTGTTACTTTAATTTTTCCACTAACTTATGAATATGATTTCCCACTTTAAACTCGTTTTCATTTTATAAGTTATCGGGTTTGTATGGTAATAAGTTGACAGGGATTGTTGGTGTTGGTTTCTTTATGTTCTTTTTGATGTAAGATGGAAGTGAGTTTTAGCAAATGGAAAAGAGACACTATTTAATGACAAAAAATATTGTCGGGTTACTTTATATAGGGCAACCGAAAATTCAAACATCAAATTATGATTAAAAGATGTTGAGATTAATTAAAGGGTTATAATACACAAATAATGAAATAAGTTACTATTTGTTGCATTTATCCCTTAACTAATTGGAAAAGATAAAAAAAGAGGGCTAAATGCAAGAAGTAAACGTACCTTCATATATTTGTGTGTTATAGCATCCTATTTTCATTTCTTTATAATATAACATTCTACTTCTCTTTAAGTGATTGTTCATTTAAACTATAGCGTAATGAAAATATCTTTTTTTATGTAAATGGCATTTCTATAATAGGGTAGATTTCCCAAAATACAATTATGTAATAGGTAATAGGTGTAATAGGAATAAATGAAAGTAAGATGCAATGATAAAAAAATCAATGAAAATATGTTCCTTTTTTGTTGAAGTCTTTCAATTTTGGGAAACATTGAAATCAAAACAACAAAAGGTATAGGGCTCTAATGCGATTTACCTATTAGGCCACTATATAACTGATATCTCACATAGCTGGGCCACTATATATCTGATTTACATCTGACATGATAATCGCAGATGTAGAAGTCCCGGTTGCTTGCATCATACTAGTGCTCTTGTTTTGCCTCCAACATTATGGGACCCACCGCGTAGGATTCATGTTTGCACCAATCGTCATAACATGGCTCTTGTGCATTAGCACAATTGGAGTTTACAACATTTTTCATTGGAACCCACAAGTTTTTCAAGCGCTTTCGCCTTATTATATGTACAAGTTTCTAAAGAAAACACGAAAAGGCGGATGGATGTCATTGGGCGGGATTTTATTGTGCATAACAGGTATTTTGATTAAAGATTGTTTTGGTGGGTTGACTTTTGTTGACTTCTATGTTGACTTTTGTTGACTTTTTGAACTTTTTTCGGCTTCCAGGCTCGGAAGCTATGTATGCTGATCTTGGACATTTTTCACAGTTATCGATCAAGGTAAATCATTCAAATTACCCGTTGCCTTCATTTTATTGTTTATTAAGTTACACTTTTGGCCCCTCTACTATATTGATTTTTTGGATATAGCTTGAAGAGAAATCTTTTTTGCCTTTTTCGTCCCTGGTTCATTGTTCTTTAACGTTTTCCCGTGGCTTCATTTTACCTACATGTTTTTTTGAACCCTAAAAGCAAACTATATACAATCCAACACATGCACGTCTTTAATTCTTTATATTTTCTCAAAATGGGTCGGGCCGGGTTGGTCCACCAGCTAATTTTTTTAATATTTTCTTAAAAGCTTTCTTGAATAATTAATATTTTCGAAATAATTATTTTTGTCTTTTTCGTTCCCATCTCACCGTTTTCGCTCAAATACATAAAAGTGTCCATTTTGCTCTGATATTCTTCTCTCTTCTTGAAAAACCATAAAATTAAACCGAATTACGAACCAAATTCAACCTTATTTATAAAAAAAATTATAAATAATTTGATCACATAAAACTATTTCTCAAAATATCGATTTTTTTTACTAAAACAATTTAGAATTTACCATTTGGCCATGTTTACGTAATTCTTTTTACCCATATGTACAGATGGCTTTCACCTTCGTGGTTTACCCCTCCTTGATCCTCGCATATATGGGACAAGCTGCGTATCTCTCCAAACATCACATCCTTGAAACCGATTATCGAATTGGATTCTACGTATCTGTTCCGGGTACGTCGATTTTCCGATGTCCGGCGAAATTGACCTGATTTTGCGTTTATTACCGTTTAACATCAAATATAAGATGATCTGTATCCCCATTTTGTGCGAAATTGATTTTAATTTGTGTTTTAAACTACTGTAACAGAGAAAATAAGATGGCCGGTTCTTGCAATTGCGATACTTGCTGCGGTTGTCGGAAGCCAAGCCATAATCACCGGGACGTTCTCGATTATCAAACAATGTTCGGCGTTGGGTTGTTTCCCGAGGGTCAAAATAATCCACACGTCGCCGACTAATAAACACGGTCAGATCTACATCCCGGAGATCAACTGGACGTTGATGCTTCTTTGTTTGGCGGTTACAATAGGGTTTCGCGATACCAAGCATATAAGCAATGCAGCAGGTACACTACATACAGTTGCAAGAAAATTTATAAGTAAATTACAAATCTGGTCCCTGAAAATTGCAAGTTCACAAAGTTTGAAATTGTGTCAAATTTCATCCTTGGGTTTATATTTCATTGTGAATATCGTCCCTGTACTTTACAGAAATCGCAACTTCAGTCCAAAATTTCAAGTCGTTAACGAAATGCAAACTTGAGTACGATACCGGGACAATTTCAACATTTGGACTGAGCTTGCGATTTTTGGTAAAGCACAAGGATCAAGTTTGTAATTTACTCATAACTTATATATAACATACACTCACAATAGATTTAAAATAAAATTTAGTAATAGTTTATTGGAGTTTTCATTTTAAGTATATTGCCATGCTAACTATAATGATTATATAAAAATGAATGAAATCTTAATAGTTTTTTGACAAAAAAAATTAATGTTACAGGTTTGGCGGTTATTACGGTTATGTTGGTAACAACATGCCTAATGTCACTTGTAATGGTTTTATGTTGGCGAAAAAGCATCTTCTTAGCACTCGCATTTATGTTTTTCTTCGGTTCGGTAGAAATCCTCTACTTCTCGGCATCTCTAATAAAATTCCGCGAAGGTGCGTGGGTCCCGGTCGCCCTCTCGTGCATCTTCCTAGTCATCATGTTCGTGTGGCACTATGGGACGATAAAAAAATACGAGTTCGACGTACAAAACAAGGTCTCAATCAACTGGCTCTTGAGTTTAGGCCCCACTCTCGGTATCATGCGGGTCCGCGGAATTGGGCTCATTCACACTGAGCTCGTTTCCGGGATCCCTGCAATTTTCTCACATTTTGTAACAAACCTCCCGGCATTTCACCAAGTCGTGGTGTTTCTATGTGTGAAATCGGTCCCGGTGCCTCACGTAAGGCCCGAAGAGCGGTTTCTAGTCGGAAGAATCGGCCCTAAAGAGTATAGATTGTATAGATGTATAGCCAGATACGGGTACCGTGATGTGAACATGGACGACGTGGGATTTGAAAATGATCTCATTTGCTGTATAGCAGAGTTTATCCGGACCGAACGGTCCGGTGCCAATGCGGGTGCTGGTAACTCCGTTACCAGCACCGGTATTGGAGAGTTATCAGAAGATTCTGATAACGACGGAAAAATGGCGGTTGTGGGAACCGCTTCCGCGAACTCCGAAGGGAGTATTAGAATGTGCGAGGAGGACACAGGATTTTCACCGGAGATAGTGGTGGCAGCGGCGACGGTTGTGGCGGCCCCACCACGGAAGAGGGTGCGGTTTGTTTTACCGGCGAGTCCGCAAATGGATACGGGAGTGAGAGAGGAGTTGCGGGAACTTATGGAGGCTCGAGAAGCGGGGTTGGCTTTCATTAGAGGCCATTGTTATGTGAAAGCAAAGAGGGGTTCGAGTTTGATGAAGAGATTTGTGATAAATTTTGGGTATGATTTTTTACGAAGAAACTCGAGGGGTCCCGGTAATGCTTTGAGCTTCCCTCAAGCGTCTACGTTAGAGGTCGGGATGGTGTATCAAGTTTGAATATGAGGGTATTATGGTAAATTACTAAATTTGGTTTTGAGATGCATCTAACAATGAATCGTGTAAAGAACTAAAGAAGGTTGGCTTATTTTGTTAAGACCACGGGCTGTAAGCATTAAACATTATTCATCGTGAAAGATGCGGAAAAACACGAGATATATGAATGAATGCATGTAATGAAGTGTGATTTTTGTTGTATATATAATAAGATAGACGTGGGTCAAATCTTAAGTAATCAATCGGGTAATATTAACGGGTTAATTACTAAAATGATTGGTTATCTTATATTTGTAACGATAATAATAGATAAAAGTTAAATATTAAAACTAATCGTAGAGGTCGAACTATGTAATGGTTACTACAGTGATTAAAATCAATCGTATATAGCATTTTATTTTGGTTTTATATTTGAAATTAGGTTATTATTTTGTTAACAGTCCTGTAAATATATTTAATGTATTAATTAATTATAAAAATTAAAAGTCAGACAATTAGACAAATAAAATGTAGGGGATCAAGTCAGCATGCTTTAGCACACCGTTAAAATTGTGCTTGTTTTAACTCATTACAGAAACTCTCTGATTTTAATGCATATATTAAAATTCGGCCGGAACTTACTTGTAACTTTGTAAGTTGTAACGTTGCAAAATAACAAAAAGAATAAATACTAAAATAAAAGTAAAATACTACCAGAACTTTGGTAAGAGAAAATTGAAGATTCTTTTAATCGATCATTTGGTTTTCGCTTTGATATCAATATGGGTAAGTTTTTATAATATTTCTTGTTTTATATGCATGTATGTGGTCGTACTTGAGACCAACTATTTAAAACCAGCATTGTCATGACAGAGTTGGTTAGTCTAACGCAGGTGTTGATTTTGCAACGTCATAAATTTTAGAATTTATTGTAGATAGTGTTTATTTTGATTGATTAATAATTTTGGAGAAGCTATTCGTAATTACTATAGATTTTGAAATTAAATAAAGTCTAGTTGAAGGAAAATAAAAGGTAGTTAATAAATAATGCATAAAGACGATACTTGTGTGGCTAATGTGGAAACAGTAAAATTGTTTAAGAAGATCTGATAAAAATGATAGGAACCAGATTTCACAAAGTAGGATATTGTTTGGAAAATTACATGTTTTAAGGATGACGAGTGTATTTACATGGCTCGTGTAAATTTCTCAGGCTTAATTATATGACTCATGTAATGTCTAAAATGCACACGCCATCGGTTTTCTTCGGTTTGGACTCGTTTAACCCTTAGATTCCTCAATTACCCATATATGAAGTTATAACTAGTGTTTAATTATTAAACGAGAATAACATTGATTTAAGATAATTACCGGTTAATTACTATGTAACTAACTAGTTAATGTTGTCCTTTATATGGAAATTAAGAAGTCCCTCGTCATTGGAAGTGGATTAGAAGATGTATTGCGGTTGAGGTGAGTTCATTACAAAGAGCACATGCCCTATTATGTATTGTACTTAGAACTTGCTTTTTTGAATTTATCTATGCATATGCTATGTATATACTATCTGTAATACATTTGTATTCATAAAAGAATATTCGAAATGGGGACAAACTTTTATGTTTTGAGTTGAGATTTTGAATATGATCATATGCATCCATTTTGGATGGGTTTGAGGTAGTGTCACATGGGTCCCCAACTTGAGACTTGAGAATTGAGATTGTTCATATGCTCATTAGCATTATACATGGGCGTGCTACCCCTCGTCTGGTACATATATGATGGTTTTCTTGTTACCTAGTGAGTGGAGTGTGAGAGTGTTTAGTATGCTATCTGATAAATTTACAAAGGCTCCAGAACCATCATTTGTGATATTTATACTTTTAGATTGACTTGGGGATTTTGGGTTTAGAAGCTTTTATGCATTGCATTTTTTATTGAGTTTTGATGTTGTAGCAATGCAATTACTTTGAAATGCATTTCTTCAATATTTGAGATGTTACTAATCTTTTGAGTTTTGAAAACTTTTATAGGGGTTTGACTTTAAGTTTGGATTATTAACTTTATCTTCATAAAGGAACGCGGTTAATTTTTTTATGAATTTACTCAACAGTGAGTCTAAGGACATTTGTTTTTAAAGAGTACGATAACTGTGACAACCAAATTTTTATAAAGTTTGTAGTCTTGAATGTAATTGGTAAATGTAGTACTTATGATGTGTACTTTTTATACACAAATATGAAGAACATGTTAATATGCAAGGTAAATGAAAGTAAACTACCACAGTTGGACAATGGGGACATTGAAGGATGACAAAGAGGAGGAATAAGTAAATTAAACTTAAACTCCCAAAAAAGATGACAATTAGAAAATGATAATTATTATTATAATTTTAAGAAGTAAACTTGAAAACTTATGCGTGTAGTTGTGATATAAGTATGTGTAACGTTCTAAAATTCAGGCTAAATTTCTCATTTTTTGAAATCAGAGTATAAGTGTAAAACTCAAATTGATATTCATAAAAACATTCATTTGATATTAATAAAAACACATTTCCAAAATCCGTAATGACAAATCCAAATACAAATCATAAAAACAATGAAAGTCCCGATAAAAAGATGATGTGGTACAGTTACGTCGCGCCTTCCCCTTATTAGAAAAGTACCTGAAAAACATTTAAATTGAGAGAGTAAGCACAAAGCTTAGTGAATTCCCCAAAATACCATAGATTCCACCCACAATAGACATGTTATACACATGCCTACCATACTGGGAATCAAGTACTGACCGACCCTTACGGGTCTTAGGAAAACACAATCCTACCCTACCGGACATCAAGAAACCTCTTATGAACCTACCATGGCAGGAATCAAGCATTGACCTACCCTAGCAGGTCTTAGGAAACCACAATCCTATCCTACCAAGCATCAGACAATCACAATCGTAGAACAAATCATAGGAGTATACGACTAACAAGCAACACTAAACCAGTCTAATCACATAGTCCTACCCTAACAGGTCTCAGGCTAGCTACGTATGCAGCGTCACACATAGTATAGTGAGAAGACTCACTTGAACCATAAAGCTAGAAGCACACACACGCGTCTGCGACACTTGATCAACACGGACCTCTCAAATCAGCATAAACCATGATTCACTGATCCAATCCCATAAAAGGTCAACACCTCAAATCCCTCAAAGTTTGACCAAAAGTCAAACTGGTCAAAAGTCAATGGTCAACGTACATCGCGACACAACCCAAAACTCATAGCATCGCTAAGGGACTTTATCATAAAAGGGTTCCCTTTAGAGGTAGTGTCATTATTTCTTGGTGTTAGCGACGTTATCTCTGAATATACCAACTTTCTCATTAAGCTCTTAATCCGTTAAGTTAGGGGCTGGGGTCTTTTAGAACCCATCCATTAGGTCTGTAGATCCATAAAAATGTGAACTTTATGGACATGTATGTCCAACCCAAAACCCAGGTCAAATGAAGCTTGAAACACCCAAATATGCTTGCATTGCTTCAAGAGAGCTTGGGCATGCTCTCTATTTTGGTCCAAAGGCTTTAGAAGGTAGTGAATCAGTCACTAGGTGGTCTGGAGTTTCCCCAACTCCAAGGACAACATTACAATGGACCATAAACACCGCCATTCAACTCTAATTACTAGAACAAGCCTTAAAACACATAAAGTTTGGAGCTTTTTAACTTTCAGTGTTCCAAAACATGGAAATATAATTAGATCTAGCTTTTGATGTCTCTCTAACAGCAGCACTCTCCTTATTCTTCCTTAAGCAACCTTCACAAGTAAGTTATGGAGCTAAAATCAATAAGAGAGAACTAGGGTTTCGGGCTTGGGTATTCAGGAGCTGTGGAGGCTGATAAGAGAGCATCCTTAGGATTTAGTGCCCCTTAAATAGGGATCAAGGCTTGAAACCTATGGTTTTGCACTTACAGCGCGTCCTGTCGCTAAGCATGGCTGTTAGCGACACTATTAACCATAATTCGCATGAGGACATAAACCCTCATTCGCGTCGCGACCACCTTAAGGATAGCATTGTGAAGTGCCTTTTCTGCAAAAAATATTTATGATTTAATTCTTTAAAGCTTTAAATTAATACCTTGGACACGGGCCTTACGGTAGGATGCCTAGTTAGGAAAAGTGACAATGGTGAGGATTGATGGTGAAGTTATAGATGCGATTAATTTATGTTATGATAAAATGTCAAAGTGACATTGAGAGATAAGGAGAAGGAGAGGGTTAGACCAAAGGAAGAATAAGAAAAAGAAGGTGGTATTAGTGTTGCATCTTTTATCTAGAAAGGTTTGTGTTTTCAAAACCCTACTTCATGTTTTCATCTAGTTTTTCGGACCCAATGGTAGTGCTCAGATGATCCTCGGCGTTCTAGTTGTTGGATCATCGTTAATTTTGGATAGAATCTTCTAAAGGCACATACAAAGGTCTTGACCGTTGGGGTTTCGATTTCAAACCCTGGATGTCCAGATATGACAATTCCAATAGAAACTAAAATATTGAAGGTAAAAATCACTGTTTCTACCATTATTTTGTAAACTCTTATAAAATCATGGGAAGTTCGTATATCGGCAATACCAGTGCTATTTTGTTAAAAATTACATCCAGTATTTTTTTTTTGAAGTCTAACAACTATTTCCCATTGTAGTTGGTTATAAAGTAACATTTTTATGGGTTTGTCCAATGTGTTGGACAGCTAGTTCCTTCCTCACTGTTTATTTCCGAACCTGTCCAGAAAGAGTGACAACATCAACAACCAACTTTATAAGTTCATAACTAACCCTTTAGGAGGTTAGGGCATGTAGTTTAATATTGTCGTCTAGTTGATGTCATGTAGTATTCAAGACTAGATTCTCATCCCTCCTAATGTCAAAGTTGTGATATTTGCAACAAGGTTCGAGTAACCCACAACTTTCATTGATCAACATAGAAAATTCGTAATAAATCAACTGATTATCGTTTGTGGACAAGCATTACATCCCTTCAAACCCTAAAGATTCTAGTTTACAATATGTAATAATAATTATGGAATAATGGGGTTAAGAAGAGTAAAATGGTCGATAAACAGTCCGTTGTCCGAGAGAAACTAAAATAAGTACATTATAAAGTATTATAAAGTAACAAATTGAAGTATGAGCTATGTAGGGTTTATTGATGACGAATGTAGGTTGTTTTGATAAGGGAGGATCATACTAGTCCTCGTCAGTTCTATTGTACATAATTATACTATTATTGTGAGTTTCACTTCTATACATGTGATGATGTGTGACGTATGTATATGCTTGTATGATTGTATGTAAAGTAAGTAAGGGTTGTTCTCATGAGAGGTTGTGCCAAAGAGTGGGGTTGATGTACTGATAGCCCTTGTAGGGGATTGTGTACTTACTATGTCACATAAACATAGTAGAGTTGTCTGTACTGACAGTACTTGTGGTGGGCTGTGATAGACAATGCCATAGAAAATAAAAGGGAGGCATACTGACAATCCTCGTGGTGGGTTGTGTACAGTCATGCCACAATTTATGTGCTACGTGATTACTAGTTATGTACCTATGTTTCATGTTGTTGTGTGTATAGTTAGTGGGCTTACTAAGCTTTGCTTGTCGGTTGGAGTTTAAACATTTTTAGGTTGGAAATCCCTCATGTTGCTTTGAGCTTGTGTCAAAGAAGGATGGGACATTAAGTATCAATTTCTCAAGGCTTCTGCTAATGTTTTAAAAAGTATTTAAAGCTTCTGCTAAGGTTTTTAAAAGTGTCAAATCAGTTCTTCTTCTTTTAGTTTCAAATGTACAAGTATTATTTAGAAAAGCTATTTATTTTGTATTTTAATTATGTTAAGTTACAAAAAGTTGGGGCATTACAAAAATAGGAGGTATGGTTATGAAGGTATTATATGGTTGATGAAAATGGGAAAATAAGTCAAAGTATGTAGATATTTTTGATTATGCATAAGGTAAGAAGGACCATATAGAATTATGGGTTATTGGTAGAATGCATTGTTGGTAAATACTTATATATTTCTAAATAAATGTTACTATGTTAAAAAAATAGAAGTGACAGTTAACAAGGTTCCAAGTGATGATCTGATATGCAAGTGCACAAGTGCACCTATTGTGAAAGTTTCTAAGTAGTTACTACATAGCCTTAAAGGATCAGTGATATCTCCCTAACAATTGAGAGTTTGGTTGACTTGGCAGTTTTTATATTGTCCATAAAGGATGATTCCACTTGGTGTTGAAATTTAAGGACCAAAAAGGTGCAAAAAGTAATGTTTTGAGTCCTAAACAGACTCGTTTGCATGTATATGTGCTTGATAGGAGCACCTGTATAAAAACGTGTTCTAGCCTACATTCTATCATGTTCCCACATAATATTTTGGCATGTTGTTTCTGGTATGTGATACAGTGTTGAGTGGAGTGTTTGACTTTGCTTTGAATACCAATTAAAATAGCATATTAACTCATTTCAATAAATTTTCCCTTAGAGAAGAAGAGATGGTTATAAGGAAAATTTTGGTTAGATCAATCCATTTGGTGGTTATGATTCATGTATTAAAAAGATTCTACCGCCATGAGCTTTGATTAAGTTATAAACATCCAACTTTTGTAGTTATTTGTGTTGAAAGTGAGATTTATGTTTCAAATTGAGTTAGGATTATAGATTATGTTCATTATATGATTAATATATGTTATAAGTTGAAGTTAAAGTGGTATATAAACATAAAAATAGGTGTACTTGTTAATTTTATAACATTTATTGTTATTTAAAATCATAAATAGGGAAATTTGGTATGCTAGTGTTCATAAAGATAAGGATTGAAAATTATTGATAATTATGAGTTAAGCCCTAAATTAGGGTTGTTAAATAAGGTAAATTGTGTGTATATTACATCAGAATGATGAGAAGTCATATACTTCTTGATTAAAATGTAAATATGATAAAAAGTCTTAAAGTACATGAAATTAAGATGTCATTTTGTGAAGTAGTAAGATCAAGTCTATAAATTGTGATAGAAATATGGAATAGAAGTATTGAACAAGGAAATGTGCATTGGCTGTATTTATTTATGAAGAATATATGTCTAATGAATGCAAAATTACAATACCTTCATCAATGGAGGAAATGACATATCAAAAAGGGCAATTGATAAGAACTTCATCAAGTGGCCAATGTAAGTAACATCATTAGCACTTGGAATTTGTAAATTGAATTTGTATAAATGGTATGATGATAGTGTTAGCAATTTTTTGATTGTATACTACGACGAGTTTATATAATTATTATAAATGAATGTTGATGTGTTGTGGGGGAACATAAAATGATATGAGTGGTGAGCGTGAAGGATGTCATAAATATTATTCAGAAGCATGTATAGGATCCTATAAATACTCTTGATGAGTATGTGAGGGATACAATACATAATTTTTGATAAGTATATGTGTGAAGTCATTAATAATCGTTATGGGTATATATAGAATATCATAGATACTCTTGATATGTATATATGGGTTATTGTCAATACTATTGATGAATATACGTAGTATGTTGTAAGGATATGATGAGTACATGCAGAATATTGAAGATAACATTGATGAGGGAGTGTGGAATAATTACGTTTTAATAATAGTATATTTGGAAGTATACATAATTATATGTTAAAAATTATGATGGGTAATTATGGGGATTTGTTTATGTAATGAGGATGTACATGATGACAATTTCACAATGGTGAATCAATGAGATGTATTTACATGGATTTTGCTTAGGCTATTTAAAAACATTGATTTTGATTAGAATAATGGTGAATCAATGAGATGTATTTACATGGATTTTGCTTAGGCTATTTAAAAACATTGATTTTGATTAACATATCTAAGACGTGTGGCTGATGCTCTTGACGAATTTAGGTGGATGTCAATCGAATGTATTGTAAGAGTAATGTGGGCTATGAGAATTATTATTATAAGCTTATGACTTGAAGTTTAATGAGATGTTATTTTATTTATGATGAATAATATGAATTATATGTGTTAAATTTATGCTTACATTTAGATGTAGATTTATTAAAATAAAGTAGTTGTAGTACTCTTGATGAGATTATATGTGAGCATTATTACCATTACTTTTTATGGGTTTATATGAGGAAACTTATTATATTTCCTTTAAACACATGTTTAACAATAGTGTAATACTCTTGTGGGTATATACATGTAATGTGAGGATGTTGAAATTATTCATTATGAGTCTACTTGAGTTAATATAGAACAATGATGATTGTGTGTGGGATTTCTATGCTTATTTATTGTGACTTTATGGATGAAGTATGGTGCGAAGTTATATTGTGAAGTAGTTGTTTTATTATAATTTTACTCAAAACAAATACTAACTTGATGTATTGGTTACTTATGGGAAGATGTTGTTATATTGACCTTATATTAATAAAAAAGATGAAAATGTTACTCACTAAGCTTTATAGCTTACGTTTATTTTTTTATTTATGTTTTCATGTATCACATTAAAGTACAAGTGATGAAAATATCAATTAAAGAACAAAATGGAGATATAAATCAAGTGTAGAAATTAGATGTTTACTCTAGTTCCTTTCGTCCATTATTGTATTGAAGTATTTTAATTAGAATATTAACTTTTCTACTTTGTTTTTACAAATTTACTCCATTAGTTTCTTATTGATTTCAAATGAAAAGAAAAAATTTAGGTGTACTTTTGTATGAGAAATGGGGTGTTACAAAATATAATAACAATAAAACTTGTATGTAATCATCAAGTTTAATATCCACATATACCGTCTTGGATTAAATCAAATTAATTTGTTCACATGATCTTTAGTAAACATGCGTGTATTTATCTTTGTATTGATTAACTTTCAAATAGAGAAAACCTTGCTTCAAAGTAGAAATTGTTTTCATACAGATTGATAATACATTTGATTAGTCTGAATATGGTCTCATAGACGATATTGTAAGCTACATTCTTCACCGGTGATCACAACCTGACTATACCAAGTGTCTTTTGATCCAACAAGTTTAGTCATCATGTTTCAGCTTATTAGGTTGTAACAATCATTGAGCCTTTTGTCTACATGCAATCCTTGTTCTGAATCTTTCAAAAACCAAAGTCATGTCCATCAAATTGGTTGATCTTAACCCTTTTTATGCATTTGTAGCTTTGATACTAGTTGTTAGGGCTTCAGTTGACACTCATAATTATAAGATACAAAAAATAAAATAAATAAAGAACAAACAATATTTATGCATTTCAGATGATTGTGGTAACCATGTCACATCCACAAACAAAGTAGAGAAAGTTTTTATTGATTTCATACTACTCCTGTAACACCCGGAAAGTGGGACTAGAAGTTTCATAATTAGGTGAAAATTCCTTATAAAGTAAAGTAAGTTTTCTAAAATCAAATTAAATAACACAATGCATTTTAAATTTTCAAAGGTAGTTAATCTAAAATGATTAAAATAAAATCTAATTAATTAATTAGATGACAAGTTAGGTTAAAAACATTAACATCGGAAATTAAAGAATTGCAATACAAGTAAATCTTTATTTAGGAGAATGACTTATTTGTGTAAGCATATATTCATCAAGGTTAAATAATAATGTTTGATACTCAAATGATTATTAGGAAGCCATATCGGAGATAAATCAGAATTTAAATGTTGATGTCTATTTCTACTAAGTTTGGAAACTTTGGCATGACTTGGATTTAACTAGGTTTTCGATCTAGATTGTTATATATATATATATATATATATATATATATATATATATATATATATATATATATATATATATATATATATATATATATATATATATATATATATATATATATATATATATATATATATATATATATATATATATATATATATATATATATATATATATATATATATATATATAATTTGAAGGCATAATTATAGTTTCTACATTTGAAATGTTAGGTGGATGTCATTTTAATGTCAAAGCCAAAAATTAAGAAGTTAAGGGACCAAACTTGCCAAATATGGAAATACGACATCTAAATTCCCCCAACTCCTTCTTACCCTTCATTTAGATGTTTGAGAGCTTGATAAGAAAGGTAAAAGTAGTTTGAGGGAATTCAAATTTTGATGATGAAACTAAAGCTTTAGTTGAATCCTAGCACCAAATCATCTAAGTTAAGCTTGTAAGATAGTAATTCTTTCTTCCTGTTGTTATTTAAGCTTCAATTTCTCCTCAAAGCTTAAATATATGATGAATTTGTTAGGGTGCAAATTATAAATAACAATGTTATATTCATTTAGAGATGTGGACAACTAACTATAAATACGAATATTATATTCATTTTATAGCTTGTGTTTAGAGACGTAGTAAGAGATAGAACGAGTTGAGAGTAAGTTATTTTAGATGTTGCAATATATGCAGTCAATAGCGCGCTATAGCGTCGCTATAGCGTTGCTATAGCGCTTAGCGCACAACATCGCTAAAATAATTCATTTAGCGTTTCAAAATAGCGTTGCCGCTAATAGCAACGATTTTTACCGCTAAAGCGCGCTATTTGACCAGTCGCTATAGCAATGTTTGCATGCTATATAAAAAATTAAACTTTTAACCAAGGTTACCTCTAATTAAAGAGGACACCCAATATAGAAAAAATCACCTAAGCCAATAAAATCCAGGATTAAACCCGGACACAAAAGACTTGGTGAGTAAAAACCTTGCACCTGAGCCAGCTATTTATAATAAGTGGCATACCCATTATTTCTTACTTGAGGCGATGTGGGATGGACTTAAGAGGCAGAGGACCACAATTTTCTCGGTAAATACTTCTCGACATACGCAAACCCAATCACTTCTCGATAAACCCAGTCACAAGGAATCAACATTTGTGACTTGTGAGATGGAATGAAAATTGTTGGACTTCGAACTACAAGCGACATCTTCTTCTTCGATTGTGTAGCAGGTCCCTCCAAGTGACCATCTTCTTCTTCGATTTAAGTTCATTATCCAGCCATCGATTCCAGGTATGTTCCCGATTTTAGTTCATTGTCCAGCCATCGATTCCAGGTATGATCCTTATTTCAGTTCTTCTCCGTCTTTGCAATTGAAACGCCGAGTGAACCATCTCCCGATGGCTCGGCAATCATCGCTGGTTTCAATTCCAGGTTCCATTGGTTTCAATTCCAGGTTCCATTGAGTTCGTCTTCGATTGTAGCTTTCGATTTTAGGCTTGTTCGTGAATTCGTTAATTGATCGCAACCGGGTTCTCATTCGAACCGTGAATTCGTTAATTGATTGCAGGTTTCGATTGATCGGTACCAGTTCAAAGTCGATTTTAGGTTTCGATTGCAACCGGCTTTGATTGCAAGTTTGAATCGGTTAGCACTTTGCAGGTTTAATGTCGTGATTGCAGGTTTAATCGAGACTGATTCAGGAACCATTGATTGCAACCACCGTGATTGATTACAGGCTAATCCCATATTCCCATTAAATGCAGGTTTTTGTATATTCCTTATTACATCAATTACATCTTTGACACAAAAACACATCTTGTTGATTATGTTGTTCATAATTTAGCATCATCAAATTTATGTTTTTTGAGACACCCCATTTTTACTGTTTGCAAATACTATAGTTTTTCATAAAATTTCATGAATACAAAAATACGGTTTATCAAAAACCGATAGTTTAAATAATTAAAACTGGGTGCACAAATCCATATCAAAACTAACCATAGTAAGCAATAAAGGATTAAACCTTGAGTCCAAGATAGAAGCTAACTCGAGCTCCACTCCAGCTAAATTTCATCCAAATATACCATAGCTTTTAACCTGGAATACATGGCAAAACATAAAATACGTAAGACAATAATGTCTCGTGAGTTACATGAGTTTTAGACTCAAACCTTTAACTTCTTTTCCAAGTTTTATAAAACTTATAACATAAAACATCTTTCAAAGTTTTATAATAATATCATACCGTAGCTCATTACATATCATGCTTTGCAAAAATATCTTCTTTCAAAACTTTATAATAGCAATATACTATAATTCTTTACTTCTCAATAATCATTTTTATGACATACTTTACAAAAATAACATCTTTCTTACTTTCTTTGACTGGTTTTATAAGCTTGCTGGATTTTTATACTTAGGGCTTTAATCACTATAAGTGATACCCCAAGTCTCTATGGCTAGAAAGAACGGATCAATCCTCACCATAGATGTGCTGAGGCGATCTACTTCGCGATGGGGCTTTTTCCCCAGTAGATCCCTTTTCCTAACCCGGGTAGGTTGGAACATAGTTCCCTTACTAACGCTGCTTGCTACAATTACCAGTCATACAAAATATTTGCTGCTTGCTTGAACATTTCTCATATACACATAACTTGTGGCTAGGTGCCAAACTACATCACTTTATGTCTTTATGGCTAGATGCCAAATACATAACTTTCGCTTCACATATACCATATGTTTAAAACATATCTTTATAACATTTTAGGCTTAATGCCAAAACATACTTTCCAAACATCTTGTGGCTATACGCCCTTTCATACTTGAAAATATATACAATTTGTAACCAAAACATACTTCTTAAACATGTTATGGCTATATGCCTATCCATACTTTCAAACATATATAACTTGTATTAAAAATATACTTTCACATATTTGGTTCATAAACCAAAACATACTTTCACATAATTGGCTCATAGACTAAAACATAACTTCAAATATAACATTATACTTTCACAAACGAGTTAGAGATAATACTCTTGCATATAATTTCACATATAGAAATTTTATAAGAAATCTTGATAATACTTACTTGCCATGTACCCCAGAATGGGTAAAAATACTGCATGTACTCACCTCGTGTATTGTTAGGAGACTGACTACACGTTCCTTGTATTTAAACTCTTTTGATCCAATGATCACTTGACATGGACCTATATTTAACATGTTATACATTAACATTCATGCTAACTGATTCTATAACTCATTAGAGTCCTTATAATACTATCGTGGGTCATAACAAGTCTATAACTTTTAAATGACAAACTTTAGTTAAATCGTATTTCATACGTATTTTACTACAGTACCCTCGGAGGGTCGTATTTCGATTCCGATAATTTTTATGAAGTTTTGGACCATAATAGACCTATGTTTAAAATTTGAGGTCAAACGGACAAGTGTAAGACCAAACCTCAAAATTGAAAATCACTTGGCAGGAGACTTGGATGAAAACTGCATTTTCACTCTGCCGCGATGGCGCATCGCGCCCAGGTGAGGGGCGTGTCGCGCCTGCTGGACAGCAGTCCAGAATTTCCCGATTTTTATGCTACAAATTTTCATTTTCTCATATTAAGTCCTTAATGCATGACTTAATCACTAGGGGTTGTTCCAAAAGCAAAACCATTCATTTTTTTCCAGTTTCTAACCATTGAAATCATAGATTTAAATCATTTTCCAAACATTCCCGTTTTTGCATTTTTTTTGTCCAAAACCGAAATTATCCAATATTAATCACTTCTACTGATTTATTTCAACAATTTCCACATATGGAACTCATTAAAACCCCTTAGAATTAATTTGATCATGTGAAATTGATTTCTAAGGCTTTTGAACAAAATTCCAATTTTTCAACAATAGCAACATACTTTGATGATTTTAAGATATGTTCTTAATACTTGACTTAATTGGTTTAGGGTCATATCTAGTCCCTAAATACCAACTTAAACTTAGTTTTAAACTTCAAAATCATTAAACCTTCTTTAAAATCTTGAAAATTCTTCCAAAAACACCATTTTTAACCAAAAACCCATTTATTGAATTTTCAAGCTTATGAATTGATTTCTTGTTTCTTTTATAACATTTTTAACTTAACTAAACCATTAGAGACATTTGAAATCAGTTTCAACTCATTAACCCATTTCTAGGGTTCTTGAGCTAAAAACCCGTTTCATCATTTTTGGCATTACATCTTCAATTTCATTGAATTACTTGTTAATACAAGTTTCTTTCATCATTTCTAACATATTAGATTAATTAAAACCATCTGAACTTTCAAACCCGTGACTTAGGGTTCTTGAGCAAAAATCACCATTTCTTGATTTTCAACATGTTCAAGGGTTAGAACATGTTTACTTGATGATTTTGAGCAAGATGGTTTAGATGATTTCACTGGAACCATGACCTCTAGAAAAATCAGAAATCAAGTGCACGATTCCCGTTCAAGTCTTGGATGAAATAAGCTTAGAACATGAAGTTCTTACCTTGTTTGCTTGGAAACCCTCAATTCTAACTTCAATTTCTTGCAAAGATTTCCAGAAATCCTTATCTTCTCCGATGCTCTCTCGATCTCTCCCGTAGTCTCTAGACCCTCTTCAGATTTTATGATCATTAATGAGATATTTTATCATTTTTATATTTTCCATATTTACAGTTTTAGTCCCTGAACTTTCATTCCTTGGACTTTTGACACAAATATTAAATTTGGCCACATGAAGCTAAGATTCTTACATTTTTGGTCCAAACTAAAATTATACTTTTATAATAATTCTTGTATATGGTCAAATGACCAAATTACCCTTCTTATGGTAAAAATAACCAATTTACCCTCTTTTACTAGAATTAACTTTCAATTACTTATCACCATTATTTGGTGTCAAAATTTTATTTCATTACATATTAACTCCAAAAATCATATTTTCCTTACTTAAAAGTCATTTGGATGTCAAATGACCATTTTGCCCTTTTCTCTCCATCTTTTTCCAAACTTTTGGTATTTTACCACATTTCTAAGTAATTTATTTTAAAATTTTCAAAATATTTTTGGTCTTTTCTTTACGTATTTTCTCGAATATAAATTCGAGATTTTCGGGTCGTTACATTTTTCATCCTAAAAATCCGTATCAAATCCGTACCTTGAAGATCTAGGTAATTAGTTCAAGGAACGACACCGATTTGATGATTTTCTACATGATCAATTGAATATTTATTGTATTTGGCAATTTTCTCATGATGGTGTGTTCAAGGAACACGCCATGATGATTTATGGTCAACTTAATGGTTACATTTGACAAGAAGTACTTAACGAATCAATGAGATATGGCGAGAATCAATGAAGCAAAATCAAATCTCGTTTGATGTTGTGAAGCAAGTGAGAAAATACTGTAGTGATGTTCAATGATTATTATTAATTGATCAAAACAGACGATGTTCAGACATTCTATGGTGCTTCTCTAATTGGTTTAGATTTGCAAAAAAACTGGTTGGAGAACCATTGAAGTTGTGAAGCCAGTGATTGAAATTTGTGAATCTTACAAATGACTGACATGTATTGGCTAATCTAGAACTTAAAAATCGGAAATCAGATGGATGCGATTGCTACTTTCTATGGAGAAATTTGAAATCGCAATCACAAGTTATCAATTTTGCAACCCAGAACTAAAGAATCACATCGATATTTGTTTGTCTCTGCTCACCAATGAACTAATGTTGATCGCTAATTGCAAGCTTTCTATTGAATGATACCTTGAAGTCGACTTGCTAAGTTGTTGATATACGTGTGTTTAGTGAACTGATTAGGATCTTACGTTATCAAATTGATTGGGCTGAAGTACTTATTGGGCTAAAGTGATGTATGGGTTGAACAGATAGTTAGAGGTTCACATAAACTACTGTTTTTGTTTAAACCGAAAAAAATATGGAACCGGTTTTTTAATAGATTTTTTATCTCAAACCGAACCGGTTTTTTACCCCGGTTATTGTTCCGGTTAACCGAACCGAATTGGTTTAAAACCCGAAAAAAACCGGTCTAAAACTCAATTTCATTTAAAAAACCGGCCAAACCAAACCGGTTATAACCGAAACCGGTTGGACCCAAATTGGTTCTTAAAAAACCTGAACCGGTTAAAACCCGGCTTTTTGTGCACCTCTACGGATAATAGATGATAGGATATTGAAATTTATTAATTCAAGTGGGTTTTATGGGTCTGCTTATTGAGTTTGTTGACGGGAAAAAGTTTAATGCAGAAGAATTGATGTCGCATGTATCCAAAAGTCAATGGAATGGTCTTGCTAATATTGCATTTGGTCTCGCTAGGTTTGTGATCGCAAAAACACATCTCGAAAATATTTTGAATGAAAGTGGTTTCTCTTATTGGGTTGATATTGGTATTTGAGCTGCACTTGATATATGGGCTTTTGATATTGGATTGCCAGTATTGGACTTGTGAACGGTAATAGTAGCAGCAAAATGAAGATGAACAATACATATTCTATTCCAAAGTTATAAGGTCAAGTCAAAAGAATGTCATGTTTTTTTTTTGACTTTTTCAGATTTGGAGGTTATTGTTTATTCCACTTGGCGAGGAGGAGTTCAGTAATTTTTATCTGATGAGCGCATTCTCAGGACCACTTTGAAGTTTAATGATCTTATTTCTATCGTAAAAGGGGAAGAATTTGGTATGGTCATTCGAAAGAATTTTGTGATTTTTGGTGAAACTTGAGAACAAATTGTGAAGTTGAGTATTTTATTGGTTCTTAGTGAGCTTAATAGATATTATTTCATTCGAGGATCATAGACATCATTAACCTCGATTTGATTTTTCTTGATCTCGTTTGACTGAGAATCGAGATTTTGATTTGTTACACAACGTTTTTGGGTATTCATGTCAGTAACAAATGTTCTTCATGGATTATTTGAAGATTGTTGTGACATTGAGTGAGAGCTTTTAATTGTCTTTAGAGGTATAGAAGCAATTCAAAATTTTTATTTCGAAGTGGATTGCTATGGCAGGTTTGATTTCTTACTTATTTTGGGGATTACTTTTGGAGCTCAAGGATGATTAAGCCATTGAAGCTTGTTTTGTATAGTTACATTTCCTAGAACCCGGTTTCAAGACTATTGGAGATTCAACATTTTGGATAGCTTCATCTTTGCTTATCATAATGATGTCATTTTCGGACTTCATATTTGCTAGTTGATTGATTTGGATTTTAGAGTGTCGCCATCCATTCCAATATTTGGTACGGATAATGTTGTGGTACAAAGTTTTACATGAAGTATGACTTCTGAAGGCTTAGAAGACCCATTTAGACATGTGTATTTTTAGCATCTAATGGCTTGAGTGCACAACTATAAATACCTATGCTATATTCATTATAATGTTTGTGCTTAGTGATGTGGTAAATGATAGATTTAGATGAGAGTAAGTTATTTTAGATGGTGTAATATCAATTTTTTTTTACTTTCCTCCTTATGTTAGTTACATCCTTGACACAAAACCACATCTTCTTGAATATGTTGCTCATAATTCCGCATCCTCAAATATGGGGTTTTCATCCTAACAAGATTCATGATTAGATTAAATTTAGTGTCGAATTATAAGTTTATATCACTAATCTAATTTTTATTTTCCAAAAAAATGACTTAATGCACTAAGTCGCTTATATTTAAGATCTTTTTTTAAAAACAATTTGAAAAAAATGTGCATATGTGCATTTTTGTGCAAATGTGCATATGTGCACGTTTTGTGCATATAAGCATCTTAAAAAAATCAACTTTTTTAAAGATTTTTTTGACGAAATGTCTTATATATAAGTGACTTAATGCATTAAGTCAAAATTTTGAAAAACAAATTATAGTCTAGGAGTTCTCAAGATCTCATGAATATTTTAGATCTCACAAGAACCTTTCTCTCTCTCTCTCTCTCTCTCTCTATATATATATATATATATATATATATATATATATATATATATATATATATATATATATATATATATATATATATATATATATATATATATATATATATATATATATTGATTTTATGAAGCTTTAGTGGTGGTTTAAACCCTTGCTTCATGAATTTATCCATGGATGTAATGTAATTTGAGTTTTGAGTTTGTATTAGGTTTAGGATTATGTTTTAAATGGGATTTTAGTAGTTAAATGCAAATCATGGTGTTGAATCCATCAATTGGATTGAAAGTAAACTTTTGTGTTATAATAATGTTCCAAGCTTAATTTTGACAAAAGTCCATGGATTCATTGCACTTAAAGAACGTAGCATTTTAATAAGGTTGTAATATGATTTCGAGTTTACTTGTATCATCCTTGTTGTAAATCATGGGTGGAAATTAAATCAAGTAATCATCTTAGAGTTTTAAAGCTTGAAAATAGATTTTAAGATGATATATTTGATCTATGATTTGATTTTTGTTTCATTTTTAGACAGAGTTTTGGACCTATTACAATCATGATAAGTCATTATAACTTAGTGTTAGAAGTGTTGAAATCATATAAAGCAAACTAGGATGTTGTTTTCGGGAGTTTTTCATGCATATGTGTAGGTATGTGAGTTCTACTCGATCAAGTAGACATCAGACCAATTGAATACCTTAATATAAGTATTTAAAAGGTTAAATTTGGTCGATATTGAGGTTGGGGCTATTGGGGATGCTTCCAATGCTTTCCCTAAGGCCATATATGATATGTTTAGAGGTTAAGGAGAGTCGTTAAGTGTATGGGAACCTAGATTAAAAGCTTACAGCATCCATAATCGGAGCTTTTGAGAGATTTTTTTTCAAATAAAAAGCTGTAACAATTTTAACAACCTATAGTAGAAGCTTTTTCAAATTGTTTGCTAATTAGCAAGCTCTATGGTTAGAGCTTTTCACAAAATAATATCTTTATATTGATATTTCTATTGCGTTTATTTATATTATCTTTATAGGAGCATAGAAAGATATGTGAAGAGGCTCTTTTTATAGTGGGTATTTATAATAGGATTATGGTTTGTGATTTGGTATTGAGATGACACCAAAGAGATTTCTAATTCTATATGTAGATGATATATTATTGACCGAGAAAGAAATCCCAACATTGAAAAGACTAAGGCTTATATAAGTAGGTCTTTTCAAATGAAAGATCTAGAGGATGTGACATACATACTCAGTATTAGGATCTAAGAGATAGATCCCAACGACTCATTGGATTGAGCAAGATTTCATACATTGATAAAGTCGTAAAACGCTTTTCAATGGTAAACTCAAATCGAAGAATTGTACCAATGCTGCCTGGCACCATTCTTTCTAAGACAGACTATCCTAGTTTAGAGTATGAGATCAAAATAATGAGTAGCATACCCATATGCTTCAGTAGTAGGCTCAATTATGTATGTCATGACATGCACAAGGCCGGATGTAGCTTATGTACTGAGTATGACTAGTCGATATCAAGCTAATCCTAGCGAAAAGCATTGGGTGGCTGTAAAGAACATCCTTAAGTACTTGAGAAGGAATAAGGACGTGTTCTTAGTTTATGGAGGAGTTAATGAAGAGCTCGTTGTATGGTGTTACACCGATGCTAGCTTTAACACTAATCTAGATGATTCTCGATCATAGTTGGGATACGTATTCACCCTAAATGGAGGGGCTATTGCATGGATAGTTCAAAGAAAGAAGTGGTCGCATTATATACAACAGAATCTGAGTATATTACCGCTTCAGAAGCAACTCAAGAAGTTGATTGGATGAAAAAGTTCATAAGTTATCTAGAGGTTGTCCCAAACGTCAATAATGCCATTGAGATGTTTTGTGACAACACAGGTGCCATTGCTATCGCAAGAGACCCAATGGTTACTAAGAGAACTAGACATAGTCAACAGAGATACAATTTCATTCGTCGGGAACTGGAATTGGGCAATATACGCATTGAAAATATTCATACAGATGATAATCTAGTGGATCCATTCATGAAGCCCATTTCTCAAAACAGTTTTGAGAATCATGCAAAAGGAATTAGGCTTCGACGTACTAGTGATTAGATCTCAATCTGTACTTTATTAATATCTGGATATTCTGAACTATATAGCAATGACATGTAATCACATTTGATATATGCAATGTCTCTTTTTTATTAATGTTATTGTGTTCTATGTTAGCATGTTTTATCCATGAACAAACTGGTCATTCTAAATCGTCCATAGTCGCTCACGGTTGTGGGAGCAACTATGAATTAAGAGCTCTTGGTTGTGGGAGCAACTATGAATTAAGACTAATATGAATCAGAATGGATGATTTCATGAGATGAAATGGCAAAGTGTTGCATCCAAGTTCAGATATACTTGTTGGAGAACCACTATTGGATATGACCCGCTTCAAGAATCACTTCATGGATCGTTAATCATAAGTGAATCTTGGAAAATGGTAAATACTTTATGACTTTTGACCTGAGATACATATTAGGGATTCACGTACAAGAATTACTATGCTTTAACATGGTTAAACGTTGTTCGTAACCGTGCATTTATAAAGGCCATTGTTGGGTATAGTATAAACTATACATGAGTACGCATGTAGTCAAGATGGGATTTATTCCTCTCATGTGTTGAGAGTTAGACATCTAAGGCTCCTTACTTCAAGTTGGACAACAAATAAGAAAGATCACGTTCCATGTCTCATGTCCAACATGATATCTGAAACAAAGAGAATATTGATAGACTTACCTTATGCATCAATTGCAGCTTTGAGCTCTTGGAATTGGATGTTGATACATGGCACCTCTTCGTGTGTTGTTAGGGGCAGTAGTCCGTTGCTAGACGACAACTACTGTCTATGTCAATCCATAATGAATCTTGTGTAAGTGTGAGATTGTTGGATCTATATGTTCAAGAATCATTATGAAATGATATTGCTAATAACATATGATACTATAGGGTCACACCTTTATCAAGTTGGTACCTGTTGAATATTTATTAAGTATTTGATAATTAATAAATAAATTCAACTCTTGTATTTAACTAGAGAATATTTATTGTTTTGTGAAAATAATAATTATAAGGAGTTAAACTAATAATTTTATCATATGGTATGATATATTAAGTCATGTACAACGTTTTGGACAATTTATGTTACATTAAGATATAACTAGACTTAGTTAGTTTCTAAAGAAAGAGTGTTAGACACTCTTGTGTCCTTTTTGCCCCACGTTGGTCGAATTTTTGGTGGTGTGGGTGGAGGTTGCTTGTCAACCTTCATCTTACACATCACATGCCTCTAAAAAGACCATACCTTTGCATTTAATGAAAGTATGACTCATGGGACTCACATGTGGGTAAAAAAAGAGAGTCTTATGCAAAGGTTGCAAAGAGCTTTTTTTCTCTCATTTCCCAAATTATACAAGAATGAACTAGCATTCTAAGTGCCTTAACCTTGCTGGTGGATACTTGTAGAGAAATCAAGCTCATTGATTTTGCCATCTACTTTAACTCCCCAATTCCAAGAGGAATCAAAGGCAACAAAGCTTATCTCTATAAAACATCATATATATGTTTTTAATATCATTCTTAAGCATGTAAATGGATTGTTGATGGTTTCGTTTAAAATTGCATAAAATAAACTAGTTATTTTAAAAGGCTTTCGTTGCCGTTTTAGCGTAAAACGCTCTATTTTATGTATCAAAACTCATCAAAACCCCAAAAAATTCACAACCAAGAAGCCCGAAAAAAATCACCATTATAACCAGAATTAGAATATGTATCACTGGCATAACAAACACTTCTTATCGAGCCCACATACTTATAACGAGGAGAAAACGTGACAATAAACGAGGTTGTTTTGGGGCGGTTCAAGAACTACATAGAACTCAAGGAGATATGTTGATAAAGGCTATTGATTATAACAATCTGAGTTATAGTACCTAACTACCTATGATTTAAGATCTAGGTATAATTACATGAGTTATGTGTAGTACATGGTGGTACACTTGCACAAAAGGTTAAGAGTTTAAGTCTTAGCAGCCAGTGGCAGCCACCTAATCATATCTACTTGGGATAGTGATGTGGGCTAACTTGGGGATTGTTGGAAAAATAATACATGAGTTATTTATATGATATATGTATTGATAGGTTCAAAGTGTTTGTGTTTTAACATTAGAAAAATATGCATGACCATGGCCTCTTTGTCAAGTGGTAAAGGCGTCGCACTCCCATTAAGGGGAATATGTAGTTATTTAGAAGTAATGTGGGCTTGTCGTTCAGAAAAAATGAAAATATGCATGGCACTTATGGATTATGTTATTAGGATAAATATGTTTGTTGTGTACCTAATTTATATCTCGCATGGTGCTCGTGTGGGCCAACTTAGTGGTTGTTGGAATTATAATACATGTGTTATGCGAATGATATATTTTGATGGATTTGTAGTTTTAACGTTTTAACATAATACATGTGTTATGCGAATGATATATTTTGATGGATTTGTAATTTTAACGTTTTAACATGAGAAACATATGTGACGATGATAAATTATGTTTTTACCATAAATTTATTTTAACGACAAATCTATAAACTTTTCGTATATTTGGGCTAATTTATTTGTATAAATACATTATTACAAAGAATGTCAAAGGTTTTAAAAAAAGAATAAAGATTGGCGCCTCCACACCAACAAACAAGGAAGATGATGTGAGACTTGAACATGACACCTCATTTGTGGATTACAAAGGGTGTCCAAATTTTTTTAAGAAAATAAATAAAGATTACCGCATCCTCAAACTGTCCACAAAACAAGAAAGGTGATGCATAGACTTCTACTTAAGAAATCGCTTATGAATTCTCACTTCCTTACTGTAAGGACACTTTTTAGGAACAAATTAATTGCTTAATTGTGTGCTCCATTGACACTTGAATGTCCTTCACCAGGACTTGGACCAGAGTTCTTAATCCCACGAAGAGCAAGAACTTCATCATAATGTTCTTGCATCAGTATCGTCTTGGCATTTTTCAAAACCACCACCTGACGATGGTGTTTATGTTTAGAAACCTTCAACTTGCGGGCTTGAATCGAAGTGAACAAAGAGGTGAAGATCAAAAACATAATCACGAACAATAAAATGTTGTTTGATCTTGTCGCCATAGATTTAGATTTTCTAGTCTGGGATGTAAAAAGTCAATGATTTTTTTTTGGAGAAGTCAAGGATGTTTTGAAGAAGTCGAGGATTTTTTGGTGTTTAAATTGGTGAAGGGATGAAGGTATTTATAGATGAATGGGGTTTGAATGGTTTTGGTGGTTTAATATTCTAACTACCGCGAAGCTTGAAAGGAAGGTGCAAAGATGGTTAGATTGAGGGCCAAATTTGAAAATTCAATGGTGGCTAAAGATGAAATTAGATGATGTAAGCATTAATTTATTTCGATATTTTATAAGTTCTGGTCAAAAGTCAAAACATGGACCAAGACAAGGGGGGATTTGACTTGAGGTGTATACAATTTTGTTTTGTAATGACCCATTCACACATCGCTAGTTAAGGAATTAAGTAACGCAATAAAATTATTTAATATATTTAATATAATTAAATAAATCTAAATCTAAATGGTAATCTAAATAAAACTACAATACAATAAGTTGTAAGTATTTTATTGCACTTTAGCTAATTTTCGATGTATTTAATTTGTATCCTTTTTAGCAAAATTTATGTATTTCACTGATTTATATAGTTGGAGATAGAACATAACATAAACTAGTTCATTTTTAGCAATATTAAGTTGAGATTATCAAATCTAATGTTTAGTGAAAGAAACCAAGAGTTGTAAGAGCTTCTTCGTTTTGTTATTTGAGAATTTCCTATATGGTGGCTCTTGTATATAACAAACAAAGCTAATGAATTAAGAATGGATAGCAAAAGGAGCATGTGAAAATTAATTCATTTGGTCATAATTTGATTCAATGAGAGGGTATAATTGGCTAAAAAAGAAGCGACTTTAGAGCATATTCGTATGAGTTTATGGAAATAGTGATGAAAAGTGGCCACTGCAGTACTTTTTCAACGACAAATGTTTGACACATTTGTTGAAGTTTGCATAATCGTTGGCATGTCTCTTAAATATCTATAATGGCATGTAACAATAGAACAAAGCAAAAGAATTTGAGGGCTTGAATATTAAACTTTCATAGAAGTTTCAAAAGTTTTTTTTCCCTTGTCTAAGAAAAAATAGTGTTTTCTTTGATATATAGTTTAATAAAATCGTAAAATATTAATTATCTCTTTATAATACAAAATTTTAAAAAATATCTAGAACAATCCATCTCATATATATATATATATATATATATATATATATATATATATATATATATATATATATATATATATATATATATATATATATATATATATATATATATATATATATATATATATATATATCGTATAATGGTTGTGACATAAATAAATTCATAAAAGAAACATTTTGATGAAAAAATGAAAAAGATAAATAACCATAAAGTTATAGGGTACAGTAATTTATCGAACTTTTCATTTTGCATCTATTTGGTACCTTAAGTTTTTTCCTTGCTGTCTAGAGCTTAATGTTTATACAACCGAGTTTAATTGGTCACTTGGGGGGTTACTGTAGCAAAATAATTTGCTACGATACCCCCACAATGTTTTAAAAATCATCTAAATGGTCCCTGAACTTTTTCAGATTTATTCAGATTTTTTCTTATTGCCCGGTGTCGAAACCTTAATCCCCTAAGGAACAAGAAAAAAAACTTAAGAGACCAAATAGATACAAAATAAAACGTTCGATGAGTTACTGTAGCATTAACCCTAAAGTTATAACCTGAAAATTGTTTGTTAGATTTTATTGATTAGATCAAAATTGAAATCCCTTTGATACAAATTTAAGTATTAGGGTGGGGGAGTAGTTCTCTCCCATCCTACCGAACCCACTTGTTACGTCAGATTTTGGGCGTGTTTGGCAAAATTAGCTGGTAGCTGGTAGCGGGAAGCAGGTAGCGGGTAGCGGGAAGCTGTGACTTTTAGTTTGTATATGACTGTTTGGCAAAAGTAGCTGGAAGCTTTTAAAATATGTAAAATTACATAAAAGGAAATCTGCGTAATTATTGGTTATAGTTTTAAGGGTATTCTAGTAATTAATGATATAATTGACAGAGCTTTTTGTTAAACGCTACTTCAACTAGCTTTTAAAATAGTAGCGTTTGGTTTAAAATAAAAGCTTCAAGCTCGTGTCGTCGAACGAAGCTTTTGGTTTTTATTAGAGCTATTTCCTAAACGCTAGAAGCTAGAAGCTCTCAAACGCTCACAAAAGCTCCATGCCAAACACGCCCTTTATCTCTTCTCTCACTTCTATCTTTCACTATCTTTCACCCATGGAAACAGTTCCCACCGAACCCATGATGCCACATCATTTTTTTAATATTAAAATTAAATAAATAATATCAAAAAT